>JAODUI010000004.1:3511337-3539088 GCA_027563995.1 Papilio gigon | reverse complement strand
TCGAAAATTGAAAAACACATTGGTACATGGCGGGAATCGAACCTGGACAATGTCGAGTACGGTCCGGTCCGGTCAAGAGCTTAACAACTGCGCCGCCGACGGTCTACATGACAATACAATATTGTTATGCCGAGGTTGATGGAGCTGAAAGATGGTCATAGGTACACGATGCAAACCCATCGAATTTGGACCCGTTTAAATCACCGTGACAAGTACTTTAATGAAACTAGTTTGTTTTTATAAAGTCCTTTTTTATTTTATCATAAGACAAGGACGCAAGTGAGCGAGATCACAGATGCATTTTAAATCATACATATATTGTAACTAGCAGTATTGTCATTTTGTCAACGCGCGGATTCCCAAATAGACTTCCATTGTCTGGAAAATCTGAACTGAACAAAACTTTAATACTGTACAATAGTAAACGTTGTCCAGTTTTCGGTTTTTATTGTTGTTAAAACCTAAATAACAAACAAGGTTGTACAGAGATTAAAACATAATAAAGGGTAATGAAAATAATTCAATTGTTTTTAATAATTATCATAAATTGATTCGAAGCGCCTATAGCCTAATGATTAAGGATGTTTCTTCCGTTTCATCCGATTACGTGGTCGAGAGTCCATCCGATCAACTACTGTCCTGAACCATGTTGCATAAGATTTTTAAACTTAGAAGAAATTTAAGTAAAATTAATAAAAATCTACTAATATGTTAACCATAAAATGAATTCGTTGAAATTAATCTTGGATTTTTTCTCTTATTTATAGTGGTGACTTTTGTAAGAAAATATTTTTTGTTTCTTGATACATTTTGTTCCCATTTCAGTCTATATATATAAAAATGAATTGCTGTTCGTTAGTCTCGCTAAAACTCGACAACGGCTGAACGGATTTATCTTATCTTGGACTTGGAATGTTCGTGGAAGTGTAGGTCTAGGGAAGGTTTAAAAAGTGAGAAAAATTAGAAAAACTCCAGTGAAAGCCTTAAAAATATTTTCCCATACAAGCGTTTTTTTCCAAGGAGGAAATGTTTTTTTTTGTATTACCTAATAAATTCAAAAATCTGTTTATATATTGCCTTTAAGGCGAAACAGAGTTCGCGGGGTCAGCTAGTAAATGATAATTATTTGATTGTGAATGAATGATATAATAGAGTCTAGTCGCGTCGGTCACTATACGTATATGCCGGTGTCGGAGTACTGTTGAATAATAATAACTTCGCACAGCTCTTAGCGGATGTCCAATTTAAATATACCTTTTATAGTATATTTTATCTCATTGCTTATTCAAGTAATATTGGCAGTTTAAACACTTTTAGTATTATATCCAAATTTAGTAAAAATTATAAGAATTTTCTTTCGGAAACAAAAATATTGTAACGAAATGTATATTAAATTAGACTGTCGTATTGAATGTTATGAAAATGTGTACCTATGTAACATTTTATGTACACTCACTCAGTTATGTACATACGTATGTAAAGTATGTCTTTTTATGTTTAATGTATCTATTTAAGGAGAGTATATCTTAACGTTATATCTAATTCGAGTTGCGCCTACAGCGACCAGTCCCACGCCAGTTTCGTCCGTTTATTAATTACACGTCTATCTAATTCAACGTGACTGGCAGCCTAATTAGGAGGGAGACTGTTTTAAAAGTAATAAGGGCATTCACTTATTGTCCCGTTCATTCGGTTGACGATGCCAGTCGAATACAGACGTCTATAATGTCATTGCCGTATGCAAGTCACAAATCATGTGTAATTAAAATAACGAATAAAACTGTTGCTCATTAATTAAACTGTCAAGTTAACTTCACACATCGAACTGTCTGCCATATATTTTGTGTACAAGAGAATAACAAAAGCATCAATTACAAAAGTTTTTCCAGTCTTCATTTGACCTTGTTTTTATCTATGAAAGTACTAAAACAGGTGACGAAGAGATCTGGAATTCGATGTCTAGACAGGCAATATCATTGTACGTCTGGAACCGAGCCTATGCCTCCGAGCAAATATATTGGCGTAAAGATATTTCGATATCAGTACGTGATTGTTGCAAAATGTAATAAAGGTCTTCGGAATAGCTGTGTACGTTTTGTTAGTAATAGGATAGCAAATATTCAAAGATAACAATTTGTTATTTTTCATTAGTTGTAAGCTGTTTACATTTTTTTTTATGTTTATCTGTATGATGGTGTATTCATTATAAAAACATAAAAGGACCTACATATTAAATGAACCGTGTAAAATATATTCTATAGCAAATGAAGTATCAATGAAATACGAAGCAAGATAGCCGTACAAAGTTCAAATAGAATCAATACATTTACGCGGACGGTATTAAATGAAATCGAGCGGATGAAATCGGACAAGCCAATTTCGATTTGAAGGAATCCCTCTTATAGCAGACACCGAGGCGCCTCAAACTTATTTAGTATAGAAAAAGTTCTTGGTCGTATTTATTACACTAAATGACCAACGCGTAAATTCACAATGACAAACTAGAAATCAGTCTGAAATATAATGTTAGTTATTTAATTCTATTAGTAACCAACTTCTGTCCTCTGACCTTAATGTCAATGTAATTAAACTTTTTTTTTATTAAATAGACTATAGTTAGACTTAAATGTCTCGACCAGTAAATAGTTGTGTTCGAAAACAAAACATGAAGTTTGAACATTTGATGACATTAAAAACAAAAGAAGAGATGCTGGAAACCAAGCGAACAATGTCCTTTAGAATGTCTCTACGCAAATCGTGTCGCAAAACATGTAACGATAAATTAAAAATGAGATACTTTGTGCAAGTGATTTTATGAACGAAAACTACCATTGGTAAAATTATAAATTGCTATTCGAGTACAGCACGTTTTTATAATTCTAAAACGAAAGTTTCACGATCTCAAGTAAGTTAAATTTTGTTTCAACTAAAGATAGACAATGGGTTGCGTAATCGTTTACGGCTCGGCAACGCCACATACGGTAATGTACAGATAACTCTGTTACTTCAGTAGCATACAAGGTTTTTTTTTTATTACTTTGAGTTTAACATAAAGAAACAGTAAGGAAATAACGGATCAGCATTTTGTACAGACCGCAAAGTGCATCGTACTTTATGGGTCACGGATATCTTGCGAATTTACTGCTCGATACGCGATTTTGAACTCTACATTTCTGTAGCACGGGCAATCATCAAATGACATCTGTAATTATGACATATTATACATACATTTATTAAAGAAATGGTAAAAGTGTTTCCCTTCCTTTCTATTTTGCATCTGTATGTATTATTATAAGTCAGCGTACATTTACTACTGTAGATTTCTCATTAAATTCATTAAAGGATTTCCTTAGTATCCATCGAGCTATTACAAGTGTATCAGATTACGTCGAAATAAATTTGAAAGGTAAAAATTGGTAAATGTGAGTCAGTTAAGTTTATCCGGTGGACTTGATTAACATAGTATGTAGGCACGGCGCCCAGTTCGTCGTACTCTGGCCCTTTAGTGGAGTGTGTTGCTCAAATATTTATAGTGTAAACGTCAAGTGGGCGCCTCGACCCTTATTCAGCACCCTTGCTTGATCGATACATTGAAGCTTGATGGGATCGCGGACTGTATTCAATCTAGTTTACATTTCAGAATCCCCCATCTAACATTCGAGTAAGCGATTATTTGATCGTAGAAAATCAATACGGTGTTCAAACGTTAATTTCAAGTCAACAATGTTTGAGATAAAATTAGATACTCAATAAATAAATTTACGTTCGCTAAGACATAACGAGTACCTTTAGTCTGTAGAACATGCTTTTGTTTCTTTTAATTTTTTATTCTGTATGTCTCTGCTAGCTTGTCTGATCGCACGACGACATTTTGTTGCTATTGATCTTTAAAATTACTTGTTTCAAACTTTCTTTGGAGAAGTGTAAGCGATTTTATGATTGAATTTTCCTCAAGAAAGTCTTTCTTTTACTTTTTATCTTTCTTTAATATGTGTAGTTTACGTTGCATCATTTGTACCAATTTAGTTAATAAAAGTGTGCGTATTAAGGTCCAATAAATTTACATTCTCTTATTAAAGTTCATTGGCAGTGATATACATAATTGAACAAGTCAATACGTTATTATTTAATAAAGACATCCGCTGTCATAATATACATTATATACGTGACAATAAGTAAATAGTGATATAAATAATAACAAAGCAATAATACAATATGTCTTTGATAGTATATAGTGTATTTAGTATAAGGATGATCTCTTTTAAAGATAGAGTCGAAAATTATGATATATCTGTTATTTTTGTTAGAAAATGTATTGCGAATCAAAAGTAATTTTAAAACTTTATGTGTGAAATGTGTCTTCATATACCGCGATGAGTCGACTTTATCTCGACGAGGTTGCGGGTTAATGTTAGTTATAAGAGCCATCTAACAAAAGAGTAAAGTGTAAAATTTCACATCGCAAAATCCTGAACGTCAAAGGAGTCTTAGCGAGCCAATTTCGCGTTGGTAAACGGTAAAAGCTTGCATTTGCCGCGTGCCATATTTCTATTGTTCAGTTGAAATAACTCTTTTGAAGACGACGGAATAATGGCTGTTGCTCTTATTTCAAATGATGCGGGCGTCACTGCTCATTGGGGGAATAACAAAGCTCGTAAACAGAGCGGGAAAATAATATTGTAGTGTAGAGAAATAATATTATGTTAATGATTGAGTTATAGAGATGCATTCACACGACTTATAAAAAAGGCTTAACTCACACGCAAATAGGTGTCGGTACCGACTAATTTCGAGCCCAACGGTGGGCGACGGGCCGCGAACGCGCTTGAGTACCATTCCCACTCACCCTGAAGAAGTGCCCCCGATGGGTTCGAAACTAGTCGATACCGACACTGATTTACATGTGAGTTAGTCGTCTTTATAAGTAGCGATAATGAAATGTTTCACGAAAGTAAGAGTTGCCTTCATTTAGTTTATTTAAGAATATCTATGAGGAAAAAGAAATGTTAGTTAACATCATCAGATAAGAAATCAAAAATTATTCTCCTATAAGTGGTATATAAATGTAACGTAGGTTGACGTCTATTTTTTTGTTATCTCATCCGTTAAACCTATCCCAAAGTAGTAGTAAGGCTAAAATGTCATTGAATTATTTAACTTCCCAGTAAAAGTACAGTGCAGCAAACCTAGTGAAATATCACCTGTTATGTCACTTAAAATGTCATAGAATATAATCCAATGTTCAAATTTAATATCAAATATATTTTGTACTGTATCCATAACCGTTATATTTCACAGCTTCACCAAGGTAACTTGGACCAAATTGTGATAGCAATTTTACACTCTACTCTAACAACATAAAGTCTATAATAGTTTGAAAACAGACTGCAAAATACCTGAACAAATGTGTGTTAACGTTTTAAAACACATCTGAAAACCGTTAATAATTTGATGTGCTTTTTCAATCACGCGCGAGGATATCCGTTAGTTCAATAAGTTTATAACGTTACACGAAATTTGAACATTTGTTTATAACAGTATACGTAATTGAGATGTCAATATACAAGGTTATTTTTGCAAAGAAATATTCTTTATATAAATCGTTGGCAATTTCGTAATGTCCACACAAAACGTGAACTTCCTGTTCATTTCTTATTGCTGTTAAAAAAAGACGATTTTTAATGACGTGTATGAGTGTAAATCAAATATTTATTTGCTGAGCTTAAAATGTAAATTTGAATATCAAATTAAAATCGAACAAATATTTTCTCATTAAATTTAATGAGAAAATATGTTGAGTAATTCAGTTTAGAAAGATAATATATATTTCTAATATATTACTAAATGTAGTATTAAAATTTATTCTACTGATGTAACGTGTTCCGCAACGGGCATCGTATGGGCAAATTTTATCATTGTATTCTGTGACATATCAATAAATTAAAAGATGAGCCGTCCTTGGCGAGGAACTTGTTCTTAAATAAATCTATAGACTGGACATTGGCGTACACGTTTACAACAAAACGTTCAGGGTAGTATGATACGATCGACTGGTTTTCGACCGGTCCACCACAAATAGCATCGACAGTCTTTACCCAAAGCGGAATGTTGGGGACGAGAATTCTACAGGGATAATGGAATCTTAGAATATTGTAAGCATGTTAACACAACATTAAATTTTGAACGGATCTATTCTAACTACCGAAGAATTGGAGATAAGTTATTCGGTGACTTGATAAAATTCGCGAGGTTTTATATCTACCAGGCTAACAAGGCTAATAGAGTGTGTTACATATAATCGTATATTTATATTTATGTGGGTTCATTGTGTTGTTTTCGCTGAAGAGGTCTTTCTTTTGTGTCGGTTACTTTGAATATTTTAAGACTGGGACCAGTTAAGATATGGCAGTGCCGTTAACCTTTGAAACAACAATAACTTAAAATATGCAGGGATAAAGGGATGATGAATCATCGGGTTCGTTGGAATGTCCGACCACAGAGTTCCTTAAGCGATTGAAATCACGAACGGGATGAATCATTGGATATTACATGTAAAGTTAAGAAAAGGGGAAAAAACATTCTTTATGCTTTACGAGATCCATACAGCGGTAATTATGAGAAGTCATGCCGTAAATAAATAAAAACAACTACTACCATAGACTGCGTCTTTTTTTTATTTTATTCAATCACTCCGTTACGTCTATGGTCGTTCAATGTCGGACAAATGTAGCCTTGCTTGATAAATTGACACAAAACTTAAAAAAAAAAATGTTACAGATAAAAAAGAAAACAAGTTGAATTGATAGGCGAATTAACATCCGACCTTGTTGCAGTGACGTACAAGGTTCTCACGATGTTTGTCTTGCCAACTGCCACTTGTTCAAATTTTTAACGCGCGCCCGAATATTATAAGAATATTTGAGCTAATGTGTATTTTTACTTTCATAAAAAAACATATGAAGCAAAACTGTCTAGAGAAATAATAATAGAAAATATATTAATATAGTATTTCAATGAAGATTCTTATAAAATGTTTAAGTAAATCAAGCGTTATTAATCGAGGCACTTAAGAAATAGTCAAATTCAAACAACTAGCTGTTACCAAAGTTGTTAATCTGAGAAGTTAACTGCTGGTTACATTATAGGATTATAACATTAGACAATGGATCATACTGAATTCTATTAAACCTAGTTTACACAATAAAAAATAAAATAAAAGATCGCTAGCAAATTTCACTTTCTTTTCTCATAATACTTCGTAAATTTTCTTAGATTTGTTTTGACAAATCACGAGTCTTGACTTGTCTAATTTAAAATATTTCTCAGCCTTGAAAAAATATTCTAATTGAAAACTGTATGATGTTCGACTTTCTATAGTAGTATTTAAAACAACACCGATTCTATATAATTGATATCAAAAAGTTACTAAATCGAGTTTGCTATGCCTATCGGTGCGCATTACTATGTAAACTTCAATTGTAGAATATCGGAGACTTCATAAAACAATTGAATACTTAATCATCGGTTTTCCCTGGTATCTTTAAATACGATCTATCCATTCTAAGTTGGGTAAATTTTACCCCGCATATTTGCGTAAGAGGACAGGGGTACAGTGCGACTCGACCACCTGGCGGAACTGGTTGCCTTCCCTCATTGCGGTCAGGTGTGTTTCGCAACTGCGCTTTAATACTTCACAAATTTTACGTCACATTAAGTTAACTATAAGAAAACGAATTTAACATCTGGATAACAGACTAAATTTTGTTGAATTTGCTACAATATCATCATCATCAGCTCTTGTTTGTTCACAGCTGGACATTATCCTTCCTCAATATCTTCCATATTATGCGGTCCTCTGCCTTCTCTTCTTCTCTCTTCCTTCTCCATCGACTTCCGTCCGCACCAAGTAATAAATTTTACATTTAAGGTATATTTTATTACCTCATATTGATGTATCAAAGGGCTTTTATGATTATCATATCACAATGCCGTAGAGCTACGTAGTTAAACCTTGGTTCCAGTTCTATTGTTTGCGATGTAACTGAATCCCATTGCTAAGGTCGGCCAGGTAGGCGGCGATGTCTATAAAATGCTTATATTCGTACCCACTATATTATTAACGATATTAATCCAATTCGAAACAATAGAAATGACCTCACACGACTTGAATTGTGTATTACTGTTTGTATAAAAGTATTATAATAGATACAAGCTACGATTGTTGTAGCATACAGACGTTTGGTTGTTATTTGGGTAGGTAGAGATATCAGTATCCGTGTTTAATTAAGCGTAACTTCTAAAGATGGTAAACATCTTTCGGTAAAAATATTCTCCATTAAAAAAAAAACTGATATAATTGCATATTGTTTTTGTACAGATGTTTTGGCTGTGTGAATACACACCGAATATTATAATGCAATTAAAATTATTGAATACGTATTACTACAAGCGTTACAAAACAAGGTTTATATTCGCGGTTACTTCTTCGAATTAAAGATTCGTCTGCTGCAATAATAAAACATCACGACAGACGTGTCATCGCCCAATATAAACCAACAATTTGTTTGTAACAACTCGGCGCTTGTGACTACGACTTGTATATAATCAAGGTATTGGACTTACAAGTATATAATTTTGTTTGCGTTTTTAATAACATTCGTAGTTAGTATTATGTCCTTAGTACCGTAAATATCCTCAGTAATTTAGGTATTCTGGTTTATTTCTTTAATTCAAATTTACAAAATAGTAAGTTATGTTTTTAAGGAGATTTAAGCTCCTACTTTGGTAAAGCAGCGAATTTTAAATTAAAATGACAGTTTTGCCCTTCAGTAGCAATCTTTTTATGTTATAAGGCAGAAATAGCCAAATAGGCAGTGTTCAATTGATGTTACTCCAATTTACAAAAAAAAGATTGTCAATTCGTAAACCATATACCAGTCGTGTGTCGTACAATAAAAAAATCATGTCTCAACTCAGAACTATGGTAGTTGATTTGTAAATGAGCGTTGGAATCCTTGAGAAGGATACGCAAGTGAAGAAATAAATAGCTCGTAGTTTATTGGGCAATGTTAACAGTTATGTATTCAATTATACAATTGTTACACTGACGTCTCTGCTTGAATGAGCGCTGTATTAAACGCATGTGAAGTGACGCTCTTCGTGTAGTTGTAGAAAATTTATTTGAAAGTGGAAAACTTACAGCATTGTTAACACATGTGACGTCTGTTTTTGTATCAGTATTGCGGGCTACATGCTATGTTTATTTTCCATTCTTATTGGTATTAAATTTTGTTTTACATATTTTTATCAATTTAAAAAAAAAAGTTTGTTTATGATTTAGGATTGCAGAATGCCAAATTTTACGTTTATACCAATTGTAGTTAGGTACCTATTTAAATTTTAAAATGCAGTAGGTTTTGTGCTACAAAAACTCTGCAAACGAGCGTCGGTTGATGGATACAAGTACGCTGGGGCGCTTTGCGACTGTAAAAAACTTAATTAAAAATGACATCTCTTTGAATGTTAACATTTAATTTGTCATTACAAAATCATATTTTAATGATTAGTCAGCATAATTTTGCTCTAATTGTAAAAGGATAAAAACAAATTGAAAAAAAAAAAAAATTAAATGTATATATTTCTTACCACTATGGTGAATTCCAAGTGATCCCGCCAGAGATCCAATCAATATGCAACCGTGTAATAAACCTCACGGTACCTACGAGCTCTCGGTTCCTCGCAGCTGGGTATCCACTCGATTATTGATTTGCATGCTTCCCTTTACGACAAAGATCACTAGCACGTTTGTTTGGTCCAGTGACAAAACATAAACGGTACGTCCAACAAATGAACGATTGAAAGTTTCACTTGTCAATAAATCACATCTTCATTTTATTCTTTCAAGCACACATAACACCTCATTGTCTCTATGTTACGCAATTAAATTATTAGATAATGCAGTAACGTAGGCCGTGCAGTTTTGCATCAATGTCGTATCGATTCTAGTCGGATGGAATTAAACAATGGTTAGCTGAGCCAAAACAATACAGATGCGAGGCGCGCACCGCACGTGCCGCCCCGCCCGCGGACACCTCCGGACTGAGTGACGGAGCGATCAGACGACGCGACAAGCGTCGAGCGCCGAACCCGAACGCGCCGGCGGGCTCGGGTACAGATTGTCGTTCGGATGCAATCGAGTGTTGCCAGATTCGGCGACTGCGAGTTACAGAGCGAGGTAACTTGATGGTGATTAAAAACTTCTACTCGAAGACGCTTTCATTTTGCATCGCGTGTGTTTTATGCACTTGCGTTTGCGTATACTACATAATACATTGAAACTGGTAATTGAATACAAATGTAACAAGACATTGCGCACATGCATAATGTAAAAAAATATTTTTGTGCTCGCCACGGCATCATACGCAAAATTCATATATGATTAAACTGTTTAATGCTAAAACCTAGACGTGACTATTATTTATAGTCGTCAGCATTGTACACACCCTCTGCATGACGTTATTGTTGGTATACCATTATACCTACATCTTGTCTTGTAGCCAGGTTCACTAGATGCAGCGCTAGACTGTTTTAAGAGGACAATTAAAAAAACTTCGTAATTAGGTACAACAGTGTACACTTTTTATAAGCAATTATTCATTCCTCAAATAAAAGTTTAAACGCAATAAAAATATGAGGCTGCATAGAATAATGTTATTTAACATACAATGCCCAGATCTATTTTTTCTTCACTTCACTTCACTTTTTTGCTTTACATTATTTCGGGCAATGATAATTTTATGTAATATTTCTGTTTGTTACGATTTTTTTTTTATTCAATTTAATGACTTTGTATCTATTAGCTGTTGGACATCCTTGTAATAAATAAATACCATAGTCGTTGCACTTTTATTTATTCTTTACTATAAAAGTCTATCATTAGAAAAATATTCTTGTATAATGGTATATTTTATCAACAATATATAAACTGTCAAAACATTAACGCCTGCACTTGTATACGTCTGCTGTGAAATGTTATCAAGCATTTGTTGTCGTTAAGGGTGTCAGGGGAGACACAACAAAAAGCATTCGTTCCAAGCACCGGCCGCCCCGAGCTCTGATAACATACGACCATGTACCGTACTTACAAATTGTAAAATATAACACACACTAAGTTTATTTTATGTTTTAGCCTAGTCCACATAGAGACCATTTTGGCTTAAACCTTTGCCTGCTATAATGACGTTCGTAATAATTTTTATTTTAAAATTTCATGAATGTGAAATTTCACCTTAACATCTTAATTTTGCAATTTATTATCTGTGGACATGGCAATACTTTGTATTATGCTAAATATGACATGAACTATAAAACTACGTGGTAAAAGTAATGAAAGTAAATAATAACCTATAATTTAATGTTGAAATTATTAAATAAATTAGTTCACAATAATAAATAACATCAGATATGTTTGGATTTCAATACATCGATGTAGCTATTGAAATAAAATCTGTAATTTATCCTTGCTTCCAATAACCTTGTCGTCATGACGCCCGTGTTCGGTGACCAAATAAACATAGGAGAATCAACTACGCCTCGACTAATTGGATTTCAATAAGCTGTTAACGACGGCGACAGTCCGGCCTAGACAGTATTCACACGCTCTAGCAAATCTTCAAAGTCAATATAATTAACAATGCTTAGTCGCGTCAGCCGTGAATTTAATCCGTGTTATATAAATGAAACGTTCATCGAAGACAACAAATGGTTTATTGTAAGATCTAATAACGACGGGAACTTTGCAATGTATTTTGAACAACTGTAAAGCAATTTTAGTTGGAAATTTAATAACGTGCCACGATATCTCTCCGCTGCCAGCGATTTGAACTAAGAATTTCATTTCAATCGTGTAGTTACATTATTGTACCGATATTAAAATTATTTTACAGTTTCAGTGTGAAATCTTTTACCTTTTCTTTCGATTTAAACCCTAAACTAAGAAAATAGAGACATATCGAATTCCATCCTTGGTGGCCATTTCGATTTTTGATATTATTTGACATTTCGTCAATTTTTTTTTTATTAATTTTTCTTACTCTACAGTTTTAAACTTGTATTAGTAAAAGTGACAGAATAAATTCGATGTAAACAGTTCTGCTAGTAGCTGCGAAAGTCTTGAAAAAATAATTTCGTAATTAATAATTAGTTAAAGTAAGGACAATTCTTATTGAAATTGTTTTCTGAATATTTTACTCACATTTACGCATTTAGGTTAACATTAAAAAAAGTACTAAAGACGTTTTATATGCGTTTTTTATTTTATGAACATTAAATACTCTTTAATTATCATTTATTGATTTTTTTTTAATTTCATAAATTTTATGTTCTGACCATCTTTTTTAGATTAAGAACGTCAGTACTACTAGCCTATTTTTAATATGTTATAATTGTATGGCTAGAGTGGAATAGGTTCCCTAATCTGTCTCTTGGTCATGAGGATGACCAAGAGACAGATTAAAATGACATGTAATAGTACTGTGGAGGCGGTAATTTCGTTTTATCTCTGAGATCGCTGCTACATCGACGCATCGAATGACATTGATGAATAACTTCACTTTCGTCTTAACGCTCAAACAAGCGATGCTGAATAAAAATAAGACATTGATAGATTACATGAACACATGATAGTGTCACCGGACGCATTGTTCTAATTCGTATTCGAATAAACCTTTAAATAAGATGTTATTGATGATTCATTGATAAATAAAAAATAATTTTACGCATTTTATTGCGTATAATTCATAGAACGAGCGCGGTGAAGCGTTTAACATCCGGATGTCGTTTGTTACAGGCTAGTGTCAAATTAGCAATTAATATATTCGATTTACTGTGCTGTAAGCTTATCTGTGCCAGTGACAGATTTGCTACCGTGTTTAGTTTTGACAGTAAAAATATTAAACCTATATAGGTATAGAAAGTTCCGTAAAAGAAAGAATATACGAAAGGATATTGACTTTTTGACATTGAAAAGAGGGCGCTAGTGAGCTAACATGATTTAGTTTGACTTTGCTCACACAATTTGATAACTTTTACGGTCCTTCCGTGGTTATATTATAAAGCATCTGTGTAAAACATAATTACTATTACAATGTACTACTTATAAAAACTGCATTACTCACGTGTAAATCGGTGTCGGTACCGACTAGTTTCCAGCCCATCGAGGCCTCTTCTTCAGGGTGAGTGGGATTGGTACTATAGCGTGTCGGCACCGACGCCGATTTACATGTTAATTACTATTACACTATTTAATATGCTGCATTTCTTCTCTAAGGTTCTACCTTTTTCAAAGATCTAATGCAAAAAATTATACGGATCTATTTGAAAAGTCAGTTCTTTGTAATGTAACTATGATTTTTGTTAATTACCTCGCCAAGTTTACACCAGGGTATCATTGGAAGCCATTAAAATACTATACAGTGGGGTGGTAAACCACTTAATCGTTAGTCTACATTATACATTCGTAGGGGTCGCGCCCCATAGCAACTTGACAAATATGCCTATACACTTATATGCAACATTAACTGTGTAGGAACAGGTAGGTAAATTTAAAAATCAATGCAATAGTTCGTGGATTGATTTTATATTTTATACGTAACAATACGTGTCAGAACTGAGGTGTTATAGTTTTTATAATCTACGCTAACATTATATTAAATTGTAAAGAACATTAGCAGGGTTAACGACGTCCTTCAAACGTCTACCTGTCTGCTCCGGGAATTTAATAATTGAACCTCATAAGTCCTCAGACTCACTTGATTCAGACTTAAATGCTTATAATTATACTTGACATTAAAGGAAGGTGATAAAAATAGTCTTAACTCATATAATTCCAAGACGCTAATTTTAGAATTATTAGTCTAAACATGTAATAAGGTATAGTGTTGTTTGAAGCACCAATAGCCTAATGGTTATGGATACGGAATCCCTATCTAGCGGTCGTGGGTTCGAATAACGCCATTCGACTGTTGTCTTGAACCATATACTATCACAAGCCTTTTCAAGCTTATCACAAATGGTTACAAAAAAAATTAATAAATTAACAAAATTGTACAAATAATTTATTTGAGAAAAAAAAGTGTAACTATGGAAGAACTTTTGAGCATAAACATAAATATGTTCATAAGTGCAAAAATAAAGAATAAACCATTTTGTAATTGTTATAAAATACGCATTAGTAACAAAAAGGTTTATTCCTAATTTTAAAAAGCGAAAATATGAAAGAAAACGTAATGTGCTTGTGTTTTGTATCATCAAGCCACTGTTTCAGATAAAATTGTCGCGTCAAACACTAATATGTTTGTTTAGGTCCGCCTAAAATTTGCCGAGCAAACACAATTTATACTATAATGCCTTTTGTTTATGTTAGCGTCAACAGGGCTATAAAAACTAAATGAGTCCGGAGGCGCCTATTCTGTTTAATTAACGTTACTGCTCTACTCAAATTACAAGCTTTATTGTTTGTGATTTCATTTGGTTTGTCAGTTTGTTGTTAGTAATGTCAACAATTTGTACTGAATTTTGACACGCGTAGTACTAAGGTTAGGGGCACCTTTTATTCAACGAAAAGTGCTGACGCAAAAATTTAGTTAAACTCGAATACTAGGCGTTGAATGTGTGGTAGTTCATTAGGTTTCATTTTCTCTTAACAGCCCTTTGTTTTTATGTTGGTTACCATGGCAACTCCTATCCATTACACCCCACATTTAGAAGGCGAAATTAATTAAATACCACGCATACTATATACTACGTTGTTTGGTAAATAATGTTTTGGTTCAGTTAAATTTTAAATATATAAAACTAATAATATAGCAAAGATCATAGACGATGTTAATTGAAGACTTCAATAGATGGGAAATCTTTGTGGGGCAATAGGAAATGGTACATGAATAAGATACCGACGAAGATAAGGAGTGTAAGTGTATGTAATTTGCTTGTATCGGTTGTTGATTCTTCGAAAATATTTTGAAATGGTAGCTATGAATGTTTTTGAAGAGTTTCGTAAACATTTGTGTCCTAACAACGTGTCAAAAATACAATAAATAATGTTGCTCGGAGCGATCGTCGTTTGCTATTGTGTCGAATGAATTGTTGATACAATCAATTTTCAAATTAATAACGTTACGTCATTTGTTTATTTTTGAGTCCAACATGGATTCGATCAGATGAGTCGAAGTGTATAGGATTTTTTTTTAAGTCGTCACTTTTGCATATTGTTTATTTTTCTACAGAATATACTGTTGTAAATACACGGTGTGAAGTTTTTTCTTTGTCTTTCCTATAGTATTCAAGACATGCAGCGTACTCGCACAAGGCTTACAAAGGCTTTGCTACTTTTGATGCAAGTTTCAAAGGCATTTTAAAATTCTTTCTTGCATCGAGTGCTTTACACGTTTTGTCTTGATTTGAGTATTTCAATGAAACTATTTGGTCTGGTTCGTTACACTTTTGTCGCTTACGTTCATTTCAGATGTAATATTAACTTATTATAATATAGTTTCCAAGGCGCTTTTTTATTTGCTAAGCTATTCGAAGGTTACACAACATTACTTGTGCCTTTTGCCTTCAATGTCCTTCGACTTGGCAGCAAACTGCTGAGTGAATAAAAAGTATTTTCTCGTTTAGCCTCAAGCGATGTTAATTGTGAAAGACTGTTCTCTCCTATTTTTCTGTGAGAGTTATTCAAAAATGTGCAGTGTGCTATTTAGGGTTTTTGTATGACTTTTGTTGTGTTAAAATAAAATGTTTTATACATGTAAAATAAATGTAAGTAACTAAAATGTGTTTCATTTTGTATTCAAAATAAATGTCTTGCTGCGTTTTTTTTTTCATGAAAGGCATCTTTTCATCTTTAAAAGTGGGAGACGAGCTATGCTTGTGGCAATAAGCTCTCACGTGAAGGATTTTTATATTTTGCACCCGTGTTCAACGAACTCTAGACATCAGAGAGATTAAGGGCAAATGGTTAAAGTTCGAGGTCGCAGACATATTATCTACGTCCTACGAAACTATTTACTTTTAACGATTTTTACGCAAACTGAATAACGAAGCTTGAATTTTTTTTTCTAGATTTGATGGCAATTTATGCCTTATTTTAATAACATACATTGCGGTGATTTGTAATAGTTTAAATTGAAAACTTGGTTAAAAAAATAAATGTGAACTGCATATGTATATATTGTTATAAAATGATTTCTCTTATAAAATGTCAATATATACGATAAGTGTAATTAAAGTTTATAATTTTATGTACTGTATAACATAATCGGAGTTGCCTCATGTCTTATGACCAAATAAGAAGAAAGCATATGGCCTCGGATAATTAAGAAGACATTAAGCTTGCGCAAAAAACGGCAGCTGCAAAGACAATAGGCGTTCAGAGCACGCGCGCCAGTGTTGCCAGTTGTAATGACAGATGGCGGGAAATAATCCGAATTTTAATACAGCCTGCAATTGTTTTATGTTTATCTCCCGACTTTATGCTGCCATGTATTATAGAAGGTAACGATAATTGTCTACAGACTGTTTTAGAAACTACAGGAAAATGATCTTAATGTAAATTTTGAATAAAAGTGTAGATGTTTGACAACTTGTAACTCCAAAAGTACTAAACGGTTCTGAATGAAATTTGGAACATAGACAGCTTATATTCTGGAATTATGCATAGAGAAATAAGTCAATTAAAAAAAAAAACACTCGACAAACAGTTATAAACTTACAACGTTTAATCACTTACTTTATTCGTTGAAAACTTCAATTATCCTCGTGCAGAGTGCAGGATATTTAATTTAGTTGTAGAGCGTACACTGACACCGCGGTAGAGGAAGTAATAACTTAATAAATGAAGAGGAAAGCACCCAAATATAGGGCACAGCGAGCGCTCTGCATCCGACGCGGTTGTAACGTACTTTATGGCCCTACAAGTAAAAGCTTTAAGAGTGTATGGCAGTAAAATGCCACTGCATCATAACTATAGGATTTCAAAGGATATAGATGAAGTAACGGTCGCCATAGTAAATAGTGAACAGTTATATACTTTACCAACGAAATAACTAAACGTTATATTTTACAATAATCAAATTCAAATTACTTTTTTCCCGATGATGAGACTAATACGAATTCTGTCTGTTATAGAGTATCTTTTACACTCGTCTCACGTTTTTAGAAACTTTCTTTAGTTAGTTGTATTGATCGCTTGCTATGCTCCAGACAGCCTCTAACTTCGATAGACATGTATTATGAATAAAGCAGTATTATCTATTGTCTAAGATATGTGTTAATAAATTGATCTAACGAAGAGGGAAGGAGCCGAGAATTTAATAATTTGAATACAGAATTTAACCCAGTTATTTTTATAATAGAAACCATTCGTGTACTGTATCAGTAGAATGTTTCTTCACTAAGCTTTATTTCTGTAAATAGTAAACATAGTTTTTATTCTAACAAGTCACCTGTATGTGAAGTGGGTTTCACTCATCATCATCATCATCAGCTCACTATACATCCCCACTGAGGGGCTCGGAGCATACCCTATTATTAGGGGTGACTAGGCCATAGTCAACCATGCTTGCTGCTGGTTTCACTCGTTAAAACAAAATTGAATTTACATTACTAGGTAAATGAAATGCTATGTATATGATACTACGATATACGATAAAACATTAAATTACTTTCGTGATGACGTACATATGATAATGATTTTTCAACAATCAGTCTGACTGACACTTTCATATAAAAAAAAAATTAGGTGACATTTATTCGAATTACTGTTTGAAGTTTATACAGGGGTTTTGTGGAGGCGTTCACACTCGAGAGCGGAAAATATGAGACACGTTTCAACCCCAAATCTTCAAAGGTACATTTCACAGTACGCTTCAAGTATTTCTGTGAACAACATTTGTTAATTGGCTTCAAGTATTTTTTTTAATTATCATAAAATGACGCAATATCCTAAGATATATAACTTCCATACAATTCATTTGTTTTTTTATAAACTCGATTTACGTTTTATTTGTAAATTATTATTTAAGATAATATTATAAAATTTGTATTACAGTTTTCAAATTTGATGTTTCTACATTAATTCTGAATCAAATTTTTTGCACGTGTTAACTATTTTTTTACTCTTCCATATAACTATTTTTCTACTATTAAACTCGATTTCTTGTTTTTAATTGTGCTTACAATGCATCTTTAAGTATCAGATATTAGTTCGTTGATTCAAATAATTTTCGAAGTTCGTAAATTTGATTTTTTTTGTAGAATTAGGACAGTAAAAGTATTGTGCAGAACTCCGTGGCAACGACCGACTGCCGCAGTGTGGAGGGTCCTTTAGCGACCAGGTTCGTGGCAATTGGGCCGCAACCCGTGCCGCGCCCCGCGACTTCCCGCTGCCGCAACTTTTACATTCAAGTGTCATCTGGTTTTACCCTCTTTGTCCTTATTCATTAAGAGTAGGATTTCCCCGAAGTTCACCTGTAATCATTTAATATTTAACAAATAATTTAAACTTACATCGTAATCACCATTTTTAATAATATGGAGGAAAGCAGTTTAAAAATATAAAATGTTTGAACTGCATTTCTAAACAAATTACTTAAAAAAATGTTTATAGCTGGAAAATGTTGTCAATATTTACAGGAAAGTTTTTCGTGGAAACTGTAAAAGTTCTGTTTATAAAAAGTTTTGTCAGAAGTGGGATTCGAACCCACGCCCTCAGAGAGGACCAGAACGCCCAGCCCGTGCTGCACGGGCAAGTTGCCTTGAGTCTGGCGCCTTAGACCGCTCGGCCATCCTGACTATGATGCACTCTTGTAATTATTGTTATTGTAGAATTTTTCCATTGATAGGACCGCCAGCATCAAAATGGCTAGACTGTACTCACTTTTCTTTTTTATCAGTTCGTGTTGAAGAGCGTAACGTTAAGATATTACATAATGTACGTACTGTTGCTTTATGTATGTATATATACACACACATAAAGCAGTAGTAGATATTACTTATATTTAGGACATCCTTTGTGTACCTATTGACATTTTTCCTACACGCTTTTGACTCTTTTTTTTGTAATCTAGAGAAGATATTGTAAATGTTTGTATCCGATGACCGGGTGAACCGCTTAGCTTTTGTTTTCTCCATCGATGAACACATGTGTATTTTTACTGCTGCACTAAACTTTAACTAACAGTCCTAACATTCCATGTTTGTTCGATGTCCTACTTTTAATCAGAAGTACATTTGTCCAGTGGAATATGAAATGCGCTCTCTGTGTTCTAATTTATATTTTTGTCGTAAAATTTTTCACTCCAGTGTATTTCCATTTTTACAGTACTAACATTATAACAGAAAATATAACTACGAAATCGTTTTATAGTTAAATGTTTACTTTTTACTAACTTAAATTTATCTTCTAGAAGTTTAAGATCACATGTATGTAAGTCTTTCATTTGTTTCTGACGATTTTCTCCTTTTTTTATAAGACAAAGGGTAACGAGCGGCGAGATTCCAAGGTGCGGTGCCACATGTTTTGCCGGCTTTAAGTTTAAAATTCATAGATGCAAAATAATTTTGAAATACGTTAAAATAACGTGTGAAATTATAATAAACGTTACGCATTAAAAGAATGCATTTTATCATAGTTGCGTATTGCGTGTAACTTCTATTGTTGCCGCGCTAATATTGCCATTTCAACACGCGTTGCCTGTCCGTTTGTGACCATGTGAATGAGCACAGTCAAAAATAGTTAATTGCATTTTTTTTAATAACATATTACATCGAGTTCAAGGTAACTGGCGTAATAATTTATTTGTTTTAAATCTTTCGTCGATTACATCAATCAAGTTTTTTCACTAAGCAATATACCAAAGGAAGTGAAAATCTTTAAATAGATAGATATTTTCAATATAGTCTTCAATATAGTCAATATAAACGGCGAGCAAGGGTCTCGAACTCGCCCTGAATTGGGGCTGACACATATCTATTTTTTACCGAAGAAGGGTAATGTTTCGTCGACTATATATTTTTATGTATTTGTTTAAGGTCAGTTCCATTTAGTGACATAAAAGCTAACGCTAGTTAATTTTTTGACATTATACTTTTATTATCATATTTCACTATTATTATAATATTTCATTGCATTGCTTTATTTATTTTGTTTGCAGTCTAATTTGTTTATTTTAGATAAAAGATGTCACTATCGCGAACGTTTCAGTTTTCTTTTAATCGATAATGCATTTTAGCTGCACTAGGTGGAGCTAATATTAAATCCCTCCGGGAGATGGCGGTAAAAAGAATAGAAATTTGTGTCATTATGAATTAGAAATTTTTAGTAAAAACTTTTACTTATACTGTTTTATGATGAAATATTTTACTTTAAATGTTAGTCCTATTAGGTTGTAAGAAAATTTTAAAGTGCCATCTGTCTTTGTATCCTGATACTATGTAAAAGTTGAGAGTGTTTTGTTTCATTGAACATAGATGGCGTGCTAAATGATTTTTAAAGCGCGGTTTACAAATAACGGCAAGTGATTACACTGTGAAGTCTACTGTAAAGTGCTAAGGAGAAATGTAAGTCTGGCAACTTTATCAATTATTCTTGGCTTAGATAGAAGGGTAATCTTTTTACGTGCATGTGTATGTATGGTTTACAGCGGAGTTCTAATAATGCTATTAAATATTTTTTTTTTTATTAAATTTGGAAGTTCTTAACTTTTAGTTATTACACAAAAAAAGTCTCAAGAAATTTAAAGCGCGGAATGATTTATCGTATTGTTCTTGGAGTAACTTATTTCTTTTGTGAAGTAAAAAAAAAATGTAAGGTTTTCGTATCCGTCTTTTTCGGACACGAAATTTAACAAAGCGATTGTGATCTCCCGCCTCATTTGTTTTCAGAATTTTTCGTTTTATCCTTTTTTTCTGTTCGCATAATAACCCAGGTTTGTGCGAGCCGCGTTTACCTTTTATATTCAATTTGTTATTTTACCTGAAACGTAAAATATATTGTAGCAGAAAAACATGTTACGAGTTTAAAATAAAAAACGAATTAAAAGGAAATTTCACTATTTTTTGATGCAAGTTAATTTATAACCTAAAACTATTTTTGTTATTCAATTTGAGTCAAATATTTTGTATACTAAATATATTGTTACATTAAGCTGAATATATTTCGCGTGCAGATAAACTAAATGCGACGACTAGAAAATACAATTAGATGGAATTACCATAACCTTTAGGAATAAAAAGGTCTTTATCATTTCTTATTCATAAGAAAAGAAGAGATTTAATCTTAAGTTAAATGCAAATTCTATGAATTTAGCTTGAAATTCTTGCATAAAGACGGTGAAAAGACGAACGCTAGCTGTTTTCATTAGTTAAATGTGGAAGAAAAAAAAATACAATTGTGCAATAGTCAAAATTGTTCTTAAAAAATATAAAGAGATTGAAGTTCAAATATTTTTTTTTTAAATTAAATATTAATTTCAGTACTTTGAAGTAGTAACTAAATTCAGTTCGAGTCAACGGTAACTGTTCTGGCCGCTCGTGTGCCTTTATCTCATATAAAACAATAACTGCGTACTTTTAACTTACTGCTTTATTCAGATGTCGATCGATGCTCATACTTAGTCCAATCTACAGTTAGACAGTCGACGTAATCCCCCAATAAGGATTTCCACTGTTTCACGGAACCTTAATAAAAGGAAAAAACACTGTCCCCACAGTCTCGCCTCACCGGATACCGCCGCGATATGGAAACAATGGCGGTGATTGCTCGACGTATTTGCATGTTTAATTTCCTGACATTTTTATCGTTCTTTTCCTGGAGGATAAAAAAAGATTCTTTATTTGCAGGCGCTTTTCACTTAATAATGATACGTTAAGGAATACAGTCGACTGTTGAACATTTATATAATTGGAAAAATATTAATAAAATAATTATTCAATTTAAAACAGTCTATTTAAGTTTTTGATATGAAAGTTGTTGTAATATTATAGTATGAGTTGTTAAAACTTATCGTTTAGGGTATGATACAAGGAAAAAGTCTAGGAAGAACACGCGAACGGTACAATAATGGCACGCTTTCTCTATTTCGAGCTGTTGTGTCTAGAATTCAAGTTGTCGAGATGATCGCCAACCTTCGTTAGAAGATGGCACTTGAAGAAGAAGGTATTAGTTGTTTGTAGGCACACTTTAGCTTTTGACATATCTATACAATACTCATACTATGAAATTAGTTACACCTTAAAATGTTTGTACAAAACGCTTTCAATGAGAATTCGTTGGATTAGACAATGGTTAAGACATTGGAGTGTAAGCCATTTAACAACACTGGTATATTTTATATTTTTAAATGTTAACGAGTAAGTTCTACTAGACAATGACCGGTGGATGAGATTACTTTCGGCACAGTCTTTTGACAGAGTGACAAAATCACGCTTGCTGTTCATTATTTTATGTTATTTATATAAATTATAGTAATATAGACTTTAAAATTTAATCTAATCGAAATTCAAAAAAATCGTATTATTACCTACGGTGGATTATATTAAGAACACTGTCGATGTAATTCCACCAAACATTTTATAGCTAGATATATTAGTTGTAGGTAAGTTGCAACATTGTCTGTGGGTTCCCCTCTCCGAGGCAGCCGTGAGCCGTCAGTCGAAGGGGAGGTTTGAGGTTAATTCCTGCTTGTGCATCCACTTCAGCGAACTATAACTGTTACTGATGTTCATGCTCGATTAACATTGACTTCAAGGCATTCTGCGTACAAAGGTTCCCGTTGTTTCCTACACAAAAACCTTTAATTGCACAACTATGATAATTACAATATAACTTTGTAGTCAAGGATAAAACTATGTTTTAAGAGTTTTAGGTTCGATTCCTAATAAATTGTTTTTGACGCATTTGAAGAAATGTGTTTTACCGTAAGATTAATTATTTGCATTTGTAATATTGAATACGTGACGATTTTGACGAAATTGTAAAATCATTTTTTAATTATTTGACTGTGATAAATAAATCTATTAAATGACTGATGTAATGATTTAAATTTAAGAATATTGTTTTCATATCTTCTGCCAACAACCTTGTTACCTTTCGAATATAACTTGCAGATAAACATAATTTATTATTCATCTACTGTAATGGATACCGCTCGGTGTATTCAAAACTCATTTTGATTTGGGTCATGATATAAATAGATTTAACTTAAATATTATTTTTCGAGACGTTAACATTGATTAAGTAGTAATACCAATCCCACTTAACCTAAAGAAGAGTCCCCCATCTCATCCCATGAAACTAGTCGATACCGACACCGATTTACACGTGAGTTAAGGCTTGAAACTAGTCGGTACCGACACCGATTTACACGTGAGTTAAGGCTTGAAACTAGTCGGTACTGACACCGATTTATACGTGTGTTGAAGCCGTTTTTATAAGTAGTATTGTTTAAGTAATTTGTCACTACAAAATGGTCAACATTTCTCTTAAGTTAAAGGTAGATGAAACCTTTTTCTTTATGAAGACTAAATTAACGATTGAAACGATTCCACATCATGTTGAGTGACGATGTGATCGTAAGATGTTGTGGTCTTGTCATCTTTATCATTAAGTTATACTTGCAAAGTACTCAACAGTATTTAAAAAAAATCCGTACTCGAAGAATGGCACTTAATATAAATTATGAGTCGATATACAATAGTACCTATTTTAAATTATGTCTATTAAAATAAAAGTTGAAGTTGTCTGTCTACAAGAAGGGTAGTCATTATTATTAATTACTTCCATACAAACGACGAGTGGCCCGAGGAATAACGAATTTCATTGCTTTTAATTCACTATTTCTAGTGGATAAATAAAAAAAACGACGATCAGAACATTAATGACAATACTTGTGTAGTTCCTTTTAAAGTTGTTTTATCTTAATGGCAATATTTAGAATTTTGATGGTACAATAATCAATCTTTTCTTTAATAACTTTTAGGTCTTAATTCCAATAACAAATCAAGCAAAGTTGACTTCCGATGAAGATATGGGATCATGAACGCTATGTGAGAAGCGTACACGCGGGTTGGACACACTCAGTCCACAAGCACAAATTTATCCGGATTTGTGAATTGAGCGGTCCGCCGCGAGCGATGCGCGCTAAGCGAATTATAACACAATAGTTCATCCACGGAATATCGAAAACAATGTCTCGTTAATTGTCGGAGTGGAGGGGACTGTAGAGGAGTGGAGGGGAGTGAAGCGGACTGGAGGGGAGCGGATGGAATGAATTTTGCATATTCATCAAAAGCGAACTCATATTCAATGTGCAGTACTTCATAATTGATTCATTTGTCGTTTTATATCCGGACCATTTCCGCTTTGTGTTAATGCAGATATTTAATTGCGGTCTATTATTATGGTAATGCGGAATTATTATTGTTGTAAGTGTGAATAAAGTTGGAAACATGAATCGGCTAAGTTTCATGCAGTCTTGTTTTGATACTAAAAATGCAATGCTTTTATGATGTATAATTTTAACACGAAAATTGACCTTAAGTAAATAACACAGCGACATCTAGTGTGATAATAAGTTGTGTTTCTATAAAACAGTAAAACAAAATAGACACAAGTTTCTAAAAATTAAAAAAAAAGTACTGTTTGTTTATCATATGAATTGTTTATTTAAAATTAAATCAAATTGAGTCTATTTTGAAACAAAGAAAATCAAAGTGAAACTTTTTCAATTTCACTTTAAGACTTCAAAATGTTTTTGAATTAGTTATAAACTTTTGTTTTTAAATCTTAGCTTTGAAGAAAAAATATTATTTAAAGTATAAAGTAAAGGATTTCATTTTATAATTTAATATTTAAATGATATTTATTCGAAGAAATAACATTTACGATAAATTTACATTTCGTTCTCAATTAGTTTCCAATTTTAGATTAAGACTAATAAACTAAAAAACTACATTATGAATGATCTATATACCTGGAGATCTTTCACTCATAGTGAATTCAAAGTCTCCTTAAATAAGTCCAGCTGAAATTCTAATTCAGGTTTTCCTAATAAATATTTGAACGTACTAGAGTGAACGTATGATGCAGCTCTACACTATAGGGGTACGTATTCTCCACTTACATTACGTGCCGAGTGTACGGGACATGCGGCTTCGCGCCATCCGTATGCCAACCCTTTGAAAAGAGAACGCAAGAATTACAGAATGTAACCAATGTTTACCAAAATCTTTATATCATTATGAAGATTACATAACGGTCGACGTAGTTTATTTTATTTAATTCAATATTAAAGTGTATTTAACAACACAAATAAAATACAGCATAATATTTTGAAATTGTTTATTGTTGATGCTTTCGTTTAATATTGCACGAGATTATTTTCCGTGGCATTTGTTTATTTTGAAAGCGAATTGATAACGAAAGCTGAAATTTTAATTCGTTTCCAATTGTTTAATATGTAAATCAAATTAATGTTGAGTTAAGAATTATACAAACAAATGAAGCTGATCATTTGTAAAATATTTAAAGCCTTATTCGAGATGATGTAATTAAAAATACTGTAAATCAAAAATAGTCCTGTAATCAAAAATAAAACAGTTATTCCTGTATTCCCCTGTATTTCCCCGCGCCGGCCCTCACGGCGTATGGGGAGCGTCCCCCGGGTGGCGGATGGGGGAAAGGTCGGTAGTACAGCCTAGCTACGCTATCCGGCTAAGTCCGAGGGGCTCGCTGACCGAAGTAGGGTGTGGTCCTCCAGCATTATGGGGGTTGTGCGACGGGCTAACAACCCGTCCACGGAAAAAAGTCTCTGTTACGAAACCGACACAAGAGAAAAGAATACGATATGATCCCAAACCCAACGAATACTGGCGAGGAACAACGGACACCCGATTAGCCTCATGGAACGTGCGGAGCCTCTATAGACCTGGAACAATATACAAGGTCCTACGAGAGATGGAGACCTATAGAATAGGGATAGTGGCATTACAGGAAGTTAGGTGGCCCAAGCAAGGCGAGTGCAACCTAGATAATAAAGCTACCCTATTCTACAGCGGCTCTGACTCCGGACACCATGTGAACGGAACGGGCTTTATTATCCGAAATGACCTGTTAGGAAGTGTGGTTCGCTTTGATGCTGTCTCAGACAGAATTTGCCTACTTCGAATTAAAAGTCGCTTCTCCCACATCACTATTATCAACGCCTACGCACCCACGGAAACATCTAGCGAGGTCGCAAAAGACAGTTTCTACGAAGACCTGGAGACTGTCTATGATAGGCTGAACAGCTACGACGTAAAAATGCTTATTGGTGATTTCAACGCGCAGATCGGGAGAGAAGAGGCTTTCTTGCCCACAATTGGTCTACATAGTAAACACAATGTGTCAAATGACAATGGGCTCAGGCTAATAACCTTCGCGGCGGCAAAGGCGCTGGTAATAAAAAGCACTATGTACCCCCATAAGAATATACACAAGGGAACCTGGAAATCTCCCGATGGTCGTACGGTTAATCAGATTGACCACGTCCTAATTGACGACAGGCATAAAAGTACGATTCAGAACATCCGAGTCTACAGGGGGGCCGACTGTGACAGCGACCATTACATGCTGAGAGTCAATATGAACGTCAATATAAACACCAAAAAGAGGGCTAAAGTGGACAGAAAGGACATACTGGACATAGAGAATCTGAAGGACCGGGCTACTAATAACCAATTCTGCATCGAGACGAGTAACAAATTTCATGACCTAAAAGTAGATGATAATACAGATATTGAAGAACTCTGGGAAAGCATGAAGACTGTGATTAAGGAAGTAGGGTATAACACCATGGGACAAAAGAAATTGAAGAAGAAAAGGAAATGGTGGACGGAAGACTGTGAGAAAATAGTTGAAAATACCAGGAAATACCGTATCCTAGTAGAACAAGACCCACGATGGAAACAGGAATACGACAACCACAGAAGACAGGCAAAAAGAATCATCCGACAAGCCAAAAGGAAACAACTGGAGAACAGGCTAACAGAAATGGAAACCCTCATGAGAGCCAACGAGTCGCACAAGTTCTACAAAGAAGTCCGTGATTTTAAAAAGGGATACCAACCGGCTGCACAATTCCTCCTCGATGACGAAGGTAATCTTGTCACTGACGCAGAAGACTTGAAAAAGATGTGGCAAAGCTATTTCCAGGATTTATTAAATTGTCCAGAGCCGGAACAGCCAGTGACTTCCGAAATCGGCACAAGTGGCGACTCGGATATAGCTCCATTGTCGTTTGAAGAAGTTAGGAAAGCGATAATGAGGCTGAAGAATAACAAGGCCCCTGGCATAGACGGTTTACATGCTGAAATATGGAAATATGGAGGACCCGCCACACAATGGAAGCTCTATCAATTGTTGTGCAAGATATGGACATTAGAGCAGTTACCGCAAGAATGGAAAGTAAGCATGATAAGCCCTGTCCACAAAAAAGGATGCAAAAAAACGTGCTCTAACTACCGAGGAATCGCTCTGCTCCCGACAGCGTACAAGGTATTGTCCTACGTGTTGCTGGATAGACTTGAACCCTACGCGGAACAAATCATCGGGGATTATCAGTGTGGGTTTAGACGGAACCGCAGCACGGTAGACCAAATTTTCCTGTTGAAACAACTCATGGAGAAGAAATGGGAGTACGCGCAAAGTATTCAT
>JAODUI010000004.1:3486800-3511237 GCA_027563995.1 Papilio gigon | reverse complement strand
GAGATGGCGCAGGATAGGCGACGTTGGCGTTCTCTTGTGTCGGAGGCCAAGACCCACTTCGGGTCGCTGCGCCAGCGCAGTAAGTATTCCTGTATTAATTTTTTTTCAGCACTCTAGTATACTTAGTTTTGTATAAATTTTATTTTCATTCTATTATTTAAGAATTTACTGAACAAATGGACTACACGATTAGAACGTATATATGTAGGAAAAACTGAAAATTCTACCGTTTATTGGAAAGTTGATGTTAACAGTTAAAACTTACGTGTATAGGCAAAATTTTAACTGTCAGTTAAACTCCACTGTTCTCAGTTTTGTCTCCACACTTAAGTTTTAACTACAGTTCGACGGTTCAGTTAAGGCTGTGCAGTTAAGACTGAAATTGTGGAGCGGCCTATTTTTCTTTAGCCGCTATTGTTTAGCCTCATTCTATTTTTTTTTAAATTTAGATGTTAGTCTTTTGTCATATGTTGTGTTTTGTTTTATTTTAATTTCTAGAAAGATCTATAATATTATGTAATCTTGACATGTAACATGAAGGTCGATAAATCTTTCTAAGACATCGCACAAAATACGACAAAACAATCGTTGAGTATTCTATCAGATAAAACGTCAAATAAAACAAAGCCAAGTTTATTGGCTTTATTCAAGATTGGGTGCGAAGGAAAAGCAATCACAATGGAATTGCTTCATAATTTACTGCTAAATGGCTTTTATAAAATTCTATTATTGTTAACAATTATAGGTTGAAATGTTGGATGCGGAAAGCGGAGGACCACATACCGTGGAAGGCATTGGGAAAGAGCCATGTCCAACAGTGGGCAGACAGAGGTTGATGATGATGATAAGCTAAAATAGTGCTAATTATGAACAATTATCTCCTCTAAGATAATTCGTGTATACGTGCAGAAAATTAAACAGATCTAAGTAATAAAAAAAAAACAGTTTTTTTTTCAATCGTAACTTTTACCTTCTCATTAGTAACATGTGTCAACATGCGAACGCAATTATATAAACATAAATCCCTTACAAAACATTAATTAATCAGTTAAATACCCTACAAAAAGTTAGTATTCCTAAATTAAGTCTAAAACAAAAAATTTAAGAGCGAATGCATCGAAGGAAGGATGCTTGTAAGCAGATAACATTGAAATGGCTAGAAGTACTTTTGATTAAATTTGGTATAAGTATTGCTGTCTGGAATATCTTTTCATCTTTTTTTTTAATTACGCGATGTCAAAGTCTCGGATAATAGCTACAATTATTTATAATTAAATATTTTAAGGAACAAAGAAGTTTAGTACGTAGTTAGTATTCGATACAATTCCTTGCATTCAATTTCATCAAAATAGCTCCTTTGATCGGACTTCCTTTGAGGTTTCAATTTTAAACTAAAGTGGTGAGTATTGGACGGGTTTATCTTAACCTTTCAGAATTTTCGATAAAACCGTACTCCGAAGCGGAAATCCGAGCCGGGACACCGCCGGTGCCTGCCACTGGCTTTCACTCGATCTGGATAAATCTACTGAGTTAGTTCTTTTAATTGAAACAATACAAACATACAGTAAGTTAGTATAAACGTGTAAAAAGTCATTGTTGGTTACTAATAACAATTAATGATTTCAGTCGCACTCTTCTCATCATAATATGTTTTATTAGAATTTTAATAGGAATATAAACATTAGCATATTTTTAATTTAATCGTAACAAAATTTTAAAATAACAGTAATCTGGTTGTCTACTTACATTATCTCTATATTATATTAAATTGAAATCGGTTTTAACATCAATGGACTTCTCAGAAGTGAGTAATAGCTGTATTTGATTTCAATTATATTATTTTCTAAACAAAATCCTTTATAATATAGCTGTAGAATAAGCTTGCGGATTTTTTTTTTAAATTATGTTCGATTTTTAAAATATATTTTCTTGAAATTGATTGTAACGTTCCAAATATTGCTTGTTAAATAACAATGACATAATCAGTCAGTCAGTTTCTATTGTAGACTATCCGCCAAGTCTCAAAGCACAATTACATGCCTATTACGTGGTGATAGTCCTACGAGAGTTGTCCGAGTCGATATCTATTAGTGTCACAAGCAGCGTCGATACTCCGGAGAACTTAAACTACGCTTAAGGTAATTTATCGGCATGATTTTCTTTGAATAATGTATATCATACGTCGTATTCCAAACTAAATTAGTTATAAACAAGTTGGTGCGACGTTTGCGATACATGGGTGGTTATGGCGATAAATTGATAGACCTGGCGATACATGATAACATAGATGTCGAAAAGGATGTTTATAAAAATCTAGTTACGTCACCTAGGCATTAAGTTGATATGTTTCAAAATCAACAGTTTACTTATCACTGAAGAAAAAGACAGCGTGTTTTAACGACTAGATATAAAGTCCTTAACAATAAAATGTAAAGTATATATGTTTCAGATCCCCAGCTATCTCTTATCTTATTTCTTTAAAATGTTATAAAATATTCTCAAATTGGAAATTAATTTTTTAAAGGGTAAAGAGAGAAACCGTTTAATTGTCCCAATTCAATTCAGCACGTTAAAGGGAAGGCTGAATACAAATTTTGCTGTGTTAATGCGGTTAGAAAAATTACATTTATGTAATAGATTGATGTCGAATAGTGATAGAGGTCTGAAAGTTAATTATTTATTTTTATAAGAACGATGAAATCAAAATTCAATATTTTTAGCTACACTAGTTGTATAAGCAAGGAAGCGCTTGATAAATATAAATAAATATACTATTATCTCGATATCCAAGACTGGATGAAAGGGTTCGTGGCACAATGCTTTCGGCATCTATTGTAAATAAGAATTCTTTTGTACAATGCTTTGTTGTAAAAAGGTCCTACCTTTTAGCTGTCATCGCATTTTTTATTAGAACGCCATGAAAATTCTTTGAGACAAAAATTAAATTGTGTATAAGGGTACGATCGCGGTTGTAGAAATAGTTTTAAAGTTTTAGTTTATAGTTGATACTCTATTTTGATCAGCTCCATCTATCGGATATTACAAAGAAACAAATTACACATAAATGTTAATGCGATAAAATTTCCTTGATTGACATTTTATGTTTCTCTCAACATATTTTCCTTTTTATGTGGAGATGAGCACATAAACAAGGTGATGAGATTCAATATGGATGGCTATAAAGGTAGAGGAAGGCCGAAGTTGTGGATGAATTGTGCGTAAGAAGTGTATGAGTTCAGATATCGGCTGACAGAGATGTATGGAAGAGTACATGCTGTCGACCCAGCGTAGAATAAAAGGGCAGGTTGATGATTTTCCTTTTTGACGAGCTATATTTAGTGAAATTCGTTAAAATGTTTACATTCCACTCTGTATCGGCCGCAGGGAACTTATTTACATTTACATTTCAATCAATTAAAGCGCTATCAACTAACACTAATAGCGAATAATTTATTCCAAAACAATAACTCTGTACGATAACTGTTCAATATAATTTAATTAACGTAGAATAAATTTAATTAACGCCTACATATACTAACATATCAAAAATATTCAATAATTTGTTGGTTCTTTGCCCCACAGATGTAATAAAACCTTTTAATAAACGAATTTTAAAATTGAGGCGATAACATTGTCTCTAGAGACCTCTTGTAAATTCTCTCGGTGTTGTCTTGCACAATATAAAATGACAAATCGAAGATTGACTGTCAATTCCAAACTAGTATTGAACAATAAGTCATAAATTTATGACTTAAATTTGTTTAAACTTTCGTGAGACATTGTTATAAAAAGAACAGCAAAAACCGCAACACTCATATCTAAACTCCTTTAGTATTTTCTATGATATAACCAATATACTAATTTATCAAATATAGACGACCACCGTTGTGATGCCGCCGCTCGTTTACCCTCTTTACTTACAAAAAAAACTGTGTAATATATTTTATTTCAATGGTTACATCTTTCGGTATACAATATATAATTAGTAATAATATACATACATACATACTATGATACTTATAACCCACTCACCCTGAAGATGAGCCCCCGATGGGCTCGAAACTAGTCGGTACTGACACCGAGTTGCACTTGAGTTAAGCCGTTTTATAAGTAGTATAATATACATACGTAATAGTTTTTATTATGGTGTTAAATAACGTTGCGTCTATCAATCCCAATTAGTATACGCTTGATTCGACAACATGCAAAATCAATTTGTGTGAACCGGAGTACAGTTGATATTCGATGTTAGTATACTCAGAGCGCCATGTTATTCTATTCACTTTAGAATAACCTGAATTGGAAAAAAAAAATGTATACTACTGCATACATCAGAAATTGTTATGCCGAGAATTTTAAATATTTCAATCATATAACAATTTTCAAAATAGTATTGAATCTCATTTATTTAATTATCTCCATATAAAATATTTCCTTCAAACATACAGTGTTGTTTATTGCATTTATACCAAATAACTTTCAAATTTTTAAAATAGTTAAGTAAATATTTCTAAGTGAAACAATTTAAACGGTAGTCAAAATGTTATTATTCACAATTGTACTTTTAAAACGTTAAAATATAAGAAATAAACAGAGCAAATAGCTTTACTTTTGTTCTCTGGATACTGTATGTAGGTTCTATGTTCTGTATCTCTACATTAAAACATCTCTATCCCCTACAATTTTTGGGAAGTTGCATGAAAGTATGAATGTGAAATTCGATACAGTTGAAATTATTGTTGAAAAGAAAAGCATGAAGCAAAAATCTTTCATTATGTAAATTTGAGCATCAGAGGCAATAGCTTCGAGTCGCTGTGTCTCCTTGTTAATCATCGATTATGTTCGAATTAAAAAAATAGACAGTCAATAGTTTTATTGAACACATTAAAAATAATATTTTCTATCTCATTACCATATCACGTTTAAATAAAGTTTATATGTAGCTTAATTAAAAGCTAATGAAGAACACGTACACAGCAAAAGTAAACAGAACTGAACTCTTGCTAATAATTTGTTGTTGGCTTAGTTTTCTGTTTTCCGACTTGAGAATTGTTTCGTTAAAACAAAAGCTTGTAGTACTGAGATCATGCACAAAACTTCTCTATTTAATTATTCATTAGCAACTATACTGTGGAAGGCATTGGGAAAGGCCTATGTCCGACAGTGGGCAGACAAGGGCTGTCGATGATGATGATGAACTATACTTTTATTTGTTTTTAAATGTAATTAGTATTAATTTATTTATTTATTATACTAACGCCTACTAATAGGTTAGACTCTGAGTCTCTCAGTTGGGACGTATAGTGAGCTTATGATGTCCTAAGAATTCCATTGTAGAAATCTATTTTAAACATAAATTAAAACCAACGCTTTTATATTCGTCATCAGTTTGAAAGGATTAATAGTGTTGTTTGTTAATTATATGTAACTCCTTGTTAAAAGCTATTCTATTAATGTGTTTAATCGAATAATTAAATAATGTTGTAGATTATGGATCCAAGTAATGATTAAAATAATTAATAATTGTAACGGATAAGCTACACGTTCATGTATAAATGTAATAAGAGCAATGAAATATTGGAATATCTCGTTAGTTGTAATTGCGTCATCCAACTTGGAGCAAATTGGTCCTTGTTAATGGATTTGCGAGCTATACTGACAATCGTAAACTATGTTGATCGTCTCCATTTCCCTTTGCTAATAATTTGCTATCGAACTCATCGAAAATTTATATAGTAATGTATCGCATCTATTACAATATTATCTTAAACAAATTATATGTGAACGTTTAAATAAAATTGAGAGCTTTAGGAAGTTACTTTAGTTTGGTACAAGGAAAGTTAATTAATCGTTTACAACTTTTATTGGTTCTATTAATGACATACAACGTTATAGATTAATGTATTCAAATTAAAACCTATTTAACAATAATGTTTGCTGGCAATTCTGTAACTAATGTTGTGTGATCAATAAAGTTACACTTCACTTTGCGTTCTGTGTTTTTTATTCAATATTTTTTGTTTTTAATTTATTAATGTTGCGTTTACCTGACAAGATCATCATCAAATCATGGCTGCCGTTTACGTAAACATCATCAAATAAAACTTTCTTGGTTCATCATCATCTGCTCGCTATATGTCCGACCGAGTATATTGTAGCCTACTCTATATTAGTAATCACTAAGCTATAGTCTCCTAGTTGCTTTTTGATAATTCACTGTCATAATTTGACTATCTCTTCTATTTAGTAGTCCTTCTATTATTTTATAAGATGTTAATTCACGTTCTAGTATTACTTATAAGATGTTCGAAAGACTGCAGCAATCTCAATTTACGAAGGCACGTGACGTGCACGAGATTAAATTGACAAAGCTTTCTCAAGACGATACTTCTCATCGTCCTCACGTAAAGGGAAGTAATATTTCTTTGAAGAAAATAAATTTGTTCACTATATCGTGTATACTTTGAAATCAACGTATTCTCTATATGAATATGAATCTTTCATACATACACATAAAACCGATAGATGGAGTGGTCGTGTAACTTTATTTAACTTTAGACAATTGAAAATCGATTTTCAAAATGCTATCTTGTAACACAAATTACACACTGAATACAATTTGCCCATACAAAGCGCCCCTTGAAGTCTTTTTTTAAAACGAATGCAAAAAGTTTTCAATTCATCTGTATGGTTTTTTTAATATTTTTGACTCGACTTTTGTTCCTGGATTTACTTAGAAGTATGAGTAAATATGGTTTACGTTCAAGTAATTTATTTATATTTTTAGCGTTCAACTAAATAAGATTATAGGTTATGTAAAATAACACTATAACGCAGTTTTACCAATTTGTTTAAAACACCATATTAAAAGAACTTTGAGACAAAAAGTTTCAACTTTTGATTACATTGTAACAAAAATGTGTGTTTTATCTTTGAAAACGTATTGTATGATTTTTAACAACAATTTTTAAAACGAATGAGTTTTCAAACTTTGGCTGTTTGTTCACGATACGGTTCAGACAAAGGTTCCGTGATTCAGCCTACGTTTTTCATGTTTAATTTTCAGACAATTTTATTGTAAAGTTTTATCTGGTGCAGCTATTTGTTGTTTATAGACGTACGGCGCGATTCGTTGTTGATACAATGCCGTTTTCAATTGTTTTATTTACTATAAAACATGCGGGAGCACAAATTAAAATGAAATTAAGTGAATACAAGTAAATCGGACATAAACACAAGACGGTAAACAACATTAATTTAGTTTTTACTTATGGGATAACATTTAAAATCTTTTTATACTAATATGCGGACATTATGTTGAATAGAATTGTCCATATTTTAAAAATTGAGATTTCGTTAACTAGAAAATTAGAAAATAAGGAATATAAAGATAAGTTAGGGAGCTTTTAAGATATTTCAATTAAAAGCTCCCTAATCTTTCCGCGCCTTTATTTTGTCTGTTTAATTTAACTTAGTCCGTTAATAAGTTTAAGAACAGATAAGAATCTGTTAATTAAAAAGTTTTAGTAATGTTTACAAGTTCTTTTGATATCTTAAAAATAAGTGATGCTGAATTTATGTAAGACCTGTTTATATTATACTCTATTCTAAAATACAATAGACACGTATTCAGGAGCACGATAGAGTCCCCATTAATAAAAATAATTTTATTAACAGTAATAACTTTTGGTAACATTAACACGAAACTTGTTTATGCATTCTTTCCGAAACATTCAATTTTTTTTTTCTTAAGGACAGTAATTTTTCTGAATCAACTGGGCAAATTTAATTATAATTATTCGTGTAACAATAAAATACGTGCTAAAGAAAGAAGCTTCTTCATCATCATCATCATCAACAACAGCCCTTGTCTGCCCACTGTTGGACATAGGCCTTTCACAATGCCTTCCACAGTATGCGGTGCTCCGCCTTCCGCATCCAACGACTTCCTGCCGTCCGCACTAAGTCGTCGCTCCACCTGGAAGAAGAAGCTTCTTGGATGTTATTAATAATTTTTAATGTAAAATATAACAGAAAATGATATGATGGTCGGAATTATTTACATGAAACAATGTAAGCTTTCTAAAAAATAGCTGTTCAGAGAAAATATAGCGTTTGAGGGTATTCATTTTATAACGAGGATACGTCATTAATATTAATTATTTCTCACAAACGGCGAGGGGCTTCAGATAAACTACCGAGTTTACTTAATTACAATATTATTTCAAATTCCGCTGTCCATTTACTGTGGTTAAGTACACGCAATTATTTCTTATTAACAAACGAACCCTTACTTATAGAATAAGTTTTTTTTTATTACAAATTAAGACATTGCAAGTTACTTGGCTATGAAACAGATAATGGTTTGGTTAAGATTTTAATTTGACTAGTATTGGTTTTGACTTTGAATAATGGAGGAGCTGTTTTTTAAAAAGTATTTTTTTTTGGTAATACTGTTACTAGTATGTTGTTTCAAAAATAATGAACACGTACAGAGGACAATCATAAATTGTTACATAAAGGTTCTGCACCATTTTGTAAAAAGCATTCTTAATATTTTATGTATACATTTGCAGTATATTGTCGAAGTGAGTCCTTGTTCCATTAAAAGTAGGCGCAGGCGTCCTCATGAAATTATAATTTAATTTTTCCAACAAAGTCCTTTCAGCGCACCATTGTGAATGTATGATGTAGCCTGATTACACAAGTAACCGAATTTATTCTCTCTTTTACGTGTTACAAAATCCTTTGAGTGTTTACAAATTTATAATCAACTGTGTCCCTACACACCACATTTTTATAATTACCCGTCTACGTGTTTCTATTGTCATCTGTTTCAATATTATTACAAAGGTTTGTGCGTAATATTGTAAAATTTAATTAAAAATTTTCAATGAAATACTCACTGAAAACCTGGATAAGTTAAGCGCCTTTCTATTATACATTCGGTACGGTATACGGTCTTTCAAAATCAAAATACAGTTTTCCAAGATACTATTGGTGAGACGACGTTGAGCTGGACCTACGCTAGTTCTAAGCGAGCGACTAGCAGAAGATGGCACAGGACAGATGACGTTGGAGATCTCTCGTGTCGGAGGCCAAGACACGCTTTGGATCTGATCGTTACTCTCATGGAATAGGTAAGTAAGTATTCCAAGAATTAAATATTTAATTTAATGTACAAGGTTTCTTTAACTTTGAAATTAAGGAAAATTACAACTGTTATAACAATTAGGTGGTATTCACAAGTTGTGTAATAATTTCGTTCCAACTTTCATAACCTATTGTGTTACACAATCTGATACAATTCAAAAGCTAAGAGGATTGTGTACGCAAATTGAACGGCCATTGTATCGCTATAATTGTTTGAGTACTTCATTATTGGTTATTCCGATGGAATCAGTATAAACGTTGCCACAATGCAAATAATTATAAAAGTATTTATTGTATTAATAAACCTTTAAAATAGCCCAATTAATTACTATGTATGATTTAATGAAACTTTTAATTCGGAAATTTCATTAGAGTAATAATGTTTAACTATTATTGATATATTATTTATATCTTGAAAAATAATTATCATCATAAATTATAATCTATAGATGTATGGTTTAGAAAAGTTCGATGACAAATTGAAGGTCGATTTTCGAAATTCATTTTTTTTTGTTGTTGTAAAATAACACACTGTGGACTTTCTCAACAAAAAGCCTTATTACCGACTAATTTTTGTTCACCGGATTAATAATTGTACATCAATGACTTCTCATGTATAGGTAACAGAGAATACAATGGTTTATTTGTTATGTGTTAACGCGTAGTGGCGTTTGGGAACGTTTGAAATTTCGTTTCGCAAACAAAGTTAAGCTGAGAGAGAGAGGTCCAACACAATAGATTTTCATTGTGTCCGTTGAACACATAAAGGTAGCAGACAGATACGTCCACTCTCCGATGCGACAGCTTAATGAATCAACATCGGGAAATTACAGAGTACAAAACAATCCACAGCGGGATCTGCAATGCACTCTCTGTATACATTACTCTACGTACTGTCGACCCTTAAACGATATAACTACAAACATTTCAATACCACACTAAGATTTAGTTAAGCGCTTGTTAACAAAAGACCGTAGTTTCTATTTCTAATTGACTACCATAGTTATGAGAAAGACCTATCAGTTATACGTAAACAAAGTCGTAGAAGCCAAAAAAAAAAAAGAAACAAGATGAGGAATCTAATTATCCCTGCGACCGGTAGTTCACAGAAATCGTCGAATTGCCAATGTTCTAGTGTACACCATTCAGAAATGTCGACATAAAACAAACAGTAAGCCAATGCGGCCGAAACAAGCGGAGGCGAGACGATGTCAACATTGTAATTAGTGATTCAGTGTACTGTTTTTATGAAAGACTAATTTAATGATGCGAATTTAAGAAAAACAATGATTTTTACACATTAACCGCTGCACATCAAGTGATTAATACTGTTTTCTGCAGCACCAATTTTTGCGTACTTTCCGAACCTGCAGTACGGAGTGTTACCGACCCACTCCGTGACTAGATGTTAGTGCGACACCCGGTCCATTAGACCCCACCTCCTTTAACAAAGTCATACCTTTCGCACAGGGAAGTTGAATTAGGGATGTTTTAGGCCTCGTTTCGCAGCAAACGTGTTAACTCGAAGTATCTAAGTTTTGATTGCTGGCAATCAAACTAAATAAAAAATTACTCAAGATTACATTTGATCATAGCTTTTATATAAATCTCAGTTATAAAGTTTTTAAGAACAGTAACAAAGTCAATAACTTTCAGGCGTTAATTTTTTTTTGGCCAAGATCCAACTGTCATTTTATTCTTTAGTTCGGTTACTTTTTACCCTATGAAGAAGTGGAACTTTTTACAACCTGCCAGTCTGTCGGCACTTTGGGAGTTAAAAGTTAAATTGCATTCAGTTCTTACACATAAAGAGTATTTCAAATCCACATAGTTGCCATGTTTAGAATATTTCATTCGTTAAAATGAATATGAATTTATACTATTTATGAAGTATCAAATAACTACTTTTTTTTTTAAAATTTCGAATTCAGTTCAGAGCGGGGAAAACAATAGAGCTACCAATTATGCGATAATTGGTGTTCCAATGTTCGATATTCTAGTCGAATACAATATAAAACATTTCAACATAAATTGTGTCCATGTTTATCTCTTAATATTTTATACTACAAAAATTATATTTCCGTTGAAACGGAATCAATTTAAATGTGAATTGCAGCCGCATAGTTGCGCGCAATAAAATATTTCTTATCGCTGTGGAGTGAAACAGTTTATAAATTGTGAACTGTAACAGCGGGCGGCGCGCGTACAATAGAAAATAGAGTTATCCCAACACCTCGCTTAAATGAAATTGCTTTCGGAAAATATCGAAGAAATGAAAATATCAAAGGGAGTAATATAGGATACTTCATATCGATGTAAACGAATATGTAACGTGTTTAATTATATTCTGAACTATTTCAGTGTTTTTATCAAGCAATAGTTTCTTCTTCATGTTCTCTGTTGCTGAAGATTGTGCTCATCTAGAAGCGCCTTTAGTAATTCGTCGAGCTGCCTCCATGCCACTCTGTTTTTGGCTTGCCTCGAGCAATAGTTCAAGTTTCGAAAAAAAAATCATTTAATGTGCACAGTACATTATTTTTTTTAATAGTTTCTTATATACAAACACGTATTTATCAGATCTACTGTATAAAATTTACTTTACTTTACTGAACTTTAGTTTTATTAAGTCTAAGTTTAAGAAAACTTTTGTTATTCCAAACACGACGAAACCTTTTCATTAACTTAAAGAGAACTCAATTTGGCGTTAAGAGGATAATCACATGACTGAGAGCTGCGTGCTTTGAATACTAATATAAAGAAAAAAAATGCTGAAGTTAGAACTCTAGTTTCTTTCAACGCATACTAGCTCTCAATTGTTTTCCATTAGAGGATCACCGATGTGCTCCTCGACGATCTTGGACATCCGCAACACTGGGGAGCAAACATAATGTTCTTAAATGATTAAATACCAAGCTATGAATACTAAACTCTACTAATAAAAAGCCTGTTCAAAAAAGAATCGATGTCGAAACCTATGACGTCATTCATTGGGTTCGCAGTTGTTATCATTAGTAGTGTCCCAGTATCGCAATCTGCTATCTGATTAGCAAGTGACTCGATTCGTCAATGCCTAAGTTCTTACTGACTGGATCGATCAACAAAGAGGTTTTATGTCTGTATTTTATAAAGGCAAAATGAAATAAAACAAAAATATTTACATATAGATGGTCCAAGGCTACCTTTAAACTATTAAAACTTGCGTGAGACATTTCACGATACTACTTATAAAACGGCTTAACTCACGTGTAAATCGGTGTCAGTACCGACTAGTTTCGAGCCCATCGGGGGTTTTATAAGTAGTATATGGCTACCTTTAATAAATATTTTAATTTTATTCACAATTCTGTTCAATAAAATTAATAAAGTTACACAAAACAGGGTCCCTTTAAGTTACAAGTCAAGGAATAAATTGAAATGGTGAGTCTGCTCGAAGCTGTCGGAAAGTAAGAAAGGATCGAATTAAACTTATTTAATAAGCTTTTGTTCTTTTGTAAGAAACAATCTTAAGACAATATAAAAATTTTATAAAGTTATATTGGAAGTTGTAGAAATATTAATAAGAAATCACCATAGTTTACAAATCCTTAACATAGGAATTACAATTTAAGGGTAATTTTAATCATCATCATCATCATCGACTCACTAAACTATATTAGGGGCGATTAAGCCATAATCAACCACACTGGCCCGGTGCGGGTTCCTTCACCACACATATCTTTGTACATCTTTGCCGATATACGCAAGTTGCATCACGATGTTTTCATATACAGCCTGTTACAATTTTGATCTATGAAATACATTGATGGATCTTTTTAATTATTTTGTTAGTATTATAATTTAATACATTCATTACGTGAACGAGTTAAAAATGTGCATTACATGAATATTATCAGAAATCTTCAATACGTAAGTAGGCAGCTACTATACTTACGAAGGATACGGGTTACCCTTCAGTTATAAACGACGATCATACTCCTTCACCGTTATAAGCTTCTTAAGAGCGGGGTATAAAATCCCCTCAGTACGAAGGCTCTAGAGGATTAAAACATTCTATAGATATTAAAAAGAAACCCGTGTTAATTCCTCTTAAACCTACACTGCCTTTAATCTCTTGATTTAAATATAATCGTAATAATATAGTTGAAATGTAAAAACCCATAGTTCATCCCCCAGAAGTCATCGAATCATTTAACAAAAACACTTTCATTCCTTTGTTACGGTAGACTTTCACTGCTGAATAACTTATACAAAAACATATCAAAAAAACATTAAAATATTTTCAGTGATAGTCCGTCCTAGCAAGTGGTAATTCAATGTTCAATTCTCTATACAGGGTGTACATTAATGTTCATATACTAAAGTGTACTCATAGGGTGAGTCAGTGGTATTGAACATGTTAATATAAAGTCAAACTTGCTCATAGAGAGCGCGGCGCATGAATCAATAATGGAGTACTTATACTACATTAAACATAGAGCTGATGAATATGCAAAATCGTCCCCTACGGGTACAAACAGTTAATTCAAAATAGTTCTCAATATAGGATGCAATAAATTGTTACAATTTGGATACATAAATCATTAGTTAATTTTGAAAGCCTTAAGTCTTGTATGCATACATTTAGATTATGACTTTGGACACTTTTACTTTGATTAAATTAATTTAGGAGCAAAAAATAGGCTTCGTCATTATCATATTACATCAGGCAAACGTTGCCCACTGCATCGCGTAACCCTCCCCGAAAGATCGCCACTACGAATACAGGCTTCTTTTTGTCTTGTTAAATTAAAAAAAAAACATTAGTTGGTTTTCTATAACGTATTCGCAATGAGTTATCTCTGTAATGATGGGAACATTTCATTTAAGTATCTGTTTTATTTTTAAACATCGTATTTTATAGTGAAGAAATATTTATTGTAGTGGTCAGGAAATTACATTGTAAGAAGCTATGAAGTAAAAATGCCAGACCCTATTCAAAATGTACATATCCGCACAAATCCTAGGGGACATAAATCTTTTTGTATTACAGAAAAGCCACTTGCTTAGATTTTACAACCCTTCGTCACAAGCTCAATCTGAAATACCATATATCAAGACATATGTGCTTTTGACGTTTAAGCTTTATGTTACGTAAAACTTATTACAATAGAGAATATCATTACTTGTTTATATTAAGATGATTTAAAAGAAATAGATACATTTTTATTATGTTTTAAATCGCTTATTTAAAGTACGTACACTTACAGTTTATTATATTTACTTAAATTTTAAACTATTAAAACTTTCGTGAGCCATTTCACTATACTACTTATAAAACGTTCCTACTCACCCTGAATCTTCAGGGTGAGTGGGAACGGTGAAGATGAGCCCCCGATGGGCTCGAAACTAGTCGGTACTGACACCGAGTTACACGTGAGTTAAGCCGTTTTATAAGTAGTATACTTAAATTTTGTTTAGTTAACATATTCAACTCTGACAACTTGATCTTGTATACTACATTTAAATAATTGGTTGTTAATAATCGTGAATTAAATAGAAGCAATATTAAACCTTATAACGCATTGTTTAATATTTAAAACTGAGGGAACATTTTTGAAATAAAACTCTTTTTTTTTTCTAAAAGAAAAGTTTCGCGTCTGGCCGGAAACAATACGGCTCAGACAAAGCTGCCGTGATTGCTCCTCCGGTTTGCATGTTTAATTCTCAGACAATTTCATTTTCAACTTTCATCTGGTCGAGTGATTTGCTTTTGATTTGTGCCTGTACGCGGAGATAATATCCGGCATCCAATTAAAAACATCATTCTGATTACCACAATTATTTTTAGAGTAACACTAATATTATTTTGTTTTTTTTTTTATTATAATTTTGTTTATTTTGTCAACGGCACAGGACAAAGACGTTGGCGCTCTCTTGTGTCGGCGGACAAGACTCACTTTGGGTCACAGTAAGTAAGCAAGTATTATTATTATAGCTAAAACATTATCCAATGATAATGTGTCCATAATATTGTTATATATTTATGGCTTAAACAGTTTGATGAATTGTAAAATTTAATGCCATTCGATGCGTTCTTTCTGTTTAACTGTATTATGACAATAACAGACAGAATTTTAGTATTATGATAATCAAATAAATAAACTAAGGTAAGGTACATCTTTTACTGTAAGTTTTTTTGTTTTTTTCATTTTCTTCGTTTTTTAAATGGCAAATATTTCATGTTCTTTTTAAAATTGACAACATTACTTTTATATTACGATTCAGTTCACGCCCAGTCTCTCCCATAAACATTGTTGGGCAACTCAATTTGCCGTAGATGGCATGATCAGAAGGGGAGTTAGTACGTGCCAAACCTCCAGCCGTATTGTATTTTGTTGAAGAAGTGTCGCGAGAAATCGTTAACTTCGAATGTGGTGTATTAATAATATGATACTGACTGAACCCGACACGTGTTGCGATGAATATAAAAATGCTAAAATCAAAAAACGTTACCTAATTAAAAATAAATCGTATATTTTTAGTAACGAATGGTTTTTAAGCAATGAAAGAAACTTTACACGTATACATAGAGGAAGATAAAATCGATATTAGTAGGACTTTTTTTAATAAATCTTATTTGCTATTTATCGTCTAATACGTATAGCAAAGTCGGCCCAGTACATCTTACAAATCCCTGACACGTAGATTCCGTCGTCATCTCGTTCTAACTTAATTAAGTTTACCCAACAATAAGAACAGAGTGCCAGAAACGTGCCCCACGTGACAATGCTATGCGAATTAAATACTTACAAAGTCTTGATTGAATCAGACAAAAATAAACATACGATGTCTTTAACTTTCACATCTTATCTTTTTTTAGTGTACTACATTTACTGTATATTAGTATTAACTCATACACAGAAACTAATTTTTATAATATGATATAAAAAAGAACATCAGACGCACCACGAAGCAAAGCCTTAACTGAAATTAAAAACGATACATTAATAGGAGTAAATTAATAATTTTCCAACAGTAATTGATTTGATTTTCTCATTTCTGTAATAAAAAAAAATCAGCGCAAGTCAATTTGGATCACAATCCCCCTTGAAATTACCTCTAGAGTTATGGCAATCCAATAGCATTGACCGGAATTCCGAGACAAGGGGCAGCTCGGGCCCTCTTAATGGATTCGCCGACAATGTTACACGTCTTTAATGGCTGATAGATAAGTATTTGCTTTTACGACGATATAGGAGCGGTAATGTTCTGACTTTAGTAATCGTGTCAAAGATTTGCTTTTTATGCTACACTAAAAATATAAAATTGACCTTGACCTTGAAGTCATACGTTGTAACAAGCTGAAAATGTTGAGCTGAATTTCATAATAAATATTGATAGCATCATCGTCATCAGCCTTTGTCTGGCTACTGCTGGCCATAGACCTTTACTAACGCCTTCCACAGTATGCGATCTTCCGCCTTCCGCGTCCAATGACTTCGCGCCGTCCACACTAAGTCGTCGATCCACCTGGAGGGAGACGCCCCACGCTCTTTATATTTCGTAAAAGAATTTCGTAAGAGAATTACAGTATCCTTGTAGTTATATTTCCGTTAGAGTAAGCTTATTTGTAACAGAAAACATTTCTTATAACGAGGCAAATATAAAAATGTCCTGATATTTTTGGATAAGCATTAACATATTCAATTGGTCGTTACGTTGAAGCGATGGAATTCAATGCGCTTATCGAGATCAAAGCAACCCTTTTAATACCGTATCCGTACAACATATCAAAGCGCGGGCAAGTTATCAAAAATTAATAGGGTTATTTGTAGGGGACAGAGTTACGTAGGTAAATGGATGTTCATTAAACTTAAGTTAAAGTTACCTTGAATGTATTGTTAAAGGTATCAATGTACGTTGCCTATCATACACCTTAACGTATTTATCGACTTTTTACGTATTATATTCAATTTACATATAAATATTTAGTATTTCGTTTAATTTCAAGAAGCCGTGACAAAAACTACAACGATTTTGAGAATTTCTTAAAAATCATTGCAAATGTATCAATCAAATTGTGCAACTGAGTGACTATATTTAGAACCATAAATTGTCAGATATCTAAATTATAACGATATATTATTTTTTATAAAGTGACTGCGTCTCGTGACAGAGTTGTTGATTACGGTTACATCGAAAAGCTTTCAGAAAGCTGTTACTAAATCGATTGCCTAATAAAGCTTAAGAAACGATCTCTTTTTGCAGTAATACAAAATAATATGTTTAACTAATTTTAATACAGTTATATAGAGTGCTAGGCAAGTAAGTATATCGAGAAAAATGTCAAAATTACATTTTACATACTTTGCTGATATACTACTGGCGCCATCTATTACAAATGAAATATATTGTTAAATATTCGTTTATCTATCTGTGACGGGTCGGATTATCCAATAGTGTGATTATTGCAGTATCTTCAAATAATAATAAGCTCAAAGCAGTGTCAAGAAATATTGCTGATCATGAAAAATGAAAAATTGACAAAAAAATTCTTAGAAAATAAGTAATTAACTGTCGAGCTTCCAACATTCTTGTTAATAAAAATTATTAACGTTTTTTAATACCTTTGAACTTCAGAACGTTCATTAGGAACATCTTATAGCTGATATATTTGACTTAATACTGACAAGAACCTTAAACTCTTTGTGATTGATAATGAGTTCCACTTAAACATGTCCAGGCCTTCACTATTTTCTTATAATTTATTAAATTGCTATTGTTGAAATAACAAAGAATTATAAAATTGCAAAAAGCTTTTAAACAGCTAACAGAGCCACTTCGTTGACGTAAAATATCTTTTCACGTAAAATTTTATTTAAAAACATACATTCGTACTCAGCTCTCTCATAAATAAAAAAAAACGTTAATTTAAATGTTTTAATTGAACATAATTGTAAAAAAAAAATTACTTCACTCGATTATAAAAGAGTCTTTATCTTGAATACATAAAATACCGTAAAAAAAATGCCATCCATTCTGCTAAGGGTAAATTTCTACGATAAGAAAAAATCGATGGCTATATAACAGTAACTTTGTTGTACGTGACCAGAAGCGCTGAAGAAATTGCCTTTTTAAATTAACCTCCAGGTAGATTCCGACCACGAGTGAACCATTTCTGTTTATTATCTCGTTTATAAAGTGTAACTCTTTAGAGTGGTCTTAATGTTATTATGTAATAGTCTGACCAGAATTATAGGAACCCTGTCATGAGGGCGCCTCAATCGCTGCCTTCATTACTTTATCTTCTGTAAGTGCAAGAAAAAAAGGTAGTTCTTTATTTTGCTGCAACCTGGTGAGGTCTTATATTTCTGGTTAATCTACATTTCTCACTACATTTCTCGATAGTATAATTTTAGAATACACATTTATACTTTGTCGTAGCATATTCAAAGGAACTCTAGTTTTGTATGAAATATATTTAATTGACATAATAGTTAATATAAACTATCAAATCCCGAGTAGATATAATCTGGTAACATCTTGTTATCTAGGTTCTGAACGCCTCGTTTCACTAATGGTTTCCAATACAGTTTAGGACTTAAAGTTCAATCGCTACGTTGCAAGAAGGACAACTTAATATTAGTTTATATGCTCTAAGTTTTAATATTGAATTGTTCCAAAATCAAAATGTTTTTTTTTTAAACAAGAAATGCAATAAACGCCCTCCACATTAGGGGCAAAGCAAAACCTATCATTACGTTAATGGCGATTCAATATCCGGTTGAGATTGTAATCACAAATTTCAAAGTAACACGCCTTGCTTTCAAAAAATGTCTTACAGTATTTTTTTAAAACAAAACATTTAAATTTATACAAAAAAAACAAACATGCTTTACTCAACTTGAAATATAACCTTGCTTTTATCGGCAAAGGCAAAGCACGTCATGGAGGTTTCTTTTTGTTACGAGAATAATATAATACAAACATAGCATACATGTAACATATAGCAAGCACGTAAGATATGTACATTGGTTTTATTAAATGACATAAAAACGGTCAATCGTCTTTTGTAATATTTACATAGAATATTAGTGAAAATAAAAAAGTAAATCACGGTTTTTTTCAAATAAAATGGTAGTAGATTTTTGTTTTATTTCTGTAACCATTCCTGTTAAGCTTAAAAGGCTTGTGTTATGATAGGGTTGACAACAATAGTCGAATGGTGGGATTCGAGCCCACGACCGCTAGATTGGGAGTCCGCATCCTTAACTACTAAGCTATTAGCGCTTCATTTTGACGATTATTTCCGACAATGCTATTAAAGGTTTAAATTCCATTTTTACGAAGTATTTATTAAAGCGACTTGACCGTTGATCTAAGCGGAAGTATTCAAGAATTATGTATTATGTAAACTTAGTGAACAAAATGTATCATAAATAAAACTCATAAAAAGAAATCACTTATTTAGTAGCTTTTGCCCGAGACATTATACGCATGGGATAAAAAAAAAAAAACTTAGTAATACCTATACGCTATTCCAGACGGTAATTTACCTCCTTTCCAAATGTCATACAGATTTTTTTTAGTCGTTTTAGAGTTACCAACAAATAAACTTTTAAATTTATAATATTAATAAAATTATTCATGTTATACATACATTTTGACAATGAACGTGGTTTAATTGAATTAAGATGATACAAGATGCATTTAAGGAGACGAGGTTTTGACACAGAACATAAGATTAAAAGTCCTTTTAGACGCTACGAAAGGTTGGCAGGCTGCCATTTCTATTTCTAAAACAATTTGAGGACCGTATTTGGCAGCTTAACTCGCGACGACGTGCTAAAATTATTTTTAAAGCAAGCGGTACTTGCTCTCGTCACATCTATTTGTCTAATACTTGAATCCACCACTTAAATAAAGTTTGTAAAGTGAATTTTTACATATTAAAGGTACCAAGTGATTTATGTAACAAAAGCACATACTTTTATCTGTGTACACATAATGCACTTTGCATCTATTGCCACAATTAAATCCGTGTTCCGTGTGTTCTACTCATCATCATCATCATCATCATCAACAGCCTTTGTCTGCCCACTGTTGGACATAGGCCTTTCCAAATGCCTTCCATGTGTTCTACTGTGTAACAATAAATATGTTTTCTGCTTTTAACTTTTTTTTTACTATAGAATTATCTTTTATTATTTATAGATTAGTTAGTTACCTCGTACAGCCGCGATGTGGAATAACCCGTCCTCGGCTGTATTTCCAAGTAGTTACTACTTTGGGTCCTTCAAGAAGAGAGCGTACATTTCTCTTTAAGGCCGGCAATGTACCTGCGATTCCTCTGGTGTTGCTGATGTACATGGTCGTCAGATCAAATAATTTTAGATGAACCGCGGCTTGTCCCCCTTTTCCTATCTAAAAATTGGTATATACATACATATAAGATTGTGAAACTGTTTTTAGAGGGAATCGCTTTTTCAGTTGCTTTGTCTCAAATGTGGTCAGAATAATTTTATTTTTAAACATGATTCAACAGAATGACAATTGAATGAAATCATTTCTGATCAACCATTCAATCGTAAATGTATAAATGAATCGTGAACTGAAATATGGATATGAAAGAACAATGGACAGATTTCAATGCCTTTTGTAAAACAAAGGCGTTATTTTTAAAATACACTTATCTATTTTTGTTCTCTGGGTTATCGGGACATAAGTGTATAATTTTTAATTCATTACGTCAAGTAAATGAAAAACTGCAACGTGCACGTGTTGATAATATGAAAAAATAAAATAGTTCCTACTGCGTAACTAAGACGTGATACGGTATAAGCTTTTCATTTAATCATTTGCCAGAGCATGATTCCATTACGTTTTGTTGAGGTTTTCAATTTCGCTTTTTGTATTTTATACCAGTCTTCTATTTTCAAAATTTATCATTTTCCTCCATTGATGTATGTGCTGATATTTATAAGTCATCAATATTCTCGATTCGATATAATATAGTCAACGAACAACAATTTGGAAAAGTGAGATACACACTTCTTATAACAACGGCTTAAATCGCTTGTAGATCGGCGTAGATACCGACTAGTTTCAGACCCATGGGGACTCCTTCATCGGGCTATCTGCACCGATCTATACAGAAGTTATATATAGGATGAGCCGTTATTATATGTAGCAGATATAGTGTTTTCTCCAGGTATAGTGCAACCAGGCAGGTATAGTGTAGTGAGACCACTAAAGAGTTATTAATACAGTTAGTAATAATAATATTTTTTGTCAGAGTCATTTGGGGAATTCCCAATTAAATGACGATTGGGCTTAGTCATAAGGAAACAGAGAAGTGGTCGAGTTATGATTCAATCAGCATTCAGACACAATATTTAATACGAGAGCATTCCAATGAGAAGCACGTTTACACCACTCCGTTCTTATTACTTCCCGAACTTAATTAAGTTAGGATGAGACGAAGAAACATGATAGTGGCATGGAACGAATATTTTATATTTATCTTACACAATGCGTATGCGTTAGACAGATTCATGTACATTCTTATTTGACATGCTTTTTACTATTTATTACGAACACTCATAATCAAGATGATAGATACCGTAGGTTTCAAATAACAACGTGCGCGTACCCGCGTCTCATTAGAAAGGAACAAAAATCATCAAACTTCTAACTCTAATCAGTTTTTAATACGTTGATATTTATGGTAACTTTAAATCTTGAAAGGAATCTTACACACAATTCTTTTTGCTATTAGAATTTTTGGCTTCGTCTCCTCGAGGAAATAAATGTTACTAACCTTTGTTACCAGCCAAAAGGAAAGATTTTTATTCGGCTTTGTTTGAGATATAGGCGTCCCGGCTGCAAAACCTTAGACTTTAAGGGATTCATTTAGATTATGAAACCAAGATAATTCCTTTTCAGGGCATTTTTCTTAAAGGGTGAAATAATAATAAAAGAGTTTTTTTTTTAACTAAGCAAATAGGTTAATCAGAATAAGGATTTATAAGTCAAAGCATTCAAACTACGCATTGGTATCATATGGTACAAAACAATATCTTTTCTTTATTAAACCAGTTCAACTTCCGCAGTAAATGCTTTGACCTCTTATAAAGGATAATAAAAAAAGTTTCCACTAGCCCTGCGTGCTCTTATTGTTAATAACTTCATACTTTATTATTGCTTTTAAAAGTTTTATTCAAGTTCTAAATATTAATGAGTTATTCTAAACTTCATGGCTTATTATGAATAAATATTTTTACATAGATATCAAGTCTTTTTTATTTAAAAAAAGAATATAGATTTTTACAAATATTTCTTGTAACCCTTCGAGGAATGCTTAAAAAAAGCTTGTGATGGGATATGCTCCTCAATAGTCAAATGGGATTCGGACTCAGGACTGCTACATCGATAGTCCGTCTTAACCATTAGGCTATTGGCGCTTCACATATGTATTTACAAAGATGTTATAATCAAAGTGTATTTAGATTTCATTTCAACGTAAAATTTGTTATATACTTTGTTAATGACGTTTTATTGAAACGCGCGGAAATTCCGTGAAAACGTACGTAGGCGTTTTAGGTAAACAGTATAACCACGTATAGCGCATCTACGATGTTTACTTTTCCTAAAAGCCTTCCATATGCATTGAGTAGGGTTCCATCGAGTGCTCGAAAGGAAAAAAGGATAGAGAAAAGTGGATACGGCCTTCAGCCGTTCATATTCAATATACGAGAACACAACGTTCAACTTTGGTCTTCACCATCATTACTTTTGTGGAATAAATATTTATAAAAAAAATCAGTGGCTTTATTACGTATTACAATAGATTGTCTTTTAAACTATTAAAACTTTCGTTAGACATTTCACTATACTACTAAACTAGACTAGTCGGTACTGACACCGATTTACACGTGAGTTAAGCCGTTTTATAAATAGTAATAGATTGTCTCATTAGATTTGTAGTTATTATAAATATATTTGAACATTTAAAAATAGAATAATTCCCACAGAAAAACTAAAACCGTTTGTCAAGAGTTTAAATTTATAATGATATATTTTTAAAGCGTTGAATTTATAAATAGCAACTGCCTACTCATTAAAATTTACCGCACAAGTGATTTCATACGTGCCGAACATAACTGTTGTAAATTTGCGTTAAATAATCATATAGTAAATCATTTTATAACCATAGTACATATATTTAGTGAAAAGCACCAAATTTATACATTGAGAATCTCGCATAAAAGGTAAAGAAGATTCTAGAATTACTTTCTTAATGAAGAATTTACTAGTTTGTCCGCAATCCCACGTAATGAAAAGTAGAGATATGGTGGAAACATGTATTTTTTTTTACAAACAAACAAACAAAGTTTTTTTCCCCTTGGACAGTTTGAGAGATAGACATGGACATTTTAAGTTAGTGCTTCTTTATCTTATGTCATAAGGTTGTAATAATAATGTTTCAAACTCCAATATATCTCGTAATAGGTTCAAATTAGTTTCAATAGATTTACCTTTTCTTGAGCATGTTACCAATTATACGAGTAAAGGTGTTAAGGCTCAGATGTTGAGCTGTCATACCCACGTCTGATCTAATCTAATTAAGGTTCTGTAACGAAGGCTTCCTGACATTTCAAGTATTTGGAAGTTATTTATTTACAATGTATAAGGTATACAAATCATAATGTTTCACATACATTTTTATCTCATAATCTTAGTAGAATTTTAATATAAACACATATAAAAATAATAACATTTGGACGAAACAGAAAGTACTATTTTCAAATAAATATGTATTTATATAAGTACATAATTACTAAATTTAAGTAATAATTTTAATCATATTAACATACGTTATTAATATAAAAATGGATTTAAATATTCTCTTTGCCCTATCTTTTACGATTTTATTCCATTTAATGAAATGACTCACATGAGCAAAGCGCTTTGTGAAACACTCGGTAAAGCTTTGAAAAAAGCTTTTAATGTATTGTTGAAGTAACCACTCATATATGAATTTAATATTTACTTTAAAATAAACGGCCTTGGCTATCCTCAATGCTACATGGAGCTTAACATTAAAATTGTTCTTTCTGGAGTGACGTAATCAAACATCCGTCCATACATCCAATCTTTATAATTTATTCTATTACTAATGTTTCATATAGTACGCTAATGAAACTATTAATTAGCTTACTATATGAAAGTGAGCGACGGGCCGCGAACGCGCTATAGTACCGTTCCCACTCACCCTGAAGATGAGCCCCCGATGAGCTCGAAAC
>JAODUI010000004.1:3429678-3472502 GCA_027563995.1 Papilio gigon | reverse complement strand
ATAATATTGTAAAAAAAAAATACCGAAATTTATAAGATCTGTAGGCGACTGTTAAAAAAAATTAGAATGTTGGCTAGTACTAAGCTGTTTGTTTCAAACTCAGGAAACAGTTAATGTTTAATAAAATTGTTTCGGTAGTGTAGGCCTACGTTAACAATAAATAAGGAATATTTCATTTAGAATAACCGCAACTGTCGGGCGCAGAAAGAGCTTATTGTCGACGGCGGTCATTCATCAAGCGTGCGAGCAGAGTGCAGCGTTCCTGTCCCAACTGCACTCAACTCTCTTGTAGAATTAAATTTTAATATCCAATTTAACCGGCACTCGAGTTACTAAATACACGAGGTAACTGGAACTAATGAGAAGTTTGAGAAATAATTATATCTATATGCTATGTTACTTCACAGACCTGGAACGTAAAACATTACAGTTGCACGTTTGTACAATCCCGTTGTAACTATATGTTTTATTTGAATAAGGTTCAACAGTATGTAATGTTTAATTTATTTATAAAACAGCATATTAAATTTTGATACGTACTTTTAATTTGATAAGTCCTTTTTAGATACTCGTTTTCGAAATAAATTCATTAAAAACAACGCCACAACCGCAAAGCGCCATTATCGGATACCGATTCCGTTCGTAAATTTACGTTAGCGTTGAAAGTTTGTCTTGATAACAATTTTGTTTTACACAAAATTAAATAAAACAAAAGGCATGTTACTTTAATAAAAAAGAAACAAAATACATTATTAACTTCATTTGTTTAATACAGAACCTGAAAACAAAAACAAAACACAATTATGTAAGTCATTACTAATTCTCGCTCTACTTTTTTTTGTAATTGAAACCAAAATTATTTTCAATGTTCATTCAGTTATATAATTTGTGTGCATTATTAGCAATTCTTATTATCATTTCCAGCGAAATGAATTTAAATCTTTACATGTGTTCTAAACCCCTTAATTTTTATGACTTCAACTTATTCCATAAATGTATAAAATTTCAAAACGGTGCACACGAAAAACTTCGTAACTCGTTGTTCGTTGATGTTTAGAGAAGCTCTCCGATCTCGACAGACTTTAATGATACTGTTAGTTTCGGCTTAAACGTACCCTTGACATAATCTGCTAAAGCTGTTACTTACCATTTTGTTAAAACTTTATTATAGGACGGCAAATTTACACGATAGTCTCACCTTTCTAGTTGCAGCTTTTCTCTTGTTCATTTCTCATATCGTCATCAAACTGCCTTTTTCTTACGGAGGGTCTGCATAGCATGTATTACTCTTCATACCTGTCTATCAGCCACTATCTGAACTCACATTTCTTCCGCATGTCATTTGTTAATTTTTCAATGTAAAAATATACAACATATTAGATTTCACTAACGTTCAAAAATTAAGACAAGTTAGGGCCTAGTCCTAGAATTTTTTTTTTTAAATTTGTTGCAAGAAACAAACATGTTTATAAAAAAGTATAAAGACACTACTTCTTACAGTTCCTAAATAGATAACGTAATAATCAAGTATTTCCCGGATCGTCGTATGCGGAACGTTTTGTTTATACGATGGCTTATTTTCTCATAGAATTTGATGGCTCAAATTACAATGTTTTTTTAACACTAAATTGGTCGATGTAACGTTCGTAAGCCTGCCCTGTAAAATCGATGATCAGGACAAAAACGGGAGTAACCTAGATGAGGGCGAGGACTGATCATGCGAGAGGCCTATGAGCAGCAGGGGGCGACGTGACTGATATGATGATGATCATTCAACAGTTTCGTATGAGTTGTAATAAAACAATGTTCCTTTCGTAACGTCAAATAATTGTATTTTTCTTACAACGAATACTAAAATAGTCCTTTAGAATATAACTTAACGATTTGCAAAAAAAAATACAGTACTCGTTACTGTTTTATATTTATATATAAAAACATATTATTGACTTGGAAAATAGAGTTGACAGTCCAATATCGCGTAACTGACATTTTCAAATGCCGTGTTATGTACATAAAAATTGAAATTACGTGTTGGGTCGCTGATGGTCTGCTTAGTAGATGATTGGTGTCGACGTAAATTATAGAATTGAAAAGTCAAAAGACGATCAACAAAAATGACTTTTCGTTTCATTTATGTACTGGATGAATAATTATTATATAAATTATTATTATTGCATATTCAATAATTTACTTTGCCCTTATGTGAAGTTTGCTAAGATATATAGACAGTATATAAGCGGTATTTGACCACGTTACGCAGTATTAGACTATCAACGATAGTTGCCTGTGAAAGCCCAAGGTAACATTTAGTGTAACCATCAATTGTTTCTCCGGGATGTCACAAGATGGCATTACTAACGTAGTATTCAAGAAGTATTTATAGGACCATGTCATTATCAGTTCGGACCAGCCGAGTACGAAGACAGTGAAATATACACATATAAATCCAGCAATGGAAAATTATTTATATCTAGAACTAGAATTTATAGATACATTTTATAATAAAGAGCACGTAAACAAATTTTAACAATTAATTTATATAGTAACACAATATACTGTCAAAAATAATTGAATAGCGAGAAATTTACTTCATGATGAAGTCAAAGTCTGTAAATTATTTTCAGGTCAATTAAATATTAACAGAAACGTATGTTCGTAAAATACTAAACTTAAAATTTAACTAAAAAATTTACCTACATTAAAAATAAATAGTTTCAGAAATTTACAAATACTTTATATTAGATCAGTTCTAACGGGCAAACATTGAAATGAAAAATTTCTTTGCTCATAATAACGTTACTGTCTAAAAACTCTTTTACATTTATACGATTAATATAATATTTAGAGATCTTTTACAACGTAATATAATAGTTATTTCACAATAGTGTTCAAGAACAGCCACGTCCATAACACGTAGAGTACCTCAACGAACTGTTCACAGTCTTTTGGAATGAAATGTTCACCAACATTACGGGCAGTATTCCATTAGTTGAGATATAGAACATGGGCGAAGGCAACATTCGTCAATGTAATTTTTCTTATACCTCTCTCTTGAGAAAGTCGCTCGGTACCCTTTGAGTTCGATCCCCGACGGGGAATCGACATCGATATTGTCAGGACACAGCACTGATACAATGTTCGTAAGCGACCTGCTGCACAGCTCCTTCACCACCATATTTATGATCAACGTTTCACCGATCATCACGTTACTACAGATGCACATTCCATATAAAATCCATTGTATTTTCATACTTGATAATAAACACATTTTAATTTATATTCTCTTAACGTTTGCTTATTCTAACGGAGCGTCGTGTAACTGTTGTTCCGTCTAGTGTAGAACTGTGTAGATAGCACTCATTAAATAGAATTGATAACCTGTGTCAATTATGACAACTGTACGACATTCTGTTCAAAACAACAAGTGGTCGCCTCGAGCCGTTAGGGCGTGTGCACAACTAGCTTACAATAATAAGGAAAAACAATTTGGTAAGAATAACCCGACCACAATGGTCCGGCATTTAGTTTCTAAAATTCTCTGTAAAAAGTTAATTGGGTGTCATCCAATATAACAATTAAAAGATACAAGGCTTAAAGTCTGCATTAAGCCGCTGCTGTATGAGTCAATTTCGGTTATATTTATAGCTTGAATTGATATAGCATTCGTTTATACTCGTCTTATTTGTTTTTAGTACTCAAAAATCCTTTCCTACAAACCAATAACTTTTCAAGTTATCCAATTGCTTCATGATTTACAATATTTATATTTTCAGTTACGAAATAATTTTCTCTAAAAAATGTAATACTCGAAATTAATTGAAGGGACAGTGTAATTAGGCTTTAGCGTAGTTGTTTGTTCGTGTATATTCTTTGTAAGAATTTGTATGCCATAACAAATAAATATCGCTTGCACGTTTCGAAGAGGTGATCTTGCGGGGATCAATGTCTCCGTAGTTACCACGTGTATCGGAGTCCTTAAGATCAGTTGATTCTGATGTTATAAATAGATGCGTGATAAGGTTTGTTTTTAGTTTCATTTGTAGACTACGGGGACACAGCGGCTCCCTCGTGTGCTAACCTTATCGAATAATTTATTGACCTCAAATATTTTGTGAAATAATACAAGGCCATGTTTTAGTTGAGATGTGTGAATGTTGTATAAGAGTTTAATTACAAGGTTTTTTTTTTAATATTATCACACTTTTTAATATTTAAATACATTTTTAAAACGTTACCAACATGTAGACAACTTTTCGATTCATATAATATCTTCTCTTGATTTATATATGTACATATTTGTGCTTGTACCTATAATAAACACAATACAGGAATGTCTGTATGCTGATGTATATATGTGGACTCTGGACGTTTAGATGCCTCAGGTTGTGTTTTGTTTTATCGCTTTTAGAAAAGGACTAGAAAAGAAGAAAACTTTGGCTCTTAGAGTCTTACTAATTAATTTTTACTGAAGCTTTTTTAGAGCTTTAGTCGTAATTTGAGTATTTTACCTAAGTCGTCGTGTAATAACACATACGTATTGTGTGATTTTTTTTATACTTTGTGTTTAAATTATTTAATTTCCTAACGTAGAAGAAACGAAGTCAGAAAATTTATTTTACTTTTTACTTATCTTTGATTTCTTCTTATTCCCTTGCAAATACTTTGTCATTATATATTATATAGTGACGTATGCATATTCATAACAATTAACAAGCAGATAAAAAAAAATCATACAAAAACAAGTTTATCTGACTCATCTAACATTTATCTCAAACGCCTACAAAAATGTTTTCATTAGCATATCTCTTTAAAAGTTGGTTAATAATATTTGTCACACACAATAGGATTTGATGTTGTTTTCTTTGTAAATACCGTTTGTTTATAGCTTAAAATGTAGGTGTATGAACTGAATAAGTCTTTCCGATATACAAAAGTTTAATCGAGTGTTTATAGTAATTGTATTATGTATGTAGCGTTCCGCGAGCTATTGATTTTATTGCGAGCCCGTGCGTGTCAATATATCCGCACGTGAAATGTGTCGGGTTTGCAATCACGAAACCGTTTTCGCATTGTCAAGTTATTTCGCAGGAATTCAAGCCAATTACCTCACATTTCTCGATTGGTCCGCGTCGATTAATCAAATTGCTATCTCGGGACACTCTGCGCTATTTTTTAAGTTACAATTATTTATAATTTAATCCAGACTAACGTCCTATTGCCGATAACCATTTAGTTATAGTAAAATAAATTTAATTTTGATAAGATAATTAATTTTTTTTTTTATTATAAATACTATAATCAGTAATTAATTATAACTACAATTGTAGTTAAATAAAATAAAAATAGAGTTATCATTCAATTTATTTTATTCTATTTTATGAATGAAAATACCCGAATTGAATTATGTTTATGTTACTAATATAAACTCGAAAGCTTACATGAATGGATCGATGGATGATTATTAACGGATAACCTCAAAAGAGCTAAATGGATCGGGATGAAATTTGTCACAGCGATAGATTACTGTAGTAGGTCACTTAACAAATTTTATTATTAATTGCGAGCGGACTATTCAGCGAGTTTTATTTCAAACATAAATAGGTCAATTACATGTTTGATGTAAAAAGATAGTTAACATCAGTAGATACGTTTGTAAGTACAGAATAAATATATAGTCAGGTACTATAGTCTTGAAGAATATTAAATTTTCGTCTGACTACATTTGTTTAAACCAAACAGGACCCTGTTGTAATGTTCGTAAGAAACAAAATTCTTAATACGAAACTGAGTCGATCCGTGATCATGACGTATGCAATTATGACGTAATATTATGAGTTCAAATACTCCAATCGTCTAATGTAATAATTATACTACTTATAAAATGCTCAGTGAGCGACGGGCCGCGAACGCGCGATAGTACCGATCCCACTCACCCTGAAGATGAGCCCCTGCTGGGCTCGAAACTAATCGGTACTGACACCGATTTACACGTGAGTTAAGCCGTTTTATAAGTAGTATAGTGAAATGTCTCACAAAAGTTTTAATAGTTTAATGTAATAATTAGTAAAAACAACGAAATATTAAAGTTGTAGGTATCCTTTTATTGAAACTTTATTATGTTAAAGCAATTACTCGCAACATTATCAACAATTTAGTCCATGATTATCTACCCGCGGGTGCATCTGACGTACGTACTTGAGTTTAATCATAGATAATCGATTTACGCAAATACAATGCGGCGTTTTCAGATCGTTATCGTTAATTTGTTGTACCGCATTTTTTTGTTGTACATTTCATATTTTCATTGGAAATTTAAATTCAATAAAAAAAAAACGAGTTGACGTAAGTGTGTTAATCTTAGCAGTTTTTGATAAAAAAAGACACAGGATGTTATGATTAGGAAAAACAAATGAAAACTAATTAGACGAATTTTCTTTAGACTGTCATAAAGTCTTATGTCACAATCATTCAACAACATTGACTAGATCGTAGTCAATACTAAACATTTCATGTTCACAACCACTTACATATTAACTGCTCAACTGCTCAACGACCTGGACAGGGACGTGCTGGAACGGGTTATTAAGAAGCCTGAGAACTGTAAACGGTACGTAATATCGGCGCTGATGCGAGCAGCGGCGACTAACGGTTGAATATAAACCCTGGGGGTTTTTTTTTTTCTATCAAACGTTCAAATTGTTATTTTCTGTAAAATGTGTACTGTATGTTTGGACAATAAATAAAATTAAAAAAAAAATTAGTTGCCAACGTTTTTAAACTAACTTATGTACGACCATTATAACAACAGTAAAGAAACTAACAGTCATTTTGTTAATTTACTAACATTACTTTACCGTTCCAGGTAAGCTTGAAAAAACTTTTTTTAGGATATTGTTTACGACAAAGTCGGACGTTGGGATTGTAACTCACGATCTCTAGATCGGTAGTCCGTGCACGGGTACGGTACAGAGATTTTTATGATATAGCTAAGTACATGTTTGAAAATAAAGATTTACTATACATTTATTTTGAGTTTGAAGCGCCTATTGACTAATGGTTCCCTAACCTAAATCTTTATTTTCAAACATGTACTTAGTTATATGATAAAAGTCAAAATCACCAGCCCGGACATAACACGCGTAGATAGATAATGTCAAAGATTAAAATATTGGCAATTCCAATGTAATAGATAACTTTATTAACTACGGCTATAAAATCGCTGTATTCGTTTACAAACGCAAAAGTGGACTTTAGCATAACTGGCTATACAAAGAAAGCAAAACTAATTAAATTAAAACAACAATAAACAATTGAACGCTACCGCTCCTTTGACAGACACTCTAACTAAGATCCAATCAAGAAACAGGGTAAACAATTGCATGTTCTTTGACAGGATAATATTGTAACTTAGGTCCAATTAAGCAGCACAAATACTAACACAGTCTCGACTAAAATTACCTAACGGTTACGAGTAATAACGTAGGCATTACTTGGATAATAATACAGTCTATAGAATTATCAATCGAAGGTTGGCACAACCGTTAGTTTCCACTGGCGAAACATTTACAAAATTATATTATTCTTTTTTAAAGAGATTCTATCGGAATACGTGTAAAGAAATGTTTCGATGCTAGATACTGTAATCCATTTAACAACACTAGCATATTCTACATTCATAAAAGTTATTGAATCTGTGCCATTAGTCAGTGACTGGTGGATGAGGTTACTTTTGACACGGTTTTTTGACAGATGGAGTGACAAAATCATGTTTGTTGTGCGCGTTATTTTTTGTTATTTAAATAAATTATAGTGAAATGTATAAGTACGGCTCGCGACAATTGTTTTTTTTATTATAGTTAGATTGTTAAAAAATATTTTCACTACCAGGCGTGTTTTACAAAATCGATTTTCAAAATATCTAAATCGAAAGTTCACCGTTATATTTTCGACGCGTGCAGTTTAAGAGGTAAAAAAGTTGTAATTCCCTTTTGCTGTTATGACGCTGGATGCATTTTCAATTTGAAAATTCATATTATATAAAAGGAATGCGGTAAAGAAAGGTGTTTTTAAAAAAAGAGAATTTGTGTAACCAATAAAGTTTATATGATTTCAAATAGAACTTATTTTCTTTTGTTTCTATAAAATATTCGTTATAAAAACGTTAGAGGTTATTACTTAACATTCACGCAATATAATATTAAGAAAATCAATACCGTCCGAGCGACTTTGATATAGTAACTACATATGAAACTTCACGAAAGAAAACGAAAAAAACGAACCAAACAATTAGATATTCAAAAATCAACCTAAAATGTGTTAGCAGACGGTTTAGTTTTAAATTAATTAGGCCAAGAACTCTCTAGTAATTGGTCAGAAGCGGGGAAGAGCGGCCCTAGCGTAGCAGTAACCTTGTCGTTTTAAATTAAATATAGACCGTCCGTCCAGTGTCGCCAACAGCTCGGCCACAGTCGCAATCGCCTCCGTGGTATGTACACTAATTTCTTATCATTGAAAATGTTTGAACGATTAGACAATAATCGATTTACGTTCATACGTTTGTATCTGAAATTGTTTAATAATTCGAAGTCGGTGTGCGGAGCTGTGTTAACGTATTAAGTGTGGTGCGTGTTATATTTGGCATGTCGTCGACTTCGACGTCGTCGCTCACCGGGAGGAAACGTTAGTAACATTTTTAGTTTTTTTTTTAAATCCATTGTTGTGCGCATTGATTGAATAATTCAGTCACATAACATGCAGACGTTTACACTTTTACACGCTTGCTTCGAGTTTTTTTTTTATTTCAATTTTAAATAAACTTAAATTTACGTTCAATAATGTTTAAGTAATTAACGTGTGTTAAAGTAAATAACGATTAACGAAGTTCGTAATTCATAAACAATTTTCAATGAAAATAAACATAATTACTACACCTCTGTATAATTCAAATTCTCCTCAATTTAATATGTTTCTTTATATGAAATTTACATTCAGTTCTGCGTTTCATCGTGCGTTAATAAAATTAAAATAATTTAGTATTCAACATTTGTTTACGATAAGTTTTAAACGTTTATAAGTATGTAAAATATACTTTAATTTTGTAAAAGAGGGAAAGAGTGAGCAGCAGCATAATAGGATATAAAACCTTATTCAAATGACCTACTTGCAAAGAGTTAACATCGTTAACTAAGTTGGACGATGACCTGTGTAATACATAAGTGCTGGTTCAACATTACTTTTATAAGATAGCTTCAATAGTCACGTGCTGTCAGATTACGAATATTCTTTAAGACGCGACTGGTAGAATGATAATATAATTTTATAAAAATCTAATGAGTGGCGGCCTAATTCTATATAGTCCAGATTTAATTGCATTAACAGTTTTTTTTTTAGTTGGAAACTTCGGAACGTGTATAAAATCTGTAATTCGCAGTGCATTTAAAAAGACAAAATGTTAAGAATACACGAATGAGCATCTATATGTTTACTGTACGTTTTAACAGATTTAGCAGATGGATTCGTCAAGACCGCAGTAAAGCTTTTAGTATCCGATACGTTGTTTATACAGCATACTAATTTCACACGAAGACCGCAAATAAATACAGACCACTAGGACATACTAGTACTGCTATTATGAAAACAGTACTGCTTTGTCTCAGCGCGGCGTTCGTTCGAATACCAGCTGCTCTGTACCGTGCCCTCGTGTGAAAATATCATTACGTCCGTGTATCACGAGATTACAATTGACGTTAGAGTGCGTCTGCACCGCTCAGATAAACTGCCAACTGAATGTATTGGCGACGGATATATCGCTGAATGTCAGCACTTGACTTACTATTTCAATGCACGTGTATTAATATTTCTTGATATGATAATAATAACGACACACGTTGCACCGGTCTTTTAGCTTTAAAGAAAAGTATTGTTCTACAGGATGTTTTTAAAAGAGCATTCGTTTTCAAATTCAATAATATTATACACATTTACAATCGTTTGTTGCTTTCAGTGGTGCTTAGTACGCTTTTAGAAACGGATCACTACGAGAGCCTTATAAAAGATTTGACATGTATAAAATGTGGGAAGTACATGAAACCTCCAATACATCTGTGCGTTGACGGACACAGTTTGTGCGGCCCGTGCTTCGAGAAGAGTTATCAGTGCCATCTATGTAAAGTAAGATAAAAATACGATAGTTAGTGACAAAACAAATTGAAATATACCTTGAACAACGTATCATAAGTTTGTAACCATAAGTGCTGAATAATCATTCTTACTTCTTAAAACAATAGTAGACTTCCGTATTTTGTTCTATTTTGAATTCTAAAGTTTGAATTGTTAAAATGGAATTGTGATAAAATCAAACATTACTTGCATATATTTTATCAGGCGAACTTTTCCATTAGTTTACATAAGTTTACAGCACTTGAAACAATACTGTAGATAATTTTAAGTGTTTAATTTTTTTTTGTATTTCTTTTGTTTATTTGTCGTTTTTTTTTTATCAATCTGCAACTTAAACATTTTTATAATTACAGAAAGAGTTCTCCCTGGTGCGACCGATAGTTCTGGAATCTTTGGCGAATAAAGTCCTGTTCCCGTGCACGAACTCAGGATGTCCGAAGCACGCCAACCTGCCCATGCTGGAGAAACACATTCCCCACTGTCAATTTAGAATTATCAATTGTTTTATGGCACGGGTTTATGGTAAGTAACGATTACTTTGCTTCCGTCAGCTTTCACAATCAATAAAGTAGAAGAATATAAGAAAACTACACTAATTAAACAAATGCATTTTTGGAACACAGTTTAAATTTCGAATATAGAAAATTGTAATAAGGTGTGGGTGGCTTGTAAAAGAGTGTTTAAGAGATGGACTGTGCCGGCCCGGTCGAAAAGAACTGGTTGTAGGATGGATTAAAGAAAAGTGTTAAATATATGTGTTTAAATTCTTCCAGGTGACTGTTCGTGGGAAGGACGTGCAGGTGAATGGATGGATCATTGTTTTATGGAACACAAACAGAAGGTGACAGAACTACCGTTCATAACTGTAAAGGACAAATGGAACGCAAGAAGAACAGAACCCGTTCTTAATTACTTCTTAATGAAATGTTACGAAAGAGTTTTTAATGTTTATCAAATTTATGATAAAAGAGGAGGTAATGAATCTAAATATTTTGATTTAAATTATTATAATATACTGTCAAGAAACATTTGAATATTGACTTCTAAACTGGTTTCTTAGTCAAGGAAAAAAATTATTTTCTTTAACTCAGTTGTGGCAGAAATGATGCCTCAAATAAGCCCTGATAATTAACCCTGATTTAGTTAATTTACTTAAAGATTTCGAATTTAAAAACATTCATTATACCTTCAGGTAGAATGATGTGGACAGTGCTGGTGAATGATGATAATGCAGATAAATTTTATTTCGAAGTCGACATATTTTTGCCAAATTTACCGAGCAAAAGAATTGTCTACAGGTTTGTTTTAATTTATTTTAAATTAACAATATTTAAAAAAAGTCCCTTAACATTTCTTATACTAAATCTACAACCCTTTAATGATTATTTAACGACCCTGAGTGCGACAGTTTATTTTTTTATTACACTAAGATGTAATCGCGAACTAAAGCTATTTAAGTAATATTATGTTTTTAGACGACCTTGTAAATGCGAAAAGGATGCGGATTTCTTAGAACACACTCAGAACGTGTACATTCCGGTTGAAAATGTTTTTTCAATGTTAGATGAAAGTGAATCGATGAATTTCACTGTGCGCATTGGTAAGTTTAAATTAATAATCAATTTAATACCTATTACAATATCATGACAATGTTACTAATATTATAATTGCGAGAGAATGGGTGGATCTTTGGTAACATGTATCTCCAGAAGAGCTAAAAATTCAAGTTGCAATGTGGCATACATGTAGAACATAGGCTACTCGTTTAGTTTATTTTTAAAATTTCGCGCAGACGGAGTTGCTTGTAGACAGTGACATTGACAACCAATGCCATGTTTTTTTTATATATGTATACTTTTTGATTTCCATTGAATATTACTATAAGCTGGTTATTATATATAACGAATTTATTAATAAATATAATTCTTTTGTTAATAAAATATTCTACGTTTTAGGTGAGGTTGAGAATCTACCGATGCTGGAAACCCCAACTGGAAGTGAAAGTTTAATTCTTCTTAACCACGAGGACGTAAAGGACGGTCATTGAAATGACTTTAGGATCAATTAAAAAAAACACTTGACTGTGTTAATTTAATAGTAATAAATACATTAGTCCTAAAATACTTTGAACATAAGTGTGTAGGCGTAAAGTTATTTATTACCGTTACCCAATTTATTAGGTTCAATAATATTGTATGAAAGTAGTGCTTAATCCACTTATTTTTTTTTTAAATGTTACGACAACAGATCTAGTATTATTTCTTTTTCATATAAATATTTAAATCGTTGTAGAAAAAAAAATAAACATTTCTACAAAACAATTGAACATGGTAATTCCCCCTTTTCCTTTGCCCCGAAAAATGTAGTTTAAAACGTTCCAAGGGATCAAAGAAAGTTCGAGTTTCCACCCTAATACTTGTTAGAATAAGATAAAGTTTTTATGTCGTTGTTTGTTTAACAAGGCTTTTCTTTTTTATTAGCGTCGCGCGAGCGGAATGTTGTCACAAGAAGTATTCACGGGCGCATTACCTAGAAGTTATTAAAGGTATATTTATAAAAATCTGTCCTCATTTTTTTTTACAAGAGCTTATTCCGACTTAAACAAATCCTCCAGGGTCTTAATACCTCGGCAACGATATCGTCACTGGCATAAAAAAAAACTTAGAAAGATTGTAAGTAGAAAATTTTAGCAATATTTATTTGTGTCATATTTTCAAATATTTAAGTGTATTAATAGTACTGAAGTAAAAGTTACGTTTAATATTTTCTCTACAAGAGAAATCAATTTAATTTACATAAAAAAGGTAAAGTAATGTTTAGTAGTTTTTTATACTAATATTTAAATATTGTTATGTTTCTTTATTCAGTTGGTGCGTAATCAGAAGACCAATACCGGAACTGACTTTCTTATCATGTTATTCCTTAATCAGTAATATCCTTGAATATATTCAACTGTATCAGACCTTGCTTGTAAATATAAAAATAATTTTCTACATCATTCCTCGATATACCATCGTTAGTAAAAGACGTACTTAATTTATCTCTTGAAAGATTTATAGTTAAAAATTCGCCGAGGTCATTCATCATATATTTCTTCAGCTAAAACGTCAGAAATTACGAGGAAGATTGACGACCTTTCGATTTTACAGAAAAGTCCGTCGCGACAAAAAAATTATGAAATGCTAATTAGCTAAGAGGAAAAATTCTTGGTATAGCTTATACAGTATAATTTTATAGTGGTAAAGTTCTTAACTTTCCCTCTACACTTAATTTTTAAACTTTATAATAAATAACAATTTTAATGAAAGTTTTTAAACTTGTTAAAAATGTAATATAAATTTTCTAAAATGAAGCAAAGATTAAATAAAAGCTCAACTGCAAATTTAAGCACTATTTCACGTAGCCTCGAGCGAGAGTTGTCGGTGGGGCAATCTATAGATGATAATAGAATTTTGGACCGTATCATGTGCGGCGGATTGCAGCGAGTATGCCCGCAGGCGCTACAGATTTGAACACCTCTAATATTTGATATAAACATGAAGGTAAATATATTTTGAACTAACTATTCATGACTGGCCTCCGTGGGGCAGGTAACAGTACTAAATTTGAACATGCAATTTGACACGATAAGAATATTAGATCTTCCTGAAATCGTTTACCTTTCCAACAGAAAACTAATTCAAAAACTACTATGCCAACAAATTATTCCGTTTTCGGATATTATTCCTTGCATATTTTCAACGTATTTTTTCAACATATCGTGTTAAAAGCGGACACCACGATATATCTAAAGCTATTTTGTCTATAAAATCCGACGGCTGAATGTCAAAACGTCAATTTGTTCGTCCGCGAATCACCAATGTTACTGGTCAGGTGCGTTCAAAATACAATTTTAGTTTTAAGAGAGGTTTCAAATATTCCAAACAGCGGTACACAAGAGTCATCCGAGCCAAGTGGCGATGGCATATTCCCAGATGGGGATTACCAAGAATTTTTGTGTTATATTTAAAAAAAAGTTTTTAACATAACACAGTTCTTACGAACTTTACAATGCAAAAGTTTATTATAACAACTAAGTAAATTGTTGTTGCAGGTTTATTTGAGTTTTGTATCCTTGTTCACGCTTTTTGATGTTTGTTAAGGATATCATTTCGTTTGAAGGCTGCACTTTCGTCCCTGATTTAATGTCTAAACTTTCTCCTCTCCCCTTGTTTAGCAACGAATGACCACCGCAGCCTATTTATGTGTGAATGTTTTCCTCTTTAACTCGTTAAAGTTTTTATGTCTTGGGGGAAAAGTTTTCTAACTGCTTTGTAACGATGTCGTGGCCAAAAGGATCTCAGAAAATATTGTCATTCTGTCAAATTCATTGCGCGTTAAATCCAAAGTTAAAACTGAATATTCTTGCAACAATGTATTCTATAATTTAGTGTTTTTGAACTTTGCATGTTGACTTCTTGCATAAATTATCCAAAAAAAGTTACAAGTGTTGTTTTAAAACAATATTTTACGGTAATCTTTGTTGACAGCGAAATTTTAAAACCGTTTCATATTTTACTGTTTCATGAAAATTTACGATAGTGTTTAATAACTTGTCATAGTTATTTAACGGCCTTTTTTACCATGTTCTCTAAACTTTAGACTTGTGTTTGGATTTGATTTTAGACACATACCCCTCCGGAAACGGTGGTATGCGGAAATGCATTTCCCAGCGTAAAAAAAAATTGGTTTAAGACAATGTTAGAATGGGATACGAACACTCGACCATGTGACCGTCTGTAACCTTAATTATTAAGCTATTGGCACATCTTATTTTTACAATCGTTTGTTTTTAAATTTATAATTTAATACAACGTAATAAAGTTGATTATTATTTATCATTGGTTTAAGAATTTCTGCTTGCGAGTTTGAGAATCACATTTCTATTTCCTGGAGGAATAAACTGAATCTATTGGATTGAAGATAGCGAGATGCATAACGTGGATGCAATTGCATTTTGATTCGATTTGTTTTCATATGGGAGATATCGTATTCCCATATGAAAATAAATATCAAGTTCGTTACGAGATCCTATGAATAACAACAGTCTAGCGATCTCATTACGAGATTTATTAGAAAATACAACTCATATATATGTGAAAACCGGAGGACCACGTGTGGAAGGCATTGGGAAAATACTTTGTCCAGTAGGTGGTGGACAGAGGCTGATGATGATGATGATGATGATGATAACTCATATGTAAAATGTATTTTAAATACACACCAGAGTTAAAGAATAACAGCTGGGTATGCTTTTAAATGTTTCTGTACACATAGTAAAAATGTAAAGATTTGAAAATCATTTCTATCGGTAATACTAAATCCTTTTGATAAAGGAGTCTAGACTTTGAATAATATATAAAACATAGACTTAAATATTTAGATTTGATCAATTGTATAACAAAAAAGTAAAAAGATATTGTAAAAAAAGTTGTATAACGTCACAATTGTAGAACTGCAAATATTTGTTTTTTTATACAACAAACATGTTGTTCATGTTTGTTACGGTTACTTAAAATTAACCAATGTCGGGATGGTTATTCATTATCTAACCATGTTGCGATATGCCTATCCCTATTTAATTTATCCCTTAACCGCTTTTTATCACACCCATGAGACGTGACTCCTAACGGCCAAGACTTATCCGCAGGGTTAGCACTGCTGCAAGGGTCAAAGTTGTAAATTGGGGAAACGACAGAAATGGCTGACTTTATTGAGGTTGCCGCGTACTTAGATTTAAGTAGCAGTCCAAAACAATAAAGAGTTTTAAGACATACTAATTTTTTTGGTTTATATCTTCGGTGTACAGTCAAAGAATTAAATTTCCAACCCACTTTGTACTGAATATCATATATATCATATATAGAAAGCTGTCGCTCTAAGAGTTGTAGTTGTCCCAGCTATAGATAACTTAAGTTTCTTTTATATCTTAAACTATGGAAAGCCTGAACATTTATTTCATAAGCATTAGCAGATTGTTGTTTATTTATATACTAACATTTCTTTTATCACTCCAACTAAACTCTAGGCTTGTGCTGCGATATGGTTTACGGCAATAGTCGAATGATGGAATTCGAACTCTCGATCAGAGGTGATCGGACACCCTTAACCAATAAGCTGTTGGCGTTATTGTAAGTGTTATTTGTTCGACTCAGTTTTTAAGGAATACTAATCAATGTAAGTTGTCTTCTAACTATAATGATAAGGGATTCGAACCGTATTAACATATTCTGTTTTCAAAAGACCGCCAATGTAGAAACAACCCTTATTTAACCATCTAATATCTCCAATAGACGAGCCTTTGTCACGATCCAAGCCTTCAAATATTTACTTCTATTTGTACTTAAATAGCGAAGGCTTTAATTTCAGTAAACATTGTTCGTGTATAATATTGCTTGACAACATTTTATACGAAAATTGCTTACGCGGTTGTTACGTGTGGCGGATGTATATCAGACAGAAAACAAATATTGGGCGAATTGTCCGGACATTCATATTGGACTGTGAATTAAATTCATTGCGGAATGTATAGGAAATAACATCAAAGCGAACTTAAATATACATTAAAAAGTGTGGTAATATAAAAAAATACGGCTTTGAAAATTTACATGTAGATATTTTAACATATAATTTTTCTGTTCGTAAGTCCGCGTTTGTTCCGAGTAATCTACGAAGCTACTGGACCGATACTAACGGGGAGTTTATTAAAAGTTATCTGTATGCGTGAATATTAAAGGGGTACTTTTTAATTCTACGCTGACGAAGTTGCCAGCAATCCTTAGTATTAATGATATATATCAAAGAGTACAAAGCTGAAAGAATTCTCGTCTTAATGTTACAAAGGTATACATTTTAGGTATTATAATTACGCGACATTCAAACGTCAAGATTGTGCTAAACTCCTTGTATGTGTTCCGTGTTTGTACAACGAGACGACATTCAATATTAAGAAGGCTGCCAGCATACAACAATGTTCCGTTGTTAACGATAGTTTGCAGTTCCTTTGTTCCATTAATCAGAGAGACACCAAGAACATACAAGGGCTCTGTGTAGCGAAATTCTTATGAATAAGACGTCGACATTAAAACAAAAAAACGTTTTGTTTTTCGCCTTTTATAAAAAACTTTATTATTTCTTCTTTTATTTTCAACATCCACCGGGATAATTATACAAGCAAAAGACTTGAGAACTTCTGTTCTTATGAATTAATAACATATATCGGAGATGATAAGAAAAAATAACATATCACAACTGTAATTCACGTGGGTAATGCGTTACTGTCCACCAGATGGCAGGCACGACGTTTATCGTTTGTCATGCTGGAGTTGACAGAGTACTAATGTATTCTCAAGTGGTTGTACATTATAGCACGCGCCTATTTCTCTCACTACTAATGTGGTGCTAACAAAACTACTACTAAATACTACCAATTTCGGAGAGCTTCGAATAGATTTTTTACAGCGACATCTGTGAATCTTGGATAGCAACAACTTAATTTATATTCTTACTGGCGACGGTTAATAATTTTTGTTTTATATGTTACATATGTATGTTTACGTAACGTGAGACTTTAATGTGACACTTAGACTCTTTATTGAATGTAAAAATAACTTAAACTTATTTAAAAGGGGGAGGAGTATAAAGACTACGTTTGACATGTTGGAGACACGCCTCTTTATTTGAATTTACTGCAATAGCCAATATCGATTTTATATATTCATTGAATGTACCCTCACCCGACACTGACATTTCGTCTTTTCTACTTTTTTTTTTACATCTATAATTGAATAAGGGAACAATAATTGAAATGGAATTTATAAAAATGTTTAAGAATACACATAAACTTGTTCCGATTCAAAATTATATAATTGATCGAGTTTTATAAATAGTATAAGTTTATGAATACTATCTAGTAAATAATACACACATAGATTATGCATCTATGTGTGTATCATTTACTTGTATTATTTACTGGTCGAAGCTCAGTCGCCCAGTGACTCAGGTATCGACGTATAAACGGTCTTTTAAAACACACAAAAAAATACAGACGAATTGAGAACCTCCTCCTGTTTGTAGTCTGTTAAAAAACAACAGAGAAATCTCAAAGTCCAGGACTGTGTCGAGTATCGCGATATCGACAAAAGTGAAGACTCATCGTCTGACGCCACTTACAGACGTCACTGTACTTAGTCTATATAAAGAAGAAGTCAAACATTTTATGGTAATACTAAGTTTAACTTTATAAAAAGTAACCTCCCCGACAGCTGTAACCCTCGAGCGCGTCCCTAGATATTGCGTTTGCGTTAAAATTGTATCGTTTTTATAGATCCTGCTGTTAAATATTTTATGGGTCCTTTGTCCGTAAGAAATCAAGTCGGGTCGAATAATAATAAATACTCCTTTAAACCTTTAAGGAAAATCTCCCTTGAAGGTTTCGATGGAGGTTATTTGTCACTTATTTACTCTGGTACTATGCATTTTACAAGACTTTTAAACAGAATTATTTACTATTTATTATGATTATTATTTATTACTTATTACTTAAATAATAATAAATAATATTTCACTTAAATACGTTTAAGTGAAATATTATTTAAATACGGTTATACGACTACTATAATCGTATCTATACTATACTAATGTATGATATAAACTGAAACAAAAAACAGATTAATTTAAGTTAAGATACAAATTTGACTATTTAATGAAGGCCCTTCATTTTTTTTAAAGTACAAAAAAAGTAGAGTGATTCTATATTCTATATTATATTGTTATTATTATTCTTATTGTTATTTACATAATCAAGAAGCGAGCGTATCTCTTTCTCAAAGGCCAGCAACGCATCTGCTCCTCTAGTGTTACGGATGTCCGGAGACCTCGACGACTACGTTTGTGACTTCGCGGCTCGTTTGCCCCTTCTCTTATAAGAAAAATGTCGAATTGAATGCAAATAGGAAATTATAATTAAGGAATCTAACTAACTAAACTTTTAACAGACTATAATCATAGACTGTTAAAAGCAGACGTGAATTCATTACATATTAATGATAACAAAATCACCGTCTGAAATACATCCATAGACAAGAAATGATTCCGAGAAATCCAAATTATTTGATACAAAGTAACTTGTAGTCTAACCGTTAATCATTTTTAAATTCTGTATGTTTTTTAAATCTTATTAGATATGTCTTTAGTCTGATTTAATGCCGGGACCAACAAGATAGTGCGACGAAACTACATTAGGTGAGGTGACGCGAAAGACAGACGAGTTCGGGGCCCCTCGCCCCTCGCCCCTTGCTGCTCACGCACCTAAGAAAACACGGAGCAAAGAAATATGCCAAGATATTCTATACAGTAAAAAAACTTCTCTTATCTAAAAACTTTGTTTAAATGGGAAATTGAATAAGAAATTGTTTTGGGCTCTGTACTTTGACTACATTTTGTAAATGTTTTGAATCTAGTATACCTTTTATAAGCCTAAATATATTTTTGATAGACACAAAATAATACTTCTTTACTATTATATAAAGCGTATTTTTTTTTACTTTGTTGTATAGGATCTCAGTAAACACAACATGGATTTCAATAATTTGTTTTGGGGACACAAGCCCTACATTTACGTCGGGATTTAGGACAATGAAACTGTTTCACGAGAGTTTCATTCAGGTAAAGCAGCACGGAAATATGCAGTTTTAAAAAACGAAAACGTATGATTTGTAAATCGCATATTCCTAGAGTTAATAATTATGTCGTATCCAATGTTTTGGTTTCTCACATTCAAGAGGGAAAGTCAGTGGGGAAATTTGTGGGGTGCGTCGCACCGGCGGCGTGTTTTCGCTCCAGCCAGTATCGTTTTAGCTCATGCCGTGAGAGGGCGTCGTTCGCGTTTCACCTAAAAGACTTTACATACTTCATTAATAGATAAACATCGAAATGGGCCGTTATATATTCAAATTCAAATACAATTTCAAAGTTCTGACATGAATATAATAACCGAACCACTTTACAAGCACGCCAAACCATTGATGCTGTTGTGTTTTGGTCTAGCAATTCTATTCGTCAGTATTTTATTTCGCAGTGAAACCTTCGGTGGAAACTTTCAAAGCACGAAGTTGCAAATGCAAAAGAACAATAGTGAATGCGTGTCTATAACAAATGAAACCTTCTCGGAACAGAATAAAACTAGAAGGAAGGAATACCTGTACCGACTTTTGACAAATACGACTCGCTCGCTCATACAAATGGAAATAAAGGCCAGGCGACTGGAAGAAAATATACGTAGGATTAAGGAAAAGACTGCCGATTTATTGTGGAAGAATAAAGATAAGGCGCTTTGGCATATTTTATTCAAAAATATCAGCAGACATGTATCAATTCGCCACCAATTTCACCAGCATTCAAGTCTCGATCGCATCATGCAGGACAGTTACGTGGGCACACATCGACCTCCGGCTGGCAAGAGAAGATTGTTTAGAAAACTTTAAGAGTGCTCATTTTATACATGGACTATTGGAACCAAGTGTCATACTTACTTCGAGTACAAAATATCGTACATACAGATTAAAATGAAATGCTAATTGTGTTCTTTATTTAAAATATTTTATTCGGTCGTGTATAATCTGTTCGTATTCTAATATAATAGTGAAATTTTGTTTTCATTATATTCAATTGATCTCTTCAATTCAGTTATCCGGATTTTTTAAAAAATTATATTTTAACGTATTTCGCCCCTTTCAAAAATATGCCAGCAAAAATCTTATAATGCATATTTGCTCATTAATTTTGTAAGGATAATTATAATAACCTTAATATCTTTAAATATGATCGCTCATTATTTTATAATGAACCAATCAGAAATTCGGGCGGAATAATATTGTCGGTGAATCTTTATTTTACATTTTTTTTTACATCATGTAAATGAAATATTAAGACATATAATAAGTATCCGTTAAAATTAAGTATTTGCTATGTTTTATTGCCATGTTTTCGTAAAAAAAAAAGATTAATGTATTTCACCTTGACTGTAGATTCAAAGACATATAGATCTACGAAGTTTTCTGACCCGGTGGGCATAAGCCGAATTAAATTATAATAACTCACAAGCGCCCCCTGTCGATTAAAAAAGTGACACAAGATCTTAGTCAGACTTTATTTGTCTGTTCTCGTTTTTTATTTAATATAATTTCTTATGCTTTTTACATACTATTTGTTAGAATCAAACTCGATAACAACGCGTGTCTTACCGGCCCTGATAAGCTTGTCGCACTGTACAATGCCATGTTAATGTTAACTTCTGACGCGACAAGAAAGAGATAGATGAACTTCTTTGTCCTCTAGCCTAGAAGCCGTTGTATTTTGTGCCTGTTCGATTTCCGCCATTTTGGCGCTGATGGTAGCGGTTTGTAGCGGTGGTGAGGATAGGAACTAATGATACAGATAGAATAAACTGTCAGTAACAACGTGTGAGTTTAATTCGGACCGTAGACAGAACTGTCATTTCCGCTTGGAATTGCCTATCAATCTATAGAGATAAGTACTTGCTCATGATAAATAACAAGTTTGCAGCTGTCGGTCATTTGTGTATAAAACACAGAGCGAAGTGGTTGTCTCAATAGACTTTTTTTAATATTTTATTCGTGAGACCGGTTTATAATGGCTTGTTGTAAGTATTGTGTATACTATATTTTGAAATAAAGACTAATTAGCTAATATAATTCATTTAAAGTGGAAAAATATTAAGCTTGTTAATCTTAATAACATTATAATAGCGTAACTTTTGATAGTTCGATGTTTGTTTATACGTGACTCCGAAACGGCTAAACACATCTTGATGAAATTTTACACAGATATAGAATGAAGTCTGGACGTATAGGCTACCTATCTATTTTTTTTTAATTCCGCACGAATGAAGTCGTTGACTAAATCTAAATGTCAAAATAATATTACTAGCCGGCTATGAATAACTTCTAGTACAATTTAACTATTTTTTTTTACTTAAATTTTACTGTATTCATACAAGTTTAGGTTTATGATAACGTGTTTTTTTGTTGTTACATTGACCATTTATATTTTACAACCTGCTAATAGTTAAATAAACTAGCATATACAGATGTTTATGGAGAGGTCATTACACTATCAGTATAATGTTATCACGTCAACAATATTAAGATTATCATGTTTTTGGCACAATCAACGGTTCCAATGTTTTTCTACAGTTTTTGTAAAGTGCCAAATAAAAATTATTTACTAATATAACATTTTGTTTTTTGTCCATTTATAAAATCGGGTAAAATAATGAAATTACATTAAATTGTAAAAAAAAAAAAAAAAAATTCATTAAATGTGTTGTTTGGAACACGTGGAAAAACATCAAATTGACGTAAATTTTAGAAAATGTATGATATTCATTTTTAGCAAAAAAAAAACGAATAAACAAATGAGCTAATATATTTGCTAAGTGACATAGTGACGTAATTTATTTTTAATAAAGCGTAACACTAAACATACAAGCAAATGTTTCTTAGATAGTAAAACGGCTCACCAAAGTTCCCGGAGTCTCTTACAAGAAGATGGCCGCCGAGAGGGTTTTAATAGGTCACACGGAACCATGTTGCGTCGGTCAAAATAGACGATAAGTCAGTCAGGGTATAAAAAGATCGAACGGTTAATCAATATATGTAAATCAAGTACAATATACATACAATACTAATTAGAAATTCAACGCACAAAATATTACGTAATCTAATAATGCTCTTCTTAGAACATAACATAGTCTCAGTCGAATACATTATCTCGAATATAAAATGTTGTTTAAAAATAGAATTCAAAGTTAATGTATTATCAAACAAACCTTGTTACTGGAAACACTTACTCCTACAATCGCCGAGGTAAATTATAAACTACTAATAAAACTGCTTAAATTACGTGTAAATTGGTGTAGGTGCCCTCACCCTGATGAGGGACCCCCCGATGGTCCGAAACTAGTCGGTACTTACACCCATCTACACATGAGTTAAGCCGTTTTGTTAACAGTTTCACTAAACTATTCTCATTTCATTGAATGTCTCATAAAAGTTTTAATAGTTTAATGTAAAATATCATCATCAGCCTTTGTCTGCCCACTGATGGAAATAGGGCTTCTTAAATGCCTTTCACAGTATGCAGTCCTCCACCTTTCTATGTAAAATATAAGCAACATACAATAGTACAAAACATGACAATTATACTATCACGAAATTGTGATATGATAGGATCCATCATTGAGTCTTTTAGAATTTGGCATGATACAATTCTCGATAGTTAACATAACGTAAATTTAGCAATCGATTGGTGACATAAATAACTATGGATTAACATATCGATCAGATAAGTGCACGTTAAATGGGGATATTGTGGTCATAGGAACAAAGACAGACTGTTAACAACTAACGTTATACTGGAATGTACCGATATCTAGTAAAAGCATAATGGAATACTGTGAGGAAATGTGTGATCACGAGCTAGCATAGCATCTAATCAAATTGATCTATTTCAAAGTTCAATGAACGAGAGATGAAAGGAATTATTTTATTATGAATTATGATATGTGTTCTGCGTACCAACGCGCCCGTTCGCAATGTTCCACCAAATAGCTATAGCCGCTTGAACGTTTCGTAAGTGAAGACTCGAAGATGTGGGCACAAAAGCCGCTAGGATGCAGTTTTTAAATACATTTGTTAATACAAAAAGTTAGCCAGTGGCAGAGCAGGATGACGACTAATTTACTTCTTACTATTATCCCGGCTTTTATGTTCCTAATTCGTCAATTTGTGAGAAAGGGCAGGGTTTGCAGACAAGGCATTTTTTTTAATTGGAACACCGCGAACGTTTGCGATTGTACGTTGTATTATTGACATTACCGGAAAATACCAGATGTAATTGTTTTCACGTGATTTCATTTTGTAGGAAATATCAAAGTGGTCATAACTATTGCGTAAATAATCAGTAAGTAATTCCCTATCTTTCATCATTAATCCACAAACGTGTATGACCATAAAACATATGTACGTTTTAAAAATAATAATACGTGAAATTAAATATAGGTATAGGCCTCAAAAGGGCTTAGGTGAGAATGCATAATACATTGTTACTAACGGCCGAATATGGTAACAATGTTTAACATTTTAAAGCGTCTTAAATAACCTAAAATTCGAGTCAAATTTTGATATCTATTAGATTGTAAGGAGTGTTTATGTAATAGTTTCAGTATTAGGCCACAATAATATTTGAATTAAACAACATATCAAAAAACAATAATGAACCAAATAGGGTCCTTCAAGAAGCGTACCTCTGTCTCAAAGGCCGGCAACGCATCTGTGGTTCCTATGGTATTGCAGGTGTCCATGGGCGTCTATGAACGCTCTTATGATGCGGACGCTCGTTTCCCCCTTCTCGTATAAAAAAATGTTGTGCTTCAGTAGTTTGTAATATTTTACCAACACTACATACAATATAGTACAACGTTTACATTACTATTGTCTTTGTGTACACCCTTTGAGAAATATAATTTGTAATTCAATCTACAGTTTTAAACGCCCCGACTTCATTGATTGGGCAAACTCTTGAATCTATTTAGTTGAATACCTGTAGTGCTCACATTACAAAACAAACAATAGCCGATTAATGAGATCTATGATACAAAGGAGTCATTTATATGCAAACATTACCTGATGTGATTACTAAATTGCGAGGGGTCCAGTCCCCCTTTCAACGACAACCCTCGTTTATACATCAGAAATGTATTGAGTGGAAGTTGACAAAGATTGATTTTTTTAAATATAAAAAACAATTTACCTCTTGATTAAATAACTACCAATTAGTTGTTTTATTTATGATAAGCTATTACTGGCAATTTCATTAACGTAGGGTAAAAAAAAGTTCTGTCAATATTGGTCGGTCCGCCCGTTTCGGAGATAATCCAAATAAACGTGGTCATACAGGCAAAATAATCCTGTACGCATAATATGATTATTTTATAATGCATACAAACACTCCAATTTTATTAATTGATAACTAAAAGAAACTATTTTCTAGTCAATCGGGTTTTTCATTTGTTTTTTATTTTTCTCTCCCCTAGGCAAAGGTCCGGGGTATGCGTCTCCTTTAGATGCATTCCATAACGGTGAAAGAGAAAAACTTTTATATGTCGTGTGCGTACAGCCCGACAAGACTAAACAAGATTATGTCGCTACTGTCGACGTTGAACCAGACTCTCCCACGTACAGCCAGGTAATAAACTTTGATATTTTAAAAATGTACAAGTAAAAATTTACAATGCAAGACTTCTTAATTGGCAGATGATGTATTCTTAGTACATCTCAACAAATGTGACATTAATATCTGTTCATTGATACATGAACGCATAAGGTACCAAAATTATTATTTATGTACAATTCATTACTATAGGTGATTCACCGCACATACACTGGAAGTGCAGGTGATGAACTTCATCACAGCGGATGGAACGTATGCTCCAGCTGCCACGATAACCCGGAGTTGAAGAGAAACCTTCTCATACTGCCCGCACTACACTCCGCTAAAGTTTTTGCAGTCGACGTCGGCACCAATCCTAGGAAACCTGAGTTGCATAAGGTATATGCGTTGTGTAGTAAGAATATTAATATCGATGTTCCAAAAATAGACTGCACGTTTTATACTTTTATCACTTATGTAACGTGATTTGAATGTGCAAGTCATTATACTTAATTGATAAAATTGTCAAGGTTAAATAAGACGATATCTAGCCGAATCAACGGTAATCTTAGTGTACTCCACATGGCGATATCAATTGTTTATATCTCAGTATAATGAAATTAATTATGTACTGTTCTCAATATAGTAGATAACACTATAATATGTAGTTCTTATCCTATCTTATAAATTGATGGAGTTAGTACTAAATGTATGTTTTTTAAAAGGTGATCGATGGAGATGAAATGAGATCATTCAACTGCGCATATCCTCACACTGCTCATTGCCTTGCAACCGGCGAAATTATGATTTCAACTATGGGAGATAAAGACGGCAATGGAAAGGGAGATTTTGTACTCGTTGATGCTAAGACTTTAAAAGTAAAAGGTTAACAGCTGAACTATTACATTGCATTAATAAATGTTAAGAAAAAAAAATCGCAAAGTTGTTGTTGTAGGTACATGGACGACGGGAGATAAACGTGCCAAATTCGGCTATGACTTCTGGTATCAACCATATCACGATGTCATGATCGCATCTGAATGGGGCAGTCCCAAGAGCTTTACATGGTAAACATAGAAATTTCTGTTAATTTACCCCCCACATACCTATATTTTAAACAAATTAAACTCATAAACATAGTCAATGCACGATAACGTAAATGACTAAATATAAATTTAGTGTCACTTTTGTATTAACAATAAACATTTTCTTCATAGCGGTTTTCGTGCAGAAGATGTTCCCAATAGAGATTTATACGGTGTCTCTATCAATGTCTACAAGTGGTCTACTCGTGAACTGCAGCAAGTGATAGACTTGGGTGATGAAGGTTGTGGTCCTCTTGAGATCAGGTTCCTCCATGAACCAAAGGCCGCCCAGGGTTTTGTTGGATGCGCCGTACAAGCTAACGTCTTCAGGTACAAGTTTCTGATAGTCCGTTTTTGCAAATAAATTTCACTTTATTTTTTGTACTAGGAGAAACGTAATGTAACTTTGAAAAAGAAAAATCTAATTTTCTTTATAAAGTATGAAATAAGATTTGGTTGTAATCATTTAAAATTAAATTAAGGTTCTACAAAACATCGGACGGTACTTGGAAAGAGCAGAAAGTTATTGATATTCCAGCCAAAACTGTCAAGAAAGATGGCGAAGAATTTGAACTGCACGGTGAATATTTGTTTATTATAAAATTTATATTTACTCAAAACTCAACGATCATTGCTTATCAGTATTTTTATATTATTAAAGAATGAATGATTGTCGATTTATATTAATAAAAATATTGTCTGTTTCATATGGGTAGACAAAGTTGTTTAAATACTACGATGTAATCATTTGTGTAACTTTAGGTTTGATGTCGGACATACTCTTGTCGTTGGACGATAAATATTTGTACACGTCATGCTGGCTACATGGTGATATCCGACAATATGACATCACTGATCCGGAGCATCCGATATTAAAAGGCCGTATTGTCCTCGGCGGTAAAATTATTAACGATGGTCTAACTGTTGTTGAAGACAAGGAATTCCAGGTTAAGATTTCAATTATCTATAACAATAGAATTTTCATAATACCTGATTACAAACTTTAACATGCTAATACTTTTGATTAGATTACCAACATAGCCTGCGTAATTTATTTTACCTGCGTAATTTAGTTTCATTAATACGTAAATAAAAAGTATGAAAGTACTAAAAAAACTAATTCTGATTCTTAGGAAATGAACCCACAACCTGTGTTTGTGAAGAATAGGCGCTTGTATGGATCGCCTCAGATGATACAACTGTCTTTGGACGGCAAACGAATATATGCATCATCGTCTCTCTACTCACCTTGGGATAAGCAAATTTATCCTGAAATGGCTGAAAAGGTAAAAAATTATAAATTCCTTAGTAACTTATTTAGTGAGTATCACGAGTACGATAGCAATGGAACAAATATGCAGATGATTTAAAATTTTAATTGACAAATTTTAACACATTCGAAATAATACTATCCGATAATATAACCGATATTTAGAGTGCAGAATACAGACATACATCAGCTACCTTCCTGTAATAATCCCTTCAAAATTGGTGTAGCCTTTTCGAAAATTCTCCTTATTAAAAAGCTATAACATAGTCACGCGTTCATTATGTCAAAATGTATTTGCCATGTAGTGACGCTTTTGGAGGTAAAAATTATGTAAAATATCAACACCAGCAATTTAAAAGCAACCTTTTCTAGGGTGGATGGATAGTCAAGATTGACGTGGATATAGAAAATGGTGGTTTGAAATTGGATCCAGATTTTCTCGTAGATTTTGGATGTGAGCCAAATGGACCGGTGCTGCCTCATGAGATTAGGTAATTTTATTTAAAATGTCACATCGAGCAAGCGAAGCTTTTAAAAGCTTAGAATTACTGTATCATTTTTTAGTTTTATACGAATGTGAATTTTTACATGAATTCTAACGAAAATTAAATTACGTACACTTTATAATGTTACTTAGTTTTTGTTTGAAGTCAAAGCTTTCTCAAACTATTTTGAACTAATGAAAAAGTTTGATTGATCTCGTGTCATTTTTACAGATATCCTGGTGGGGACTGCACGTCGGATATATGGCTAGTGAAAGAATAAAGCATGAAGCCATACGAACAATTATCCTGCACTTTGTTTGTATTCGACTGTTTATATTGATTAAAAGCATTTATCCAAATATTATTAAACGCATTTAAATGAAAAGAACGATTTAATAAGATGTTATGTGGCTTGAACAAATGGGGAAATATTAGCAGACTTATGTTAGTTTACTAATAGTTTCTTGTACCATTCCATCTTAACCTTGTGCTAGGATATGGTTTATAAAAGTCGAATGGCGAGATTCGAACCCTGGACTACATTATCTAGATTCTGTAACCTTAATTATTACTCTATTAACGCTGAATAATAAGCACTTTTTATTTCACATTTACAAAACACTAAACTACTAAAACCTAACCTATAATGTTGTCCAGGTTTATGCAGTAAATACTAGGTACCTACATAGTTCGAAAGTATCCTTACTTGAAGCTCAAAAGAATATAACGTCACAAAAACCACACGCAAAAGTGTTAACTCAAGAAAAGATTTCTTATTGAAGGGGTGGAGAATAGAACACTATATTGCTTTTATCTCCCACATCCATTTCTCATACTTATAGATAATGTAACTCTCCCCGCAAACTATATCTTCGATTTGAAATAAATATTTTGGGAATGTAATAGAGCTTTGCAAAGATATAGATTATATTCATATCATAATTATCGGTTTTGGATAAATTCCCAAAACATGCAAACATTTCTATAGGTAGCCTTACAAACATATTCCATATATAAAAAAAAAAAAACTGAAAAGAACATCGTTAGGGTCTTAAGTATTTGGTAACATTTGAAGCGACAATAGCCTAATGGTTAAGGGTATGGACTACCGATCTAGCGGTCGTCGGATCGAATCCCACCATTCGACTATTGTCGTGAACCACATCTTAACACAAGATTTTTCAAGCTTACCAGAAATGGTTAAAAGAAATACTAGTGAATTAACAAAAATCTACTAACGTTTTACAAAAAAAATGTCAATTGAATAACACACACACACACATACACTTTCTCGGCAATCTGTAGATTATAAATATTATATCAACATAGTATTTAATCAGTTAAGCTTTTGATTTATTTCCATAATATAAGTAGATTTTTGATATAAGTAAATATTTAATAATTATCACAAATAAGATAAAATATTGGGATACATTTTAACATGTATCTCATCAAAACATTTGTGCAGAAAAAATATGAAACAGGTATAAATTATGTTGTCATCTACAGATTCATAGATGACGAAAAGGGGCCCTTTTTATTAATGGCTCTAACAACTTTCTGTGTTGAAAAATAAATTTGCGTGTTCTTTAGAATTTTATAAACCATGCTCTGACATATTTATTGGCATGAAGGCACATTTAAAGTTATTCAAAAGCTCCTATTTTTGCTAGAATTTATGGCAATCCGATGAAACAATTACGTACATTTAGCTGACGGATAATTGTGTTAAGCGTATTGGAATAAACTTTAAAAACATTGTTTCTTTTGTTTAAATCTCATCAGCAAAGTTATTAGTAAATTATTCGAAATGATAAAAAAAAGATCAAAACAAGAGTACTGTGAAATGTTTATATTGTGCGTAATAAAGGACGTAACACATTCGAGTAGTTTTATTTTAAAAGAACAAAATGGATAAATACGAAAATAATGTCGCAATAAAAGTCCTGGATAATATAGTGGGGTTGTATTGCGGATCGAAAGGGTTGCAAGGACAATGGGCATTCTTGTAAGATTTAGAATAAGGACGTGCGACCTTTGCCGGACTCGGCTATTATGTTAATATTGGCTGGTTTTACTGACTTATATAGACGAATACCATGGAAACAATTTACCTTTATAAAATTATATCATAAGCATTTTACAAACAATCATGTTTGCATTGTCAATTTAAACGTTACATTTTCCAAAATCAATCGATAGAAACTGGGTAGCTAGTGAAATGTCTTAATATAGTTTCTCATTTCCCTTAAATTTGATTTTATTATAGTAATTTGGGCTAAAAAAAGTACATCTCGGTATATTTGAAAGCTAATACTTAAATAAATTTTCCATTTGCACGCAATATTTTCTTTACTCTCGGATCTGTTTCGTCTCGAAGTGGGGATTTCGTTACTTAAACAATCGAAAACACATTAAGTTCGCGAACTAGAAATTTACGATGCTCCTAAATTATAGACCGAAAAGAAACTTAACGACCACTTCGGCATAAATAATGTTGTTTTCTTATACACTTTAATGTTCTTTTTGTACGAAAAAATCTTTCTTTACTTTAAAAATATTTACCTCAGAGCTCAAGCTTTCACACACTCTGTTTTAAATGAACAGTTGAACTGTGCAGTTGAGACTTCTGTCCAGTTAAAACTGATGGTGTGTATTGCCATTCACTTTTTTATTTATTTCGAATTGCTAAATACTATTACAGGGTAACATAAAGTTTTCAAAATTACATAATATTATACATATAAAAGATCTAAGTTAAAATGTAAATAAATGTATTATAAGATACAAACATGGGAACGTAAAATTTTACGATTATCACTGAGGCGAGGGCATTATGAAATCTATAACTCCTCCCAATGTTCCCTACAGACCAGAAGTATTCGCATTTCAAATTACAACGTTCCCATGTGTGTCGACTTTAATCTTGTGCCGCCCTTTGCGAGAATGTTCACAGTGATTACATACAAATTTCAGCACATGTTGCTAAGTAGAACACGAGCACGTGTTATACGTATTATTTAATGAAAGACAATTTTATTCAATTTTAACTTATTATAGAATATTGAACTAACAAAAAATGAACGAGGAAGTGTTTAGAAATATAGACATTGTTTAGTTCCGTTTTTAGTAGTCTCTTAATAAATTTATTTTTACATCGTCTAACAATCTATTGGGGGGTTAGGTTTATTTTTAAAAGCAGTTACTATGTTGATTCTGTAACACTCATCGTCAATCGGGTAGGCACAGTATGTACTACTGAATATATCTCCGTCAATCGTCATATCTGAATTTACAAACTTCTTACGCACATCCTGTTTCATACAATCTATCCACACCTTCTTCAGTCTTCATATTCTATAATACTATCGGCATTCATTTGTTTCCGACTTTAAAGTCATATTAAAATTCCATTACGTCATTTTTGTTAGTTTTTTTTCAAACGTTTGGTCACGATCCTATCTGTTGATGTGGTATAAAGATGGTACGCGCTAGTTTTTTTGTAAGTATATTTTTCTTATAGTTTGTGAATATTTATTATAGTAAAACGATGTTTGAGATGACAAATTCTTCGTAACGTTTGTGAAGTGGGAAGCTCTCGAGACAGGAGACGCGACTCATTCTGTAAATTAATGTGGCGTGCGCTGAGCCTCGTCACGAACAATACCTAAACATTGCATAGACATGGCTTCCTTTGTCTGACGATCACTTTGCTAACGCTTTGTCTCTAAATGTATTATTTATCTTACACGTTTTATATTACATTGTCACTGTATCGACATAATTATAAGTAGACAATTTGACATTAATTTCATAATACTCGTACATCTCGTTTATTTACAAAGAAATAGAGTGCATTTGGTGCGATATAGGACTGGTAATCGTGGCAATCGATGGGGAGACCTACATTCAACAGAGTAAGATTTTTAGCTGACGGTGATGATACTTTCTATACTTCTTAGGTATTTTAGGACATGTTAATCTCTAAAACTATAAAGGACCTCGAATACTGTTTTTCAAGTTTCTAGCCTAATTATTAAGGAAGGCTACAAATTACTACTTAAATGAACTATTAAAAAAATAAAACCTTACTAACGTCAAAAGCGAAAATTTGCACGTTTGTAAGAAGGGGTCTCCAGAACAACGTCATAGATCTGGATGAAATTTGACGTAGATTTAGAACATAATTTAGTAGAAGGCTGCAAATATTTTTTTAATTTGCGGACGGAATCGCAGGAAAAGCCAGTTATCATAAATGTAATGAGATCATCATCATAGTCAGCTCACTATACTTCCCCACAGAGGGATACAGAGCCTACCCTATTATTAGGGGTGGCTAGGCCATAGTCAACCACGCTGGCCCAGTGCGTGTTGGTTGACATCACACATATCTTTGAGTTTTTTCGCCGATATGTGTAGGGTGTGATTCTAAAATTGAAAAACACATTGGTACACGGTCGGGATCGAACCTGTACAATGTCGAGTACGGTCCGGTCCGGTCAAGCGCTTAACAACTACGCCACCGACGCTCTGTAATGAAATATTTCAACTAAAAAAGTAGATAGTAGGAACAAATTAATAAGATCAACACGACTAGTCTTTTAAGCACAACCTTTAAGCCTGTTAATACAAGGCTTCAACAGTTTACAAGCTTAAAGGGAAAGCTAATAGGACAACTTTGGTATTATTTACACAACGTATCCTAGTAAACTTTACTACGTAATACCTTCAATTATTTAATTCTACGTTTATAAAATACTATTTTATTAGAATTAAGTACAAGGGAAATTCTTTTCTTATAGTCATTTATAAAAAATACTAAAATTATTTAGTAAACTTTCAGCATTACCATTGTATTGCCTTACAGGGTTGTATATCGTAATTGTGAAAATTGAATTAAATGACAAAATTTAATTCAATTTTGAATTGTAGTGTCAATACTAAGATAAGTACTGACAGTAGTTTTTTTAACTACAATTATATAGTCTAAAAGATGCAGGGAACGCAACTGTGTTGCAGATGTCCATGGGCCTCGATGATCACCCTTGTGCCGTGGGCCGCTTGTTCGTTCTCCTCTCTTATATAAAAAATACTTACACATTAGTAAGTACGGGTGAAATTTCCATCTTAAAAACGTACTATTTATTTTTATAACACAGTATAAAGTAAACACAGTAACTGTAAAACGTATGACTGTATTGCAGTTATCGTAGCAGTTTTGTGGAAAGTGAACCGTGCGGCGCTTGGCAGCGGACACGGGAAGTGCTTCCGTAGGGTTCGACGTACCCGCGCCGTGTTGTGTGAAATCGCTGTTTGAAGATTGTAGATCATTGATTTTTATGCTTCGTTTGCCAGCAAAATAACAGCACATTGGGGGTTTATCATTTGTTAAAAAAAAACAGGAAATTCTTGTTCATTTACTTATATTTTGAATATTGTAATATATGTATCTTCTTATTTTAGATAAAATTATAAAGTTAAAAAATATGAGAGTCAAAGTCAAAGTCATTCTTATCTAGTTTATGTGTTTTTATTATAAAAAAAATAATTGATTTAAATCTTCCTTCGCAATTAAACAAAAAGCATTCAGTATACGCAATGAAAATAAGAACAAATCGCGTCTTCTAGTATAAATAGTTTTATGTAGAAATATTGATTTAAATTAAGTTTTTATTCAAAATATTTATAAAATATGAATTATTTGTTCATTAGAAAGGTGATATCGAAGTACAGGCAACGTGTAAATAAATTTCTTTTTTTTCTCCGGAAGACAGAAAACATTCTATCTAGACGTGGTACTACGATGTACACCGTGTCGGAGACTAATAATTTCTAGGAGAGATATAAAAAGGCTTTAGAAAATTAAAAATACAAACCCGTTTGTACATTCTTAGGCACAAAGAAACATTTCCTTTTATTTTCCACCGTAACGTACCGAGAAAAAGAATTAAATGCACTTTTCCGCCGTTAACACAACGAGTAAACACTTTAGTTGCACTCGAGAGGTAGTAGATGTTTAGTATGGAACAACATACAAAACGAACAAACATTTTTTTATTTAAAAGTCAAATCTAAAATTAAAATATTTACTTATTTAAACAAATAACTTTTCCTTTCAATGCAAATTCAATAGTAGTGGGTCTTGAATTCTATATGAATTTATATCTACAGTCAAATTCAATCATCATCAGCGTTTGTCTGCCCACTGCCGGACATAGGCCTTTCTCAATGCCTTCCACAGTTTGCGATCCTCCACCTTCCGCATCCAGCGACTTCCTGTCGTCCGCACCGTCATCAATTCAATAGAAATGAGAAATTATATTCACAAATAACGCTAGAAGACAACATCATTTGTTTTGTATATGAATTCTAATTCGGACGGTTTTAGAGTTTCAATTGATTACAATAACTTGCGTGACTACAGCCTTAAAGTCACTTGTACTGGGTTGTCATAATTTCTCATTTCTATTGAAATTAACTATGCTCGAGGGATATAGTGCGATTGCTCTGCCGAATTAATTTCGTAATCCCCATCTATAGAGGGGTCTCTAGGTTCCTTGTTTAATAGGCGTTAGTTAATTCTTATTAAAAAATAAACAAGCCAGCAAACGCGTAATAAGTACATTGTGGAAAGGAAGCACAGTGTAATTAGCGCGACTGCAATTAGTGCGTTTAAGTCTGCCATTAATAATTTTCTAGGAACAAGTTTTATTTCAAATCTTCAAAAGATGACATAAAAGATATGAAGGACCTTTTCTTAATTCGAGCAATTCGAATTTTAAAAGACTATTTCAAAATGATAAAGATTTAAACATGACAAACAATATTATTTTTGTAAAACAAAGCACTCAGACGGGCGGCTTACTTCTGTGCCGTGGTCAAGTTACTCCTGTGTATTAAGGTTGTGAGTTATGTTGTTGTTGAAAAATGTATACAGTACTGTAACAATATAACATCAATAAAAAGGAACCATAACTAAAAATGTTGCCTCCGGATACCCAAAGGTTAGTTGGACAAAGAAAATACTTTAAAACTACGACGTCAGAAGGATTATGGAAATTAAGGCTTCGCTGAACGAGCTCCTCAAGGAACATGGTTACCTGAATTCAAGTATATTTTGTAGATTTATCCGACCTTACTGAATAAATTTAATCTGAAGTTTCCGTTAGAAAACTTCAGTTACATTTATACCTATGTGACAATATACATAAGTTTTGATTGAAATTTAAATATATATTGCTTCAAACACTTTTGATGATATAATTGGACTCATAATTTATAACGGAACAAATATTTTGGTTGATATATAGCTAGATGGCGACACGCAGACTAAACAGAGGACAAATTCCAATACGATCAAGGACTTTTTTTTGTTATTTTATGTTGCTTGCATAATTAAGTGATAAGGGCTATACAAACTAATAAGAATACAATATCGAGAGACACATGTTTACAGTATTAGATGATTTATAACAATGGATAAGATTAAAACGGAAATTGCTTATCATTAAGAAATACATAATAAAACAAACATACGCAAAATGATCTTGCAAAGCGTAGTGGTAATTAAGCTTCGTACCGGATACTGTAATATTAAATTTCACTCGCTGCAACCGGAAGCGATCAAAGGCTTAGCTTTGAAGTCATTAGATACTTGTGTATTCTCGGCCTCTCGCACGCCCTCTAGTGTGATTGGCGTACATTCTGCATCCTACTACAATTTGTTTTAGAACCGCTAAACATTGCGAATACAATTTTCAATTATAATTTCAAATAATATTTATAAATATGTTTCGAAAGATTATATATTGTTATTAAAATTATATGTTATTTATAAACAAATATGTTTAATATTAAAAAACATATAGAAGTCGGTTAAATACATATGTAGGTTTCTTTTTCTATGAATAAAGGATAGGTTAGCCTTTTTTTTATATTCCTTGACGAAATAACGATCAAAAGGGTAGTTGGAAGGTGCGTTGCCGTGGTAACGGATAACAATAGGGTTGGATTAATATCTCGTCCGGGATTTGAATTTCAAGTGCTGTGCAAAGTTCGATGGCGGCCCTATCGAGATCCGGCCGGTCTTGAGGAACGATTAATATTTATCCTCTATTGATGAAGGACGGATAACGGAAACGCATTATGAATAGAGATCAGTTCTAGATATATACTGGTAAATCACTTTCTTTCTTTATAACAGAAGAGCGTCGGTGGCGCAATTGTTATGCGCTTGATCGAACGGGACCGTACACGGCATTGTCCTGGCTCGATTCCCACCATGTACCAATTTGTTTCTAGATTTTCGAATTTCATTAGTACAGTATCAAACGCTCTTATGGTGAAGGAAGACATCTCGACTGCACATATCGGCGAAGAAATTCAAAGACATGTGTGAAGTCAATGTAACGGGTCAGTCACCGCTAGTAATAGGTTAAGTTTAGAGCCTCTCAGTGGGAACATATAGTGACATGATGGTAATGGTTACATAGGTCACTTACGTTTGAATTTGCATAGCGGTAAAGCTATATTTTTGTCAAACACGCTATGGTTTTCGCAATAAGTAGAAAGTGTCATGCAAAACCTATGTATTAGGTTAGAGAGTCCTAAACTGGAACGAATTGTCAAGTTACAGTAAATACTGTTATTTTCTAATTTAGCAAAAACAGAAGCACAAATTAAAAGGATGACGCGACTGAATCGATCGTGCGCAGTCACGCAGTTCATTACTCCGTGTGCTTAAAACAATACAAACTTAAAAAAAAACTGCGTAGTTGAGTGCATTTAATCAAAGTAGATAATTAATAATATGACACCAGCCATGCTCGACGAAGAGAAAGCCGAATGCCTGGCTGAGAGTCTCGAGGCCCAGTGCTCACCCAGCGCCCTACGCGTTGACATTGACCACCTCCGAAAGGTGGACAGTCTGGACATAGTCTCGTATGCATAATAAGAGACTTCTTAAGCGATTGCTACGGCGCCGGCTCAAGGTATAAGAATGCAGCTAGAGACTGGCGATGCCTTCCGCTACGTAACCCGCTTTAATATTATAAAAATATTAAAAGATATCAAAACCTATACATAATTTAACATAAAAACATAAACTAATTAAAATTACTAATCTATTTATGATGACAATTTAGTTTACGTTATCTATGAACATTCGTTGCAACTTCAAGCTGCACTCTGCCACTCCCTTGTTCGTATTTGTCAGCAATCGTGCAGACATTAAATCCTTTGTCTCTTAAGTTATAAATGTAATAAAGTGATTAAGCCTTAGTGTTGATTATTTGACTAAAATAAGAGAAGCCACCAGGGGAACAAAAACAAAAAAGCAGCTTCTCACTCTCCCGCTTTCTCCAAGAAAAGCAGGCATACTTCCACACATATACGCTCGCCGAAGAGCGTATTCTTCGGGTCGTCACCCGCATCCCGCATCAAAGTAGATAATTAATATTTATGAGTGCCCGTTTATAAAAAAAAAAATTATCAAGATTTTAATAAAAACGACAATAAACTAAACACTCCCATATTTTATTAACATAAATACAATTATCACTAACTTTTTTGTCTTGACCAAAAACACCTCACCATTAAATATCAATTTAAAATTAAACAAATTCATTGCTTATTAATTTAACTTAATTATGTTTAGTATAAAGGTAAAGCGACTATTTCACAAAAGGCATTATCGTCACCTATTCGCTCCGTGTAAGATTTACCTTCGAAAATAAATTCCTTCAATGGTACAGTTAGATGTACTTTAAATTTAAGAGCTTGTCCGATCTTTTGTGAACCTATAGATGTCATAATTGCTTGACATATCTTAGGGTACGTTCGGAGTGGCGCCCTTTGTTTCAACATTGAATATTTTGGGCCAAGGTCTTCTACTGTTAGTTTGGCGACAGGACCCTCTTTCATTTTCTTACCAAGTTCCACCGAGTACTTACATAAAATCATGCCTAGTTTTTTATGTCTATGTTCTCTTAACGTCGCTAGGAACATTAGTTCAAGACTGCAATCGACACCGTATCTGGAATTAATAAAGAAACAAATTGTATCGCTGTCGCCTATCATTGTTTGTGAGTCATTTTTATAAGAGAAGGGGGCAAACGTGTGGCAGGATCAAAGGTGGTCGTCGACGGCCATAGACATCCGCAACTAGTAAAGGTTTGAGAAAGTGGTACGCTCGCTTCTCGAAGAAACTTAGTCGTAGTAGTTTGGAAATGCCGCCCATTGGGCTTGTAATAGTGATGATCATTTCTATTTTTAAAGTTGAAAACAAATAGAGGAAGTTTTAACACTTACTTATCAAATAGATTGCACCTTCCGTCTACAGTTGCCATAAATTGAATAAGAGACCGCGATGATTCTTGAGTGCAACGTTCTTCGGCAAACACTTCGAAAAATGGCTTCTCCGACCCACTAGAAGATTGTACCTTGAACAGATAACTTATTATTACGAACAGTATAGCGTGCTACGTCATAATACGACTCATCTTACAGTATTTTTAACCTAGAACTCTTTTGTATGTAATATGAAAATAATGCCCATTTAAAAGATAATTGCATTCAAGCATCAAAGTCTTGTTTTAACTTAATCATGAAGCCGTTACCTAATTAAAGCACAAATAGCCGAATGGTTAAGAATACAGATTACCGACCATGAGGCTGTGGGTTCAGGGCATATGTATTGCATTTTCATACCTGAATTTTATTAAAAGCGACAGAGACAACTTGATTCGTACCCATTTCAATCGCGACTAATGATACGCCATCAAGCGCTGCGTCAGCGCATAGCTCCAGCAACTCTTTCGCTGCAGTCGGGTTTTTATTCACTTCGGATCCAATTCTTACATATTCATCCTGGCAGAACGATTCTTTTATAACCTGTAAAATAACATACTGAGTTTACGACGCTTTCTATGAAAAGTCACAGTCACGGGCCACATGTAAAATTAAGAGCGTCGGTGGCGCAGTTGTTAGGCGTTCGACCAGACCGGACCGTACTAGACATTTTGCAAGTACGACCCCGCCATGTATTTTTTGATTTTCGAATTTCATATGTACATTATCCGATACTCTTACATAAAGAATCATCGTGAGACAATGTGCACATATATGCGAAAAAATCCAAAGATACGTGTGAGATCAACCAAGACGCACTGGACCAGCGTGGGAGACTATAGTCTCATCACCCCTCTTAATATAATAGGCTCCGAGCGCCTCAGTGGAGACGTATAGTGAGCTGATGATGATGATGTACAATAACAGTAAAAGGACTAATTTGGCTACGTTAATGATCGGAATTTTACTTGAAAGATACGAGTAGCCTTATGCGTAGATAAATTACACATTGACATACAATGATTACTTAAAAAAAAACACATTCATGTAAATGTTACAATTTTAACAAAATACTATAAATAAAAGGTTACATTTAGAAAGTAGAAAACAGTTGCTTACTCTCAAGGCGCCCGGGAACGTTGCAGGAGACAAACATTCTATACGATATTTGTCCGCAAATATAACTGTAACAAAGCAAAAATTTTTAAAGTCGTATAAAATAAAAATACATGTAGTATATCCCGATATAAGACCTTTAAGAACATTTATGATTTTGCCAGTTCCCGAGTCCTTCTGCGCGTAATAAAAAAAAACTTATTTAATATCCCATGTGATCTTCCAGACTCCTGTATAAATGTACCAAACCGACATCTGCATCTATCCACGAACCCGTGTTGGAGGTAGGTTATAACAAGCATCCATACATACATCCAAACCGTCGCATTTGTACTATAAGTAAAATAGATAATTTTAAATAGGATATACCTACTTATTAAATTACAGAGGAATTCTTGCTTAGAAAAATTGTATCAAAACATATGATATTATCTCACTAAAAATTACCCGACTTGATTATGCCAGACTCAGCTAGTAGATAGCATCAATAAGCTCAAGTCAATGACCCCAAAATATTGTACAATTAACTGTAAGTGCCGTTCTATTTAGTTAACATATTTCGCTCTATATTTTCTAAATAAACCTCAGACTAAACAGTTTTATCAACAATTAAGTGTACCATTGACTAGTAATAACCTCCGACATAGATACTTATAAAGGACCACTTTACGATATTCAAAGCACGTATATTTACTAAATCTTAAAGAATTAATATAATTTATAAAATATAGAACCATTTACCTGGCTTTGTATCGAGCCATTCCATTGTAAACTTTAAAAAAAACTTATTGCACTGACATAAATATTGCAATATAATTTTGACGTGCGCACACGCTCGCTACAGTCTGTGGACTGAATAAAAACTTTATTATGAGTTTAGCGCTGTCCACTAGATTACCATATTATCAACGATATCGGTAGCCATTAAAATATATTTAGCATTCGTATATTATCTACACGTTCATGGTTATGTATATATGCAAATACATTTTATAAAATTTACTTATTCTAAATTACGAGAGATAAATTAAAATTTAATTATTAATTTTGAATAAATTGACTGAGTTTATCCTTAAACCTACTACACACCTTCCATTTTAACTATATAGCCGAACAGTAAACAGTTCTGTAACTGCAGTGTAAAAGTGCCCAGTTTAAACCGAAGTTGTGTATAGGCTTTAAATGTTCTTCAGCAGAAGTATAGTTGTGGCTATGAAAAGTATTTACACAATTACTGAAAGACGCTAAAACCTGTGTCATCTGCAGTTTGTACTGGGAAGATAGATTTGAGGTTAAACTATACTGTACTCACTATACTACACTATAATTATAATAATAACACAACGTGACCATCAGCAAGAGGTCTTATCTCTATACTAGACAGAAATCCAAGAGCATCACATCCCTAGCGCATCCGCTGTTTATAGTCAAAGTCAAAAGGCAACCATATCCATATGTTTTCTGCAATACTCCTGTATTACCGCCACACCGGAAGTGAAGACGATAACAAATATAGTAAGAAGATATTTCGATATAACATACTTTTTAATTGTCCACGAAACCGTGGACTTAAATATCTCAATGAAAAACAGATATCATCCAAAGCTATGTTTATATTAAGACAAACTACATTGAAATAAACCACATATGTACATCTAAACCATTACTCTGTTCCCTAATTCGTATGGCAAATGGATGCTGTGTAGACACATAAATCCTGCTAAAGTACCGAGAACTTAATAGCGGCTTCGCTTTGCTGCTTCACCTCTATTAGGGCAGAGCGTGAATGTTAAAGTAATAAATTTTCAATGCAAACCACCCGTATAACTATCTTTTCGAAGTTATTGCATCATTTTTTCTGGATCTGACGAACAATTGAACATCGCCCTATATTTCTAAATGGTAACTACGCTTTGAAGGGACATGTTTTTCTCTGTTGCTAAATAGTGATGTCATATTAAAACTTCTGTAAGTGTCTTATATTAATTAGGAAGATAATTGGCGAATAAAGTGTCGAAATATTTCTTTTAAATGTATTTGTTTTGTACAAATTATATATCGTGAAATACATTCGTTCGTGGCGTAAAAAATATGGTTAGTGTTCAACGAAGCGAGAAAATTTATCACAAAAGACAAATGGTGCAGGAAAACGATGCGCCGACAGCCGGCTTTTTGTCAGCAATGGCGAATTCATATTTATTAACTTTAAATGTAATATTATATTTTTAACAAAGTCAAAGATAGATGTTTCTTATTACTTTTTTATTTCAAAATCCACCATAACTTGATTCTTAATATCAACGTAACTCTTAACTGCTCAATTTTATCTCTAACTATCTGCGCGGATGCAAAAAAAAACTAGCCTATGTGCTCTTCCAGACGATCTTCTACTGAATAGTATTATATAGTACAAAAATCGATATATAATCAGACTATGAATAATAAATATAATTGATTAATCAATTATTTATAACACTTTTGTCAATGACTATAAGGACTAACATGTTATTATAACAAATTACAATAATTTTCCAAAGACAAAACAAAGTTAAATAATATATTTATACTCGTTGACATATATAATAAAGAGATGAATCGCGGGAAGTTTCATTGTACCCGGCAGTCGCGCTGTTCACAGGAAATTTATAACTTACACTGGATTTAAATCTTTGCAACAAACAAATAAAACCAACTCCTGAGAATTGCGATACACTGCAGTCTATACATTGAATATTTGTTCACACGTATAAAATAATAAATTGTTATTGCCAATTTTCGTTTAAATAAAAAAAAAAAATTAACGTAAACAAGTGTCACCCCCACCACGATCAAATAAAGCAAGTACAAAGCCGCCACCTACAACCCAATCGCGCTCGGTAAGTTCCGCCATGATTACCGTAGACCGAGGCACGTTCTTGACTTTCAAGACGATGCCACCACTATCGCTCAGGCTAGGGCAAAACAACACAAAACACAAATCACACGTCGTAGTCGTTGTCGACTACGGCAATCATTCCCGCGTTACGGCCTTATAGCAGGCAGGTTCTCACCTGTTAATGATAGAAGCGTTGC
>JAODUI010000004.1:3392931-3423759 GCA_027563995.1 Papilio gigon | reverse complement strand
GTGGGTAGACGTCCCGCAAGATAGACCGATGATCTGGTTAAGTTTGCGGGAGCATCCTGGATGAGGGCGGCTTCGGACCGATCGTCGTGGCGATCTTTGGAGGAGGCCTACAGCAGGCCTCAGCAGTAGGCGACGTGTGGCTGATGTGATGAAGATATCACAACGATGTTTTTATAAAAAAAAATCAATGGACGTTGGAAAACGAAACTATTAGAATTATTTGTAGCATAACACAAATCGTACAATGCCATTAATTTCTTGCTATAATTGAATACCTTTTGAAAGTGTATTTGATACGGAAACAATTCCTGGAAATCCATGAACTGTGAATTAATATCTATTCCGTAAGACGATTCTTACGGCAAACGAGATGCCGGTAATAACGAGACACTACAGTTAGAATTTGCATTACAAAGGAATATTCTACATTATAGGAAAATCTATAACTGTATAATTTAAAATGACTTTGCAGCAAAAACATAGACACTCTTTTTTTTTATTAAAATTCGGTGGTGCTGTTCTTACTTACTTATGTGTTACAATTTTAATAGCTTGATTGTAAATAGGGCGTTGAAAGAGCGCTATATAAAGGTCTGCCTTTGCGAACCCTATCACACCGTAATCGTAAAGGCAATAAACATAAAAGAGAAATATACGATAGTTCATTTTGTCGCCCATACGGTTAGTTTTTTCGATAGCTATCGTGAGAATGAACCTTATATAAATATCCGTGTCAAAGGGTCGGATTTCAGATATTACGCTTTTAAGTGTCAACGACATTTAATGCGGACCTTTTCCTATCGTAACCGTCTTTGTGCCAAGGACACGCTAAAGTGTATGCTTTGTGAATTCTCATGGAATTACTTGCGCATAATAATCTTATATACACCTAAATATATTTAAAACAATATTCAAATTAATAGAATAGTTTCAAAATAGGGCGTTCCATAATGACGTAATTTAATAACACGTTTTAATAATTGCAAGTTTACCAATTTATTAAAGCATTTTTTTAGTGTGGATAGGAAAACAAAAGAAACATTTTAAATTTGTCATTGTCGTAATTGATAGTGTTGTTTTGATGTCTGTAACAACCCTAGTAAGTGTTTTGGAACAATTCCAATTTTATCCAAATTGGTTAAAACTATATAAATCTTTCACATCTTACATTGTAGTGTTGTTTCCTTTTAACCACACTTTAGCTAATTAGGGGATTTTACTTATTTAACTTGAAAAATTGTTTGTTTAGCAAGTATACACAATATTATAGACTGCTAAAGTCTGCTACACACTTTCGGTTTGAAGCGTTAAGCTAAAACTGAAGGTGTCTAGCCGACTTAAACAAAATGATAATTGACTGAAAATATCAACAGACAACTTGCTCTCAGCAATATAAGTGTGTGACTTATGATTATATACTTTATGTGAAATAACTGATAACCAAAGTTCGTCTTGTTTTAAACTGAAATATTGAAAAGTTAGTTCAATATTCGATTGCAGAACGTTGAAACGGTACTCTTGTAAATTAATAGGATTGAAAAAAATATGAAATGCATTTTAATCGTCGAGAGGAAATTCAATTAAAAACCTGACTGAGCTAAAAATCTGTAAGCCACACGACTGCCATTACAATTTATTCGTGTCTGCCATCCAGATTTAGTTGAGCCGTTTTGCGAAATTTAATAAAAACGAAATATGGCGAATATAACACAAACACTGTGCAATCAATAATAAGATGAATTTAAATATGATTTTAAGTTTTTGGAAATAAGTTTTTTTGGTAATAATAAATAATGTTTTGATATAAACGATAATGTTTCAAAATTTGAACCAGGGACTCTTTGGTCGGAGAAAAACAATCCTAGGACATTAATATAGTATACTTTGTCATAGAATATTATACCGAGAAATCTTTAATATAACTCCCAGATAAATATTAAAACTTAAAAATCAGTTGCAAATTTTTTTTTTCCGTTCAAAGCCATAATATTTAATTCAGTCTTTCAGTACGCAAAGCTGAAAGTATACATTAAACATTTCAGGTTTCATATCCAGAAAAATTCTGTTTACATATGTTATACGAGAACTTGTTTACATTTCTCGCGGGACTGAAAATATATTTGTTTTATTTATATGCAAAGCAAACGTACTACAGCGTAAGCTGGGAAAATACACTATTATGTTAAGCCGCACTCAGGGGGAAAGTCTGGGATATCTAACAGCAAGTGTTTTTTCACATGAAACCAAACTCAATATGACAACTAATGTATTCTATCGTTTATACTGGTACTATAGACTAAAGGTTAAACTATACTGTACTTACTATACTGGACTATAATTATAATAATAACACAACGTCGTCATCAGCAAGAGGTCTGCGTACTGCGTTTTATAATCAATCAAAAGGCAACCATATCCATATCTCTTCTGCAATAATCTTGTATTTTCGCCACACCGGAAATGAGGGCTATAACACTAAAAAGTTAGCTTAAAAATTGCGTTGAATGATTTTGTCGGACTTAGATCGTGAACCCACGCTGCCAGACATCAGGCTAGAAATATTGAATTTGTCCTAATATTAGGCCATACACTTAAGTAGTCGGTGCATATAAACGGACCCAAAATCAAATGTAGTAAAAGTGAACATTGCAACTTCATAATATTTACAATTTTGTATCCAATTCAAGTATATTGGATATTTTCTAATATTTGTACGAATCGAAACCACAAATGCTACGTTTTCCCACGTTGAGAAAATTACGTGGTCAGCAACTAATTACACATTGATTGGTTCTAAGCCAACGCTGCATACAAGAATACACGCTTATTTCCCTCGCAGACATGTTTTTTATTCCAAGGTAAAATGAACAAACGTATTGCTCCATCGGTGAACATTAATGTTGCTTATTAGAATTAAAAGGTATACAATTTAAATGCATTTTAATCACGTTTAAAGATATACAACTGGAAGTTACATATAAGAGGATAGAATTGACAACAAATAAACAGTTGAAAGCAACGAACGCCGGAAGCATCATGTTAATGTACACTCGACTACCAGCACTTGTAAGAAAATGATCGCCTTCTTTAAAGTACATTATTCTGAAGTAACGATAGTTCATAGATTTTTCTTTTTGATCTTTAAAAAAATGCAGACTTTTTTATCATTATTCTCTTTTTTTCTCAAGTTACAAAATAGTTTCGTGCTTAGGTTATTGTACTAGTTTTAACATGAAAACATTGTTTTTTAAATAATAATTCATTCTGCTATTTTTTTATGGAATATTACGAATGACAATTCCCTTATTGAAATCGGTTTAGGTAACAGAAATCTACGATGGAACAGAACATGCATAATTTTGAAGGAATACATACATAAGTACATAAGTATATTGCTTTAAAGTATTTGAAATGTTTAATATTACAGTATTTATCAGTCTGTTAGTTTTGTAACACTTGGATGCATTTTAAGGTACCGCGGAGTATGCAAATACCGTGAACACACAGTATTTACATTTATTCGCATATATACTACAAACATTTGTACATGTAATGATGTTGTGTAAACGGATACATAATATATTTAAGAAAATTATGTAAATTATAAATAATTTTTTCATGACAATTTGATATAATGGATAAGTCTCATGAAAAACTTAAAAAGTATACAAAACCGTGTTGTAAAAAAAATGTAATAACAATTGCACGGGTTTTCAAAGTTTATAAATTTTATGAATACTATTTACTATTAATGCCTTACCTTAAGCTAAATAGAAAAAACGAAGTCCTTTTAATTCTGTGAATTCAACATTACTCCGTCGTCAGTAAAAACTAGAGTTACGGTTTGTAGCGCAAGTTGCGAAGTATTTTAAGTTTAACACAAAAGAAAAGTTGGAAAAGCTCTTTCTTCCGTTTGAATGCGTCGCAGATAGTTGCGAGCAGAAATGTTCCTATTATACGTTTATTCATTAATAAGCTTAGCCAGCAGTGTCCTGATGGAGCGGACGGGAAAGTCACATCGACATGACAAAAATCAAATATTGGAATTACATATAGAAACTCGTGTTAGGGCTTACTCCTTCCAGGAGGACAAACGACTTGGTACGGACGACAGGGAGTCGTTGGATACGGAAGGCAGGAGACCGCATACTGTGGAAGGCATTGTGAAAAGCCTATGTCCAGCTGTGGACAGAAGAGGTTTGATGATAATGAAATAGAAACTACCTCTGTGTAATTTAACGTTGTAAGTCAATTGATAGCAACGATTTTAGTTCGGTTGGCAATTAAATTATTAACATTAATTATGTAACATTACATAATACTACTTACAAACAACTTGAGTAAAAATAGTCGGTACCGAATCCGATTTACACGTGAGTTAAACCTTTTTTACAAGTCGTATGACCTTAGTTTGATTGTTGTCCGAGACTGTAGTATACTTTAGTTACCTAAGACTAGATACTGCAAAAGAAGAAAGGACGGAAGAACTATGTTCAAGATTACACTAAAAATTATTCTGATTTAACGCGATAATTATGCCTACGGTGTTTGTCAAATCCAAGAAACACTAGTGTATTCTATATTAGAAGTTTATAGTCTATACTATCAGTCAATGACGGATATAGATTCTTTTATATGCGGCTTTTTGTCAGATAGAGTGAAACCATCACACTTTTTGTTCATTATTTCGCGTCATTTATATGATTTATAGTGTAAATTTCAATCTAATGTCTCAGTACAAACGGTGGATTATATTATAAGGGAAATTACGACAATATCATCAGTGTTGTTAACAAAACAAAACTACACATCAGCGCATCGTTTTCCTTCGCCATTTGTCCTTTGTCGTAAATTTTCTCGATCCGCTGAACTGTTCCACATTTTTTTTATGCGATGAACGATGTATTCGATGTACAAAGATTTATCTTTTTGTTGCTTTTGACACACGAGACAATCTTGAATTATAGTTTGGACATGATATATTACAACTGCACTCAGCAAAAATTTTGTTACGTATTTACTATTGGAATATCTTTATCATTAAATTTATTTTTGTTCATACACATTTCTAGTTTAAGACATTTACTTTTTATAAATTCTTATTTTTTTTTACTTTTATTTAACTATTTTGAATTGAAAATAGCTTTATGCACTTCATATTAACATTATTCGTGTCAAATATCCATCTGTTAACATGATTTTCTATGAAAAGGTTAAGATGGTTGGATATTTGTGTACGTAACTCCAGAACAGCTAAACGTATATTGCTGAAATTTGGTTTAGACGTAGAACAAAGTCTGTACGAAAACATAGCCCATTGTTAAGTATTTTTTTTAATTACGCGCGAACGGAGTTCCTTACCAGAGCTATCACGAATATAGATACAGGTGTACTTATAATATCTCTAGAATCAAATAGCAAATATTGCTACTTTATATCACTGAGCTCTAGGAACTTACGTGAAGACTTGTTTAAAAATATAGACAGACTTAAATAAATACAGTCAATATCGAAGCGTATAATGACGTACCCGTTCTCTTGACATATTGAACGATCGATGTGACTAGACATTGTTGATTTGCATTCATAACTGAAGGCATCATTACAAAACTACATTTACTTTGATTTTTATTTTTTTCAACAGTTTGCGTTCCCATTTTTGTGTTATCAAACACAATATGTCAAGTAAAGACAAATAAATCAGATAATGTACTGCTTTATTCATAAAATCTAAGCTTTCTAATGTTGAACTCAATTACTTTAACGTGTTGCCGAAAACGGCTTAAAAAAATAAGTTAAAATCATGTAGGGTATTGTAATTTTTTTACATATTTTCCTAATATGTCTTAGTATTAAATCATCAACATTTGTACACAAACTGTAATATGTACGACATAGGACCTTACGTAAATAAAAAAAAATTGTCGCCACTTGAGACGGCACACAATACTGGGCTGAATTAATGTACCACTACAAAGCCACGGTGGTGTAAAGTACACTTTTCCTTTTATTTCACTACAATGTGCTTACCACTTATAATAGTGTTAGGGACATTAATACTAGGCAGTTACTACCTGAAAAAGTATGTGCTAATAAAATTATCCCCTAGTTATGTTTTCATACTGTGCCGGACAACGGGTTGCACGGGTGGGCGTTCAGTACCCGCAGCTTTGTGGTCAGTAAATTAGTGTCAATTGCACCAGCGATGCTTCCCTGATAAATTCACCGCTTTCCGAAGGCGCGATTAACCAATAAGCGACTCTGCACGTTCCGGTTGCTTATCACTTTCCGAGGAGTGCGCTGAACGATAGCCGAATTCGCAGTGGATGCCGACTCATTGCCCTCCCCGCACAAGCCCCGTGGCTGGCGCTCGACTGGTCCGCAACGGATTTCGAGGTACCCTCTTGTGCGGAGAGAAAATATGAGCCGACTACCCCCGACAAACATTTGCCAACTGTACCTAACACATACTATTTACTTGAAGCCGTGTAGGTCACTTATTCAATTAAATTTATTCTGAGTCAGAAATAATTATGTAATTAAATCAACGGCATATTAATGCTTTAACATATTACAAACACATCTCTTTAGATACGCAATTGGCTATTTTACGTGTAATATTACGTGCTTATTATTAGAAGACCTAATATACTACATAGTTTGACAATAGACTATTTTATTGAATTCACGTATTTCAATTAGCTTAAGTATGAGATTGGTAGTTAGTTTAAAGATCGGATCCTATCCGTCTATCCGTCAAAAGTTAGCTTCAAAGAGTAACCTCATTGACTAGTCATAGCAGTCTATGTACAATAGAAATAGATTTTTTTTGTTCGACTTATAAAAACTTATCTCACATGTAAATCGGTGTCGGTACCGACTATCGTCGACACCGATTTTTTACACGTGAGAGAGATTTTTTACAAGTGCTTTACACTTGAGTTTAACCGTTTTTATAACTAGTATAGTGAAGTGTCTCACGAAAGTTTTAATAATTTGATTTAGAATTTGTTTATTTGTAATCAGTTAAAGTAATTAAAATTTTCTATTACCAATCATAAACTAATAGCGCAGACTCAATAACTTTTAAGAACACAGAATATAATGTTGTAAAATGGCTTACAATGAAATCAAATTATTTAAATGAAATAATACCTTTTTTTATTTAGAAATCTTTTGTTACAAAGGCTCTGTTACTTAAGCTATTGAAAATACATTAAGTTTTCGAAGTAGACATTTACGATCCGTTTTATTTATTGGTCAAATAGAAACTTAACGGCCCCTCACCGTACATAAATTAAGTTGTTTTATTGTTTCCGAATTGTATTTTGAACTAGTTTCTTTTTTAAATAAAACTTTTATCAATGTTTTTGTAAAGATATTAAGCTTATTTTGCTGTAAAAATCATTGCATTTTTTTAGAGTACACTTCCGTAATACTTGTTTCTTAAGTTGATAGAATTGTTATTCATTTTGATAACAATACATTTCTCGATGTGTAATACATGAAAGTGCACGTCACTAAACACTAGAAACAAATGTTTGAAAGAATTTTCCGCATAAGTGATGAAGGGGTTAGGTTAGCTTCTATTGAACGTCATTGTTGACGATTGATTTGAGTGCAATAAACAAAGATTGATTTGGAATAATAGATTCAATGAATAATAATTTTGTTTGGCAAATGTTTAGTGGCTACTTGAATTTCAGATAAAAGGAAAATACGATAAAGGGACAGATATAACTCGCCTTAATTCTATTGAGCTTAGGGCTTCCTTTATTAAATGTCTCCCTTATGCATAATGCATACCCGTGGATGATTTCAACCACAGTGATACAATTAATCAAATTTATGATTATTTATGATATTAGAAAATACTATAACAATGGGTATGTTCATCTTACTATTAATAACGTATTTGCAAAAGTTTGCTTATGTTTTGATCTTATAACGTTAAATAAATTGTTTCACGAGCAGTTAAAAAAAATCGCGTCGCGATATCGTTTTTTTTTTGCTTTATAAGCATAAATAGCATTAACAAAAAAAGGGTAAAACAAATAAACCGTTAGAGCCTCACATAGGTCCATTTGTTAAACCGAAACTTTTCCAGTTTCCAACCTCTCCAAATGACTGTTCACTTAATTTTAAGGGTTACGGCCGTTTGTGGATGTGTTTCTAGGTCTAAAGTTATAACGGATATTTAAAAAAAGCAGTGAAACTCCCGTTCAGACGGTCCGTTCCAAACTTTATATTTCAGCTTTGCATGCTTAGTTTTTTTAACACAATGTTTGCCTTGCATTGCCTTTAATGTATAAAATGAAACTAGCAAATAATTTTAACGATGTTGTATGCGAGAGCGTATTCTTTCAGCGGAAGCCCCAATAGCCTATTGGGGAAAGGTACGGACTACCGATCTAGCACTCGTAAGTTCAAAAGCCGCACATTCGACTATTGTCGTTAACAATATCATCGCAAAATTCTAGAGCTTAGTTAGAGTGCTACAAAAAATTTTAATAAACAACAATTTATGAAAAAATATTGCAGTCATTCTATTTAAAAAAACAAATGAATGTTATAAACGAATTTTTAATATTACATTTCAGTGTAGACACTGTTTCATTATTGTGTATTTATCCCAACGGGTAACTTGACCCTGCTAGAGGAAAACATTTCACATCAGAGTGATTTTATAACAAAACACTTGTCCGATTTTGCCGTGCCCCACATCTCGTAGTTCACAATAGCATCGTCTAAATGACAAGTCGTTCCTAGCTCCGTGCAATGTGCTCTGAGATTGCAACTAAACTATTTTCATTCTATCGAAATAGTCCGTAAACGTAATAATTTATAAAAATATATCTGTCTCATGTTTTTTCTAAACATCATATGTCATTGTATTCTTATAAGGTTAGAATCGTTTTTTTTTAGTACAATTTACCACGACTTTTCTTTATTAAACTAATTTCCAGCAAACTTGTCATTTGCATAATAGACTTTTCACATTGTTTAAGCTTTGGCGTTGCAGCTTTCGTTAAGCTACCTCTTAGATTCAGTTTCCTACTTTCAAAAACCGCTCAATTTAGTGAATTCCTTAAGAAAATAAAGCAAAGAGAGCTACAAGAATAGGTATGCATTTATATAATTTTTTAAGTTTGTTTTTAATTCAACATACATGCATACATACATACATAACAAGGTGAGTATAAATTCATCCATATTCCTATTCAATGGCATAAAAATATAGCTGTGTAATATTTAATTTGCACTCTGGAAGGGCTGTTAGGGCTAATTAACGGCATGTCGGATGATCCCGACTACATTACACTGACGATAAAGGACGTTTTGTAAAGGCTGTTTTGTAAATTGCGTTTCATCGTTATGACTGTTATCAACGTAGCCGGGGCGTGTACGGCTGACCTTCTTGGAGATTACAAAAATCATTCCTCGGTATTTTGTTCTAACATTTTTCGTCGTACATCTCTTACTACGTGAAGGTAGAGATCCTAAGCCTATCATATACTTCTAAACTTACCTACTAGGGTACTTTGAATATTACATACTGTTAGTGAACTTACTAAAAATAGTAGCGTAGAATACATTTGATTATAAGTTAAGTAGCAACTAAACTTGTTAAGTTAAACACTGGACAGATTACAAAAAAGAAAGAAAGCCTTAAAATGTAAAAAAAATTGAAACGATCTTCAATTTTTTTTTTTAATGCTCGTTGACGTTTGTTATTATCATGATTATTTGGTTTGTTAACCTTTTTTTTTAAACTTGATAAAGTAACTGGTTCGTCTTGTATAGGAAATAATTTGTTTCAAACAGTATAATACATACGGTTGAGTGCGCTACTAAACGGCAGTTCCGTTGAAATTGCTTTACGAAATAGATGTGACAATTTGTCATATAAATTCTCATCTACTATAATGTATTATCCGGATTCATTTCTGTGGAACCTTATATCACCATTTATTTAAACGCTCATTTATTTAAAAATGGAAAGAAAAACATTTGACAATTTTTATTATTTCTTGAGTAAAGGCTGCGTCACGCAGTGATCAGACAAGGGCTGATGATTATTATTTAATTTTAATGGCACTTTATTTAGTAAAAGGTAATTTAGATTTACAACATTACGGAATCCTTTTTTTTTATTGAAGTAATTTTTTACTGTCAACACTTCAACTGTTGTGTTTGTTCAACTTCATATGTTTATTGTTGCCTTTATATAAGATTTGATGTATTAAGTTCCTGTATAACTACAATTAAACTTATTAAATTATACTTTCCTTTAATCTAAATTATGTTTAGACTTCACTACATGACAGTTTTAATCTCTTGAACAACAAGTTAACTTTGATTAGTTCACTCCTTATTAAACTTATGACAGTTTGATGCAAAACTAATTATACCGAATATAATCCTAGTTATTTAAATAAACACAACAAAATATTTCTGTCCGGAAACGTGTGAAAGATACTTTCGCATAGAAAACAAAAAAATATTTCAGAGAAAAAACATGATAGGACTTCAGTATGTAATGAATAATGAAAGGTTTTTTTGACATGTACAAAAATGGTGTCTGTCGTTATATTATGATTTAATTTAGCTAGCCCATTGGCCCAACTTTGTCCAGCAGTCACGTAGCCCTGCAAACGCGCAGCGCCCGGACTTAACCTCCTCTCCCATTCGCGTAGATCTTGAGCTGTGGGCTGTAGCTACTGTGCCTACAGCGACATCTAGTATTACTAGTTGTAACGATTTACTTCGTTACAGGTTTATTCTTTAAACAGAAAACCAATGTGAAGTTGTCATTACATTTTGTTTTATTTATGTGTAACAATTTAACAAATGTACGTTAAAAAGATGTGCTCGTTTTTAAAGTGCTTTTATGCATTGTTTTTAGTCGAGCATATTTAACGAGATAGCTTTCTTCATACGACTTAAATAAATACGACGCAGTTCCGGACTGTATGCACACAGCTAAAGAAAAATGGTTCGCTGCTTTGAAAATAATCCCAACATTATTTTTGGTACATTGTTATAATCTCAAATACTTCTAACCTAAAATTTGTTTTATTTTTTTAAATTCAAAAACAATGATATTGGTTATAAAGTCGTTGGATAAAAATGACAAAAAAAACATAATATGTAATGTGACGAAATAAATCAACGTAAACAATTTTTTTTTTAATTCTAGAAGATTTTTGTTAAATAACTCATATTTCTTGTTATCATTCCTGGCTAAGCTTGAAAAATATTGTGTTATGATATGGTTCACGACAATAGCTGAATTGTGGGATTCGAACTCGCGACCGCTAGATCGCTAGTCACTACCAATAAGCATTAGACTATTGTCGTTTCACAAATAATTAGCTATCACATTTAACGTCTCATGTAAACTTTATAACATATAAACTCAATTTAAAGTTTTAATTAGGCTTCTCGGTAATCAACTAAACTCTCCGAATTTTCGACTCGGTAACAGATCGTTAGGGAATCGGAACTCGGTTAAATGTTCAATAATTGAATTTTATTAGTTTTGGAATAGTTTGTCTTGAGGTCAACTATCGGACGTATGCAGACGGGGGACGGTCGCTTCGATGACTAACGATAATTGCGTACGACGTTTGTTTAACTGTTTATTAGGTTTATCGAGTACTGGTCAGATATAATACGAAAGTTGTGGTGCACATCAGTGGTGAACATTGATGCATTCACAGTATAAAAATAGTATTTTATGGCATACTATATTATATTACGGAAAACCAAATGGCCGACATAGTTCTCAAAATCTGTAGGCTGAAGTGGCAATGGGTTGTTTACATGTGTCAGCCAGCGACGCCAGGTGGGGTAGGATAATATTGGAATGGAGGCCACTGTTGGGGACTGGGTGTTTGGGGCGTACTCCAGGTGGACCGACGACTTTGTGCCGATAGCGATAATTCGTTGGATACGGAAGGAGGACCGCGTACTGTAGAAGGCATTAGCAGGCCTATGCCCTGCAGTGCAGTTAAAGGTTGATGAAGATAATGTTACTATATTTACACCTTCATGAAGGAAATAATTCATGAGAAAAGATATCTAGTTCATAATAGACTACAACCCTTACACATAAGTCATAACGTAAATGTTAATTCTTAAACATTTTTAAATAATTTAATGAAGAAAAATCCTACAATATGGCGTAGTGAAAGCAACTGGCGACAACGAACAAGCAGTTTAATTGTCTAAAAGTTACGATGTGCCTCCGGACCGTAGCTCTTTTAGTTCAGTGACTTTCTGTGCGCCACTGTCTTTATTAATTTTATTACTCGATTGAAAGCTCGCTTTTACATTTATAACAGAACACGGTCTTACGCGTTAATTTCCGGCTCGCTTCGTTGAAATGTCATTAGACGTAATGCAATAAGATGAAAAATGACAGAGTAACATACGAGTATTTACTGTGTTGTGCAACATGCTTAACTGGACGGGTAATAAATGCGCTATAATGTTTAAATCTGTCAGAAAATATAGGAGAGGGCATCTATGGCCCGGCTGGGCCACGGAAGATTGCGCAAGTGTTCCCGTGGCCCAGTCCAATGGTGACGAGAAGGAACATCGTTGGGTTTTAGTGGGTATTCTGGTCGGCCAGTGAGCCCCACATACTCCCCCGGCAACGGGGGAGATGCGTAAATGCATTTCCCAACGTAAAAAAAAAGAGCATCTATGGCACTATTTTGAGATTATAGAGGGCGCTAGTGAGTTGCCATAATATAGTATGACATACCCACCAGGTCTAGTAACTTTGTTCGTTTACACGTGCGTAGTTTAATTTTTATAGTGACAGTGTCCTAGGCGATAGGATTCGAAGATGTTCTGAATTTTTGAATAGTATGCCATAAAGGAAGAATGTGAACAATGCAAACAGAATAAAATTCTAAATTCAACAAAGACATGTTATCTGAATACGTTGCAATACGTTTAGGAACCAGTAGGTGAGCATTATTTAATATGCTAACAGGAAACGTAAGTTTTAAGCAATATGTAGCGGCAGAGAGAGAGAAAGTTGGATTGTTGCCAATTTTCTTTAAAGGAATAAAATATACAAAGAGAAAAGAGTTACTATTCGTTGTTAAAGTTATGCATGTGAGTCAAAGTTATGTATTTTAAATAATCTATTATTGTTTTATATTTTGGTTCAAAACAAATCAACCTCTAGTGAGATCTAACTATAAAAGGACATGTCAATAGTAACTACGATATTTTTTTGTTAAATTGTTTAAAGTGTTTTTAAAAATATTAATCAATATTGGAGTAAAAACAAAATAATTGACTATCCAATTATTATATTTCCCCACATAAACTCTCGTAGCACAATATAAAAGTAATAAAATAACCTTTGACTGTTCTATTAAATTGGAAGCGAAAACTTGTTTATTCAATTCAAAGGCTCCTTTGAAATCTCACTTCTCTTTTAGCTGCTGATCAATATTTACTTAACTTCCAGCGATATATCCGCTCGCTTCTACGTTTTATCAGATTAAAACTTCGCAGACTTATTAGGTTTTGGTAGAACACAATTCATACTGACTTGTATAAAATTATAAATACAGCAAAGACTTAACTGTGAACTTTAACTTTTGGATAGAGTTAATTATTACAAAATCACGGCGTCAACTTTGGACTTCCGGAAGGTAACCTACGAAAAAATAATAGCATAGAAGTCAAAACACAACTACCAAATACACATTCGTTTTTAGTTAAAGTCAAAGATATATGGGTGCTGTTATTCATTAATATAATAAACAAATTAAAAGCCGTTATTCATTTGAATTAATTTACTACAAGTCAAGAATGTGAGATGACTCTTGATTGTAATATTTTTGACCTCCATCGAGAACATTACGTCATAGATCTTTCATAATAGAATTGAAATAAAAAAATACAAGTTTAAAGTAGAACGAAGGAGTTATACTTCAAGTCAGAATAATGTTAGAATAATGCACTTTAAACAAGGTAACCATTTTCTTACAAGTGCTGGTAGTCGAGTGTACATTAACATAATGCTTCCGGCGTTCGTTGCTTTCAAACAGTTTATTTTTTTATCAACTCGACCCTCTCATATGTTATAGTTTATACCGGTCTAAAAGCTTAACCTACATTTCGTTTTTCATTTGCAGCGTAATTTAAATTATTCAAGTGGCTACGTCATAACGCAGTTAGTGTTTTGTTTTGTTAATTATGTCAGAATAAATTGTGATATGATATGATATGAAAATATGCATCCGTCCAACCGTTGCGGAGGTAATGATTCATAACGAAAAGAAGTGCATTACGCCATTTTTTTAATCTTTGACTATATATAGTTACACAGTTTTGGATTTTGACAAGAGAACTTTAGTAATTAAATGTTTTTGAATTTCGAACATTAATTGACCACTAGTATAATTAAAATATCTAATCCCTTTTCAAACGTTTGCAGCATACGTTTTATTGGAATTAAATGTACGGTTTGATATAAAAGCCTTTAGATCTGGAGCAATTTGTTTGATCAAAGCCAAAAAAAAACTCGCTTGCTTTGATTCTTGCTTGAAAATGGATTTCGTTCAAAGAGCAAACGTTTGGTACTGAAACATGAGCATGTCGTTATTTAGATTGTATATGAAAAAAATAATTTATCTCGATACAAGACAACACAAGTAAGTAATACTTTGTTCAAGTTATTTACAAATAACAATCTCCAATTAAAGTTAGCAAAAGCATATCGTTACTGACCTAGCACAATGCCTATTGCCTTCGCTTCGTATCTATTACGCTTCTTCTAAATTCATTATTATACCTATATATTTACCTATATATATCGGGCTAACGTGGCCAGAGTCCAAGCGCAGAACCAAGGAGAGAGTGAGCCGTAGGCGTAATGTGGACGCCCACTGCCCCACTACGGGGATGCAGGAATTTAAGAGGAAGCATGTCTAGCGGTAGCTCCTATTCTTCGTTCCGTCGTTACGATAAAGAATTTTATAAATACGATTAAAATATGAAATGAATTTTAATCGCTGCGAGAAAATTCAATTAAAAGCTTCAACGGTGCTAAAAATCTGCTCGCCACGTGACTGCCATTACGAATTATTCATGTCTGCAGATCCTATGTCCCATTCACTTTACTAACAGAAAAATTTATTCCGTGTACGTAACTTATTAAAATTCGATCATAATTTGTTTTGTTTTAAACGGAAAATGTAATTATCACGTACACCTCGATGTTTTATTCGAATTAAATTGTATTTTTTACATGTATATTTTGAACATCATCATATCAGCCACACGTCGCCCACTACTGAGCGTAGGCCTAAATACCGTGGTACCGGTGCGTTCCTCCGGAGATTCCGGGGCCCTCGCAATCGCACTTGAGGATGGCCACCTAGGGAATTTTAGTGAGTATGAATCTCACATAACCCTGCCTTTCCCCCAGAAGGCAGGGTATCTTTTGAAGATTTCCCCCCGTTAACAAAAAAAAAGGCCTAAATGCCATATGTTGAACAATTGTGTTTAATATAAAAAATGAGAAAAGAATATTCGGAGAGTTCGAATAAATCCAGGTAACCGCGTTCTTGTAAGAGCCTCGATGTGAGTCCGAATTTCCATAATGGTAACGACATGCGGAGCTCTCCAGTATTTTATACGTTACTGCCGACCCTTTTAAAATAATACGTTTATTTATTTGTTTTATTATTCAGCGAATTCAAGACATATTTGTCTGATGTAATGAAAACAAACATATTCATAACTATGATAACATAACTTCACTATGGCCTCTATAACTGTGCAAAAGAGGGGAACGCATAAAGATTAATCAAGGTAAGAAAAATATAAATTAAAATTAAAGTAATCTGTGTTTAAAAGTCATATATCAATCTGATAAAACAATGTGTTAAGAAATCAATCATTACGTCGTCAAGTTTCCATTTTTTTTTGTTTTCTTAATAAACCACGTGGCAGTTATCTTTAATAGATGATAATGAGCATTAAGTATAATATTTATCCTTGTGGTACTTAAGATAAGCGACTTTAAAACGTGAGACGAATTTTTCAATGCTTTCTTACTTTATAAAGAGGAAATTTGCTAAAGAAAAGAACACTAACTAAATTTAAACTCCAACACCTGTTCGTGTGTTCGGAATCAAGGGCATTAGTAACTGTGAAGTTCTTTAAAAAGTTTCAGTTTAATAAACTAACGGAATATAGTTGATGCATCTAAAACTTTATTTCAACTCTCGAAAATGTTTAAACTATTCGTGTTATCGTCGTTTTGCAGAACAAAGTTATGATGCCCACAGGAGACCGTCACAGAGTTTAAAATTGATTTTCATTTTGAGAATATAAAGTATATATAGATATTTTTTTTTAAATAATTTTCACCTTAAGTAGTTTGTCTTGGAAACACATGTTTAACTTACTCTTGATTTAAAAGAGTTCTAAAATAAACACCCAAAGTTCCCATTGCTTATGTCAATAACACAAGTTATTGTCACTTAGATTCATTCTAAAACAACTAAGAAAACGACAGTATTTTTTTTGGTATAAATATTTCTGAACTATAAAACTATAGAAAGATGTATAGTTCGAAGTCTATCGCTTTAATAGGCAGTTGGTCCTGTACATTTTCTTATTGCCACAAATTTAATAAATTAGACACCCATAGCACGAGGACTCTGTGTCTATCGTCTATTTAATATTACTCTCGTCTTAAGTGGAATGTTATCAAGACATCAATTTCTATTAGAATTTAATTGAAATTATATGTATTAACCGAATGCTGATAAACCTAGGGTACTAAGTCGGACTTGGTACTGAATCTACGATCATTTATAGAGTTCATTGGTTAAAAGGAATTCAGCAATCTTCCCGAGCAGCTTTATTGCAAATGGAAGTTAGAAATCTTATAACCTCTTTCTATAATTTGTTTTGTAAAAGAGTGAAATTTAAAAATCACAAATTTATCATTCGGTTATATACTCCTACTTTATATTAGAAAACCTTCACAATATTAAATTATGAGCTTAAGTAAAAAAAATGTAAAGAATAAACTACATTAAAGAACTTTGAAACACCAATAGCCTAATGGTTAAAGGTACGATTTACCGATCTAGGGGTCATGGGTTCGAATCCTGCCATCCGTTATTGTCGTGTACCATTACCTAAAACAAGCGTTACCAACCTTACCTGGAATCGTTACAAGAAACATAATTCAATTAACAAAAATCTATTTTAACAATAAAAAAATCTGAAAACGGTAGCCGTTAGAAATATTTCTTTATTACCATGAAATTCTTGTCAAAAGTGCCCGTACTTGGTTGTTGGATTATATAAAAGTTCGTTGTATAAAAGTGAGACTGTCTTCTACTTGTATGTATCCGATGGCCATTTGACAGAATCACCGAAACGGCAAGAGCCGATTGTACGACATGTCTAATACCGCAATTAAGCCGCGTCACACGTCCATTACCAGTTATATGGCAGCATTAAATTAATTGCGGTTGTGGTAATGTTCTGATCATTTCGACATGATCCTCATTTATTAAAACGAATTATTCGTCAGAAACAAAACAATAGTTTCGTCAAAATGTTATTATTAAAAACCTTGATCGACTAATTTCAATATTTTGTACAAATATTTTTTTTTTCGTATTCTAAATGACGTTTTTATAGAATCATTTTGTTACTTTGTTCTAATTGGATTTATATGTTATACTAATCATTTGACCGCAAAATCAATTAAAAAAAATGTTAGTTCTTTTTTCGAAGTGAATTAAGGAATTGTATAATTATGTACATATGTTTTGTTAATGTACAATGTATGTATTTATCCTGACAAATACAGTATATAAGATATGGCTGTACACGTCATCGGAACGATCATTTCGCCGGCGGTGCCAATTTGTGCTAATAGTTCCAAAATGGACGCTCGGACTACAATATGCCTAATGGCGCAATCACAGCTACAGATTTATTCATATGGAAATCATTATATAAATACATGTTCTGGATAAACCATTGTGACAATATTTCAACTTTTATATATGAATCTTTGACAGATACACTGAAAGGATTTTAAAAGTTTTTTGTTTTGTCATTTACTAATTGTAATTGTTCGACATTTTAATAAAAAAAACCTTTAATTCTTTAAACTTTTGTGAGACATTTCACTGTAAATCGGTGTCGGTACCGACTAATTTCGAGCCCATCGGGGCTCTTCAGGGTGAGTGGGATTGGTACTACAGCGCGTTCGCCGACCGTCGCTCTCTCGCTAGTCTTCACTTATTTATAACTAGTCGTTACGGAAACAGATTTACAAATGACCGTTTTTATAAGTAGTAAATTGTTAAAATTGCTATTTAAAAAAAAAAAACTGCTTTATATTACTCTACAGACCACCAAGGTCTGCAACCACCAAGCGGTCTCTAAAACGTCTGTCACCAAGCGCGTTATGCTAGGCCAAATTCCAGCTTTGTCTTTAGAATGTTGTTAACTTCATAACAACCCCTTTGCATATTTACGACAAACTAAACATACTATGATATTAAACTTCATTATAATAATTATTCAGATAAATATATGGTATGATAAATTGTTTAAGACAATAGTCTCATTTCTAGTAACCACGTGATTGACACTTTAACATCAGCGTTCAAAGCGTTCAGCGTTCAGCGTAAAAAGTTGTAAATATTAATAAATTAGTTGGTACACAAAATTCGATCTTTTCGAGGTGTGTTGGACTGCAGAAAAGTCTTCTACGGCATTAGGAACCGGCTGTCTTATTGGAATATTTGTTAACAAAATTCATAAAGTAAATAATTGAAAATAAACTTACTCCGTAGCTTGCTCTAGCAATAGCTTGCAGTAGCTTTTCCTCGGTAGCTTGCTTTAAGCTTGTATTATGTGAACTTGTATAAGACGAAGTAAATTCCTTGCAAGCGGACTGATAGAGAGAACTTTGAACTTTAACTTGGCATACGAGAACATTCAGTCGATCGGTTCCTCTTGGAACGCCATCTGGCGGTCATAACTAGACTCTGCAATTAGAATTTGCATTGCAAAGGAGAACTTCAACGCAGTCGTTGTCAAATCAAACGTTAATTATACGGCACTTGTTAAGTACGAATTATCTAATAACGGCGGAAGAATACAAATTGATTTAAACCTACATTATTAGCTAAAATAATTTCATAAACAATTTTACTCATAAATTGGTAATAAAAGCTATGACAATAGTGTTTTTCAATAAACTATTATTATAGCCAAACCTTAAAACATTTAAGGCATCTTGTGTAAACATTCTATTAAGCTTGTTTACATATCAAATTTGAGAAAATTTAACGCACATTTTGTGAATATTAGTAAAACTACTTTTAAATACGCTACAAAGTTACTGGGCCTCGAGAAACTCAGTTACGTAAAGTTAAAAAAAAATCGTTTTCTGTCTCGGTGGAGAACATAAGGGTCGTTTCGCATAAAACATCAATAAATACGTGACGAAAGTAACAATTTTAAAGCCAATATAAAAATTATAGCTAACACTATCTTTCTATAACTTCTTTTAAATGCTTCAGTGCTTCGTCTAACGCCATATAAACTTCTTGTGTGTCCGGCGCTCTCATTTCCATCGACTCTGACGGGCTTCTCGACATTGACTTGTGGAGAAAACTCTGTGTAAGTGGACAAAAGACGTCGGGGTTCATTGAATCAGTTTTCGATTTACCGGTCAAGTAACTCATTGGTACCCCGATAAGGAGAACAGAAATCGCACCAGCGAATGGACAGTAAGTGAATGAGATACGAAATAGCGACTGCAACGGTTTCGCTGGCAACTGAGTTCTGTAACAAAAAAATTTATTACTTCTTAGTTTTAAATAGTACACAATAAAACATTTTTCAGTTGAAAGCGCTAAAATTGTTCATTAAGATATAGTTAAAAATATTTCATTGCACATCAAAACTACACGTAATAAATGAAACGTAACTTTTAAACGGAATGTCGTCGACAAAAACTCGTTTATTCGGGCACTTTAATTACGCGACACGGGGACGTGCGTTATAACGTAAATAATTCACAGTTAACTGCCTATAAATAACATTTAATTAGATACTCACGCTGCGTTGGGAATAATTGTTGTGATATTTGCGAGGATGTGCGTAAAATTCGCTTTACCACAACCTGTGGTTAGTAGCGGCTTGCCCTGAAAGGTCAACGCCCCGGTAGCGAGCGCGTGGTCGGCGCCGATCAGCAGCCAGCCGCAGAGCAACAGACTCAGCAGGCAGCCGCTTAGCGCGCCCTGTTGCATGAGGATTAACATATCATTACAATACTTAATTAAACTTGGTAAAAATTCAGGCTAAATTACATGAATTTTATATGTGGTGGCATAACAATTATTAAAAATGTTTACGAAACATACCCTAAACGAAGATTTACAACTTAAGCTACAAAACCAAAGACATAAAAGCTGTGTTAGGACTTGCTATGAAACCTAACATGAATTTCGCTCTTTACTCATATTCAACGAAGTTATGAACATGAGTCAAAAATGAATACTTATAAAAACGCCATCTTATTGTACAAAAATAACTATATTAGTACACAACTTCATTCACAGATGGCATAATAATCTAATTCAGTTCCTACACACTGTTAACAAAACAGTGCTCATAGATGGCGTTTATTAATTATTATTTATTTTCAAGTTAAATAATAGAAAAAACTTACTGAACAATTTGCTCTAGAAAATACAATTCCAAGCGTAAAAAGTCCTAAAAGTGTGCCAGCCGTAACACCTGTCACTCCAGACGCAACATGTTGTAAGCGATCCAATTCTTTGGCTGTCCATACTACACCTGCGCAATAAAATCCCACCAGCACACATAAAATCTGAAAGAAATGAATTAGATCAAGTTAGTTATCATAGTCAAAGAAGATCGAGTCTCCCCAAATGTTATTATGACAGTTAGATTCTGTCCAAACGTCACCACATTATATGTTACTCATAGTATGTGCGGACACAAATTTTACTTTATACAATTTATTTTTAAACCAAAAACCATTTTTCTTTTTATAGTACAGTTTCAAAAATTACAGTGTTATTTTCTTTTTCATTTCGTACGATTTATTAAAATTCAATCAAGAAAATGCCTTCAATTGCAATTTCCCGGAAATGGATTTCTAAAACAACATTTCGAGTCTTGTAAATGTCATATGCTCTCAAAAGATGGCGGTGTAGAGGTTTTTACAAAAAGATGTGACAGTAATGGTTTGTTTAGTTGAGGTGAGTTATTTCCAGCAATAGCTGTAATAAATGATAATGACACTTATTCAGTAAATTCAAAGTAGAAAAATATACAAACTTTCATTATTTTGCAGCATGTTAGTTCGTTTGTATTTTGAGGCATCCAAGGTCTAATAAATTCTTCAAATAGAACTCCCGATATCGAATTAATGAGAGAGGCAATGCACCTGAAGGAGACATAGTTCAATTAGAAAACAATCACTACTGTCACAGCAATTCAATTTTCAATAACAATGAAATAAAGTTCACATTTACCCCGAAGTTGCGCTAAATATCGAAATGATAAAGATACCGCATATACCCGGAAACATGGCGGCCAAGTTGTTCAGGAAATGTGGGACGAGCTGCAACCGACGAAGGTATATAATATGAATAGAATGTTCCTGGTATGAGTTAGGTAATCTGTTCATTATTAAAACCAAGGAACTTTGCACTTTTACATAGTCTTAATTAATTTTCTTAAATCAAACCAATTTTATATTACCTGTTCATGTTTTTTAATCTGTCCAGTAAGGAGGGGATCACAGCCAGCATACCAAGCATACAGGGCTAGCCCGAGAAAGCAAGATAGCAGCTTCATAAGTATAACCCCAGCGCAGGATATCGCCAAACATAATCTGGCCTTGCCAATTGTTGGCACAGCGAGCAGTTTCTGCAGGGTCGACTGGCTGAGCGCTATCTTCCACAGCCAGTTAATACTGAGCGCAAGGGTGACAGCAAAAAAAGATGTGTGATGAGCTAATTCGGGATCTGGACTGAAAAAAAACGTTTTGTTAAAGCACAAAAAATAAATAACGCGGGTTACTATTAGATAATACTCACTCGTAAAGGACCAGCCGCCCGCCGTGGCTAGCAATTTCCCACATCTTTTTGAAGCCCATTGGTAATAAAGCAAGTCCGCTTGGTAATGCAGTACCAGCTAAAGCGAGAAATGTGGTCACAATGCCGATGCTGACGATAGCTCGAAGTCCACCTATTGCAATGAATGTCGCACAAGCCACGCAAATCACTGCAGTGATTCGACCAGCCAATGGGTTTGTAACTGAAATTATTACATAGAGATATTACAACACTGCGCTTGAATCCCATGACAACCAAAGAAAGGTCATTTTTAAATTACGTAAAGCCGTACCTAATCTGAATGCAAGCAGCGGAACATAGGGGACGATAGGCAGTAGCATCAGCTTACTGATCACAAACAGTACAGCGCCGATCGTTCGTGTATGCGTTGAGAATCTAATCTCCAGGTACTCGAAACTAGAAGACAGTTGTAGCTTGTGGAACACTGAAAATGCATTCTATAGTCTTATATCACAATTACAAATCATAAACGAAGTAATATATAATTCATAACAAAGTGATAATTGCAAGAGGTGATTCAACCACGCTCGATGAGCACGCATCAATATTTACCTGGCAAATAGATGACAGCTGCAAGAAATGTGACGCCGATAAGCGAGAGAGCTGACGCCCAGTACTGCGTGCCGCGGAGGTAGATTTCAACTGGTACGCCCAACAATGTAATACTCGTCAAATGGCTGCGAATATAATATAAGAAAAGTTGTTCAAAAATACGCTTACCCTATCAAATAGAGACAAAATGATCTTTCCCAGTACTTCTTCCTTGACACCACTCTAAAGATATAATCACTGAAACTAAATAATACAACACAAGATATGTGTTCAAAAATGATTCTTGGTCACTATTAAAAACAAATAAGAAATGCCACTTACCTCGCAGTAAGAGCAAACGAAATAGATATAACTGACATATTTTTCCCGCCGAAAAGGAAACCGGCTACTGTATTATACTTTCTATTTACAAAAATAAAATACAAAATAACACCGATAATCACACCGAGGTTTATTCCGAATAAACAGTACTCTGCCACATTAAAATATATTGGCGAAACAGTCACAGTAGCGTTTCTTATTTTATCGTGCATTTTGTTATAAATAAATTTAAAATGTAATTGAATCGTTTAAACTTGTATCAGACATGGACTTGTCTCCTCACTAACACAGACGTGCTATCAATGCTTCTATTTCAACAACAATAAGAGAGATATTTGAGATAAAAGCGGATTTCTCTTCAATCTTTCTTCAAACAAACGCGTAAAGGATTTCAGTCTTCATTGTTTGGTTAAGCCAAGTTTAAATTTTCGTATTTCAAAAGTCGTATTTTTCAAGTTATCGGGCGTTATCGTTACCTAACTTCAATAAAAAACACTACGTAATCATAAATAACTGTTATGGCAACTACTATATTTGGTTTTTTGTATAATTTTACAATGAACAGTACAATAAGTACGGGATTATCAAAAAACTGGCAAGCACCACGATGATTTTAACAACAGGTTCCGTGAAATTTTAGAAACTTCTAAGAACTATCGTCTTTTTGAATAGAAAATCACAGCTTAACTCACGTGTACTTTCGTGTCGGTATTGACTAGTTTAAATTTCGTGTTTACGGGTCGTAAGAATAAACATAAATATTACGCAAACCATTAAAAATGTGTAAGATAATTCAGAAGTTTTATGTCAACTTAACTAGGTTTTGTCGTGTGATGGAAATTACTAAGGAACCCAAAATAAATATTTACAATCAAAGTGTAAATAGTACAATAGACGTCGAGCAAATACAGCAGAATCGTAATGTTGTTTCTCGTGTCTGATTAGATGATCAAAGACGGGGAAACGACATTAGCGACATTCGTGTACTGAAAAAAATTCAGTACTCTTATCATTTCCCTTTTCACATTTTGCCTCCGATGTTTTTTATGTTTTAAATAATATATACAATAATTAGGCGAGATGTAAACGAATGCTAGATTAATGACTAATTATTTATATTGACGTTCTGTACTTAAGAAAAAAAAATTAAATTACTACTATGCCATCTTGTGACAATATGATAAAACAGTGATGTCCGTGGACTCAACAAAAATACTCCGCTCCATCCAAATGTTTTAGTCCAACTAATAGATGGCGCAGTTTTCAATTTCATCAAAAATCAAAAGAGAACTGCGAGTACTGTGAACTAAGAGTACGCGGCAGAAAATACCACCTCACGTTGTATGAATTTACAATTTTGTATCTTCAACATCTTCGCTCTAACTTAGTTCTTATGTAAAGTATTGAAGAAAAAGTATTGAAGAATCTCCACACAACACAATGTGCAGTATATTTTGTGGATATTTTAAGTATACATCTTTACATATTTATTATAAGGTGAACAATATGTTTAACTCGTCATTTAAGATGACATTATATTTAAACTTAAGACTTAAGACTGTCTGGCATCACATAAATTATGAAACAAAATTTCGACACACTGAACAAATATGTAGAAACAAAAGTATACACATGTATTCGTTCGTGTAAAGTTTCAGTTGTACGGGTAAGTAGTACATAGACAAGTGTATGTTTGCTTGTAGGGTGGCGGGCGGTACATTATTATGGATGGCGGGTCCCTCTCGCCGACATTAGAATACCACACTCACACCTGGTCCCTGGCGACCTCCGTAAATACAGTTTTTGCCTTGACTTATGGTAAGTGGAGACGCTATATGAGCTTTTATAGGCTTTGTTACATGCGCAATGTATGAAAGTACTACTATATTTTGCAACGATGTTTTATTGCTCACATCTTATTGCGATTTTTAATAGACAAGAGCACGTTTCATTCATTGTCACCACCGCTCGCAAAGTAACAATCGGCAAACTTACATTTACTTTTAAATGGAAGATTGATAAATGAAAGAACAGATATAGCTAACTTAGACCAATAAAACCAGTATAGGACCATGGACTATGTAATATAGTGTCGTAAAAGATACATGTTGTCTGTTGCAATAGTCGTCCTTGCAATAATTTAGTTTTGTTATACTTTGAAAAGATTTTTACGTCGTTTTTCTATCGATACAATATATTATTCTTACTGTCATGAATATTTGTAGCCTGCATAGATAGCCTGTTGTTATTATTTGATAATTTTAAATCATGGCTTACGTTAAAACTACATAAAACTGATATAGTTTGAATGTAAATATAACAGATGACGCGAGCAAATCACAGCAAAGCTTTGTTCTATATTTCCCCTTTCGCACTACCACTATCCATCTAATGGAAATCTAGTAGGGCAATAAATTCGTTTTGCCTACATTCCGTACACACAAATCACCTAATACACAATATCAAATATTTCTTGCCCAGAACATTGTGACACGGGACCTAGCGAGCAAGCAAATGCTTCAGAAGAATGGAGGCAGGGAGCCGAACTAGGGAAGTGCTAGACGAAGATAGCTGAATGCAATACCTGCAAGTTGAATAAAGACAGTTGCGGAGAAATATTAAATTATATTTCCCAATGGTGTCAGCCAGTTATTAAGTGGCCAGACGCCATTTTGAATTATTACATTTTTTTTCTTTCCCCAGATCTTTTTTCTATACTCAGAATGCCTTTTATTTGAAATAGTTGTGAAATAATTGTTCAACATTTTGAACGTAAAATAAAAATAAATGTTAAATTTATTGCCAAAGAGTTTGACGTAAGTGTATATGAAAACTAGGAACTTAATCTAATAACAAGGGATTAAGAAGCATAGAATAATGTAGGGTACAGTAAGAGAGTGCCCGCGGCGGATGATAAACCGACGATAACCGGATATGGAGAGAAATGAATTGGTTGCTCCGAGCGACGTTTTTTTGCGTGCTTCGGTGGTTTTTGGCGGTTATTCTTAACTCTTTTCATATCATATTACTCAATTTTCCTGTAATCTAAATAAACTTGTAAGTTTAGTCAGTAAAGATTATTTGTGACAGAGTGAGAATTGAATGTTTTGCGAAATATTTTTACAATTTTTATTTTCAATTATGTATTATTTTGATTGTTATTGTTTTTAAATGATATATGTTATGTGTTTAATGTACTGTTACGTATGTTAACTAGATATTTAAACATTATATACAACAAAAAATGCGTGTTTTTGTGGCCGCTCATATAATAACCCCCTTTCATTTAACGGGGACGCGTTATCAAGGGATGTTTTCTCTTTTGCGTTAACTGTATGTTATTTCCCGTTCGTAGGCATCATTAACATAAATTTTACGTGCTCTCAGATAAGCTTTGTCTATATCTCGACCTTTCTATTAAGTTTTCTCCCGGCCCGAGATTCTCGTAATAATATGAAGGAAGAAACCTTTTTCATTTTTCTGTAATAGTCAATGTACTAACTACAATAGATACTAAGTTTAGAATTCAATAAATACAACACATATGAACGTTATTGTAAGCTTCAACCGCTTCTTGACTCATATTGCTATCTCTGTTTTTCCATAGAGAATAAAAGGGACGACAGTTTGTATCAGTAAAAGTCGGCTTTAGTTTAATGGGTGATTTGTAAACAATTTTTGTTTTGTGAACAGTTTAGTACCTGTGTTCAATTGTTTCGACAGTGAAAGCCAGCGGTTAAATTAAGTAAACATTCTTAAGTTGACGAGAATTTTCAATTTAAATTAAGTGTTTTTTATTACTGTCCCGAACATCTCCAGAAAATGTAAGTAGGCTCACCATAATGATGGTCAACGAAATTTAAAATTTGATTATTGATGATTAAATTTATTTTTACACTGATAAGTGAATAATTGTTATGTACTAATAGTTATAAAAGGTAAAATAATAAAGTAAGAAATTTACTTAAATAAAAAAAAATCAAACTGCCTCTATAACTTAAAGAGAAAATTTGAAAATTGACAACCGATACAACGGGCTCAGCGAGCAATTGCACCTACGTCTCTTAGAGGTTACCATCCCCATCAAAATGAATTAATACAGTAACTTTAAGAAATAGACAATCTGCACTTAAGGAATGTGTATGTGATTCTGAGTACGGTAGTTAGTGTTTCTCGGTTTCAAGGCCGAGGCGTCGAAATAATAAAATATTGTCACCCTAGTTGGGACTAATAGAAAAATGGAGCGAGGCACACGACACCGGAATATATTAGGTAATCGCACTCTAGTTTGTATGTGAGGTGTGCAGTGCGGGGTGTGGGCTGCGGGGTGTGGGGTACGGGGTGCGGGGTGCGGGGTGCGGGGCTGGTTGTGCCGCTTCCGCCTCCGCCGCCGCTGTCGAACTCTGATAAATACACCTCCCTGATATTTTGTTCCGAAAATTGCTGAATAAATTGAATTGGCAACATCTCGCGTCCGTATCTCCGTTGGTGAGGTCTTACTTAACTAAACTTTTTACTAATTTATTAAAATTCGATTTATCTATCATAAATTGTACCAATTTTTGAAGTTCTTAAAAATAAATGCGATGAGTGTACAGTCTGGATAATTACGTAGCTTTTTTTAAATTTTTTATAAGAACCTTAATAATTTCTTTTTTCATTTGATTCCAATATTACAATACACAAATGTTATCACTCAATGTTCGCACACATCTAAATTATCTAAACAATAGTCACGCCCACAATGACAGAGCGCCGCTCGCTACACCTTTTAGTGTCAAAAGTGTGAGAAGAATATGGGTAAACAAATCCTCCAATTTCCATCACATTTATTCAAGGCAGCCACCACGGTGACGTCACCTCCCCCACCCCCAGATAGAGAGGAGTGTGTAATTTCTTTGTAGGTAGTGTGAAGCGACACACCTTATTTACTTTGAAGGGTTGTGTTGATAATGAAATTTAGTCAGCCCTAGATCAATATCTTTCAAGTAACGTGAAAAAAACGTAAATACTGTTTTTAACACCATTTAGTTCTCAAAGGATAAACAAAACACTACTACCAATAAAAAAATAATTATTTTTTTGCAGTAACGTTGCGCAATTATAAGTATTTTTTCTGTCACCGTTTATACTAAGTTTATTGTTTACTTGGTTAAAATTAAACTTAAAGAAATGTAGATATGTAAAATATTTTTTATTACATATTTCCTGCATCCGTTCCTCGCATAGATTTATATCCTTTGTTCTGGTGTCACATTTGCTATCGATTCCCGCCCGAGCCAATATCCTGTACGCGTCGATATTTATTCTACATATCATATGAGCATTAGCTTGATATATAGGCTGTGATCCTTCGACGCGGCTGCCCAATGTCCCTGATTTATGCTAATGTTATCAAAACGAAAAAAAGTAACGCGTTGCTCGAAATTTCATCATGTTTTTATTCTAAATTCAAACGTTTTATGAAGATAGTTAAAATAAGAACAATAATTCTCGCGAATTCTGCTTCTTATCGTTATCGTTTATATATATTATTAGATCTCTTTTTCGCAAATCATCTGCTAGTTCATGTAACTAATTCCAAATGGATTAACCAAAGAAATTTAAAATCTGCTCGTTCCATAGAATAAGTGTAATTGAAATGACGTACTCAATAGAAGACCGTCGATGTTGAGACGTTTAATATCGGAGAAACTATAACTGAAGTACTTTAACAAAACAACACTAACATTCCGAGGAGTTTTCTAATCGCGTCCGCGCGGAGTGGGAAAACATCATATTTCACTGTAGCCGGGGTGTCAGCTCCCGCGGGGGCGCGGGGGGACGGGGGAGGGCGAGGTCGGGTGGCGGAGATGAGTTTTTTACGCATTATTGCTACACACGGAACCAAAATTGAACCACCCTTACGGCCCGGTCTAATAAATTCTAATTTCGATTATTTTTAGTTGGCTACTCCTAGTTATGATGCGGTGTAACACACAAAATTATTGAAACAAAACTGGCAGATATTTATAATTCTAATATCTACAATGACACTATATTAAAGTACCTACTTGCTCAATATCCCTGTTTACATAGAAGAATACCAATACTTAGGGTGCTTCAAGAAGCGTCCGTACCTCTCTCTCAAAGGCCAGGAACTCATCTGTGGTTCCTCTAGTATTGCACCGCTCGTTCGTCTCCTTCTCATATAAAAAACCAGAATTCAAATTTAGAATCAATACCATTAAGCTAATACAAAAGATAAAAAAAAAATATTTCGGCCAGTAATTTCTTAACGCCATTTTGCATTAAACGTGCATAGACCGCAGCTCGGACTAATTTATAATATGTTAAATTTAAGAATATTCCTTTTCAATGGACAAGGAAGTTATTATTTTTAATTCATCGTTGCCTATAGTGTGAGTTTATTAATAGCATCAATGTATAACAAAACGGCAAAGTTAACAAACAAATTGAAAACAGTCCTTGCGTTGGCTGCGTTTCTAATACTCAATTTCATTTCAGAAGCACGAGCCACTGATCGAAGGAAAACATTGTTCCGAACTCGACACAGATATAAAACACATCTAGATATAGCCCTCTATAATTTATTCTTGTTATTTTACTTCTAGATTTACAGGCTTGAAAATCACATCCCGTACACTATGAAAAATTTGAATCGAATTTCAAAACTTATTATGTCAAAATGTCGCATTGTTATCGTGTAAAATTTACATTCAATTTTTTTTTTAAAACAGTTAATTGTCTTCGGAGTAAAACGAAGTCTCTATCAAGTTCTAATAATATGTTAATTGTTCAAGGCTTCCGTCTATCGATTTCAATACCATAGTTGGTAAATCGTCACATCCATTCGATGTACAGCGATGGCAGCGCCATTCTACGTCATGAAGACTCGAGGTGTATTTTTATTAGAGCCCTTATGTTGAACGGCAAGTCGCTCTATGAAATCTTTTTCAGTATGTTTTTAAAAAAATCTACAATACGTTTACATACCTACCAACATAATTTTGTTCAAAAAACCTGCTGTCAAATATTAATAAGTTTCATCATCATCATCATCATCATCGTAATTATTATTATCATTAGCCTTTGTCCGTCCACTGCTAGACTTAAGTTTTGTCCAATACCCTCCAGAGTCCTTCCGCATCCAACGACTTAGCTTTTTTAACAGTAAAGTGCAGAAAAATATGATTATTTTATAAACTGCCAGTTTAATTGATTTAGATAAGAATAGCAGTAATGAAACGTTGTAATTGTTTGAACTAACAAAAGTCGAGGATAAGTCGCGCGGGGAAACGGTCAGCGCTAATATGCAACGTTAACAAGCATCCTTATGTATGCAAAGCCATGCCTGAATGTCCACCCAGCTATTACTCTTTGCTGGCCTCCTAAGTATAGAGGTTGCTTATTAAATATATTTACAAAAACTTAAAAATTATAGGACGCCCTAGTTTGGACACCAGTGCCCTGTGGAAGAGGAAAAAAATTGTGTCAATTCGTATCGTTTTAATAAATTATGTTATTTTTTTACATTTCTTTTATTACATTAAGAAGATTCTAAATAAATGAATGATATGTATGAAACATTGACAAGCCAACGGTTATGGTATTGACATGTCAGGTGTAGAAATGACGATTGCATAAACAAGAAGGTGACTATACTACTTATGAAACGGCTTAACTCACGTGCAACTCGGTGTCAGTCGGTGAAGATGAGCCCCCGATGGGCTCGAAACTAATCGGTACTGACACCGAGTTGCAC
>JAODUI010000004.1:3371142-3392831 GCA_027563995.1 Papilio gigon | reverse complement strand
TCATTGATTGTGTCAACTCGTATCGTTTTAATAAATTATTTTATTTTGCTTTTTTTTACATTTTTTTATTACATTAAGAAGAGTCTAAATAAATGAATGATATCTATGAAACATTGACAAGCAAACGGTTATAGTATTGACATGTCAGGTGTAGAAATGACGATTGCATAAACAAGAAGGTGCCGATATTGAATGTGGATGTTTATGAAGGTAGAGGAAGACCAAAGAAGGTGTGGATGGATGGTGAAGAAAGGAGATAAAGAAGGATGTGAATTGAGATATCAGCTGACTATGGAAGAGTAATACATATTGTGAAGACTCTCCCTAAGGAAAAGAACAGGTTGATGATGGTATGTTTAAAATGATTCCACCTTAAAATTTCAACGTCAAAGTAGTATTGGAATTTACAATTACAAAAGTCTTTTCCATAGTTGTGTGACAGCGTTGGTTGGCAAACATAAAGGGGGCTGGGCACTGTCCGGCGCGACGTTGATGTATCTCGTTGGATCAAGCGGCGGGCGCGCGTCCGTCCGCTGCCTAATCTCCATACATTATTGTCGTGGATATTGTTCAAATAAATGGTGCTTGAGAGTAAACTTTCATCGGAACGGGGGAATGTTGTAACGAAATTGCATTCCATATAATACACGAACAAATGTAAACTGACTCACATTTTTTTCTATGACATGACAATTATCTTAGAAGTAGAGCTTAGAACATAGGCTCGCTACTTACTCTGCTTCAGTGATTGAAGTTTCAAAGCTAGCTAGCTGCTAGAAGCTAGCTGTATAGAGCTTATAATTTTATTGGTGATCACGTGTAGTTCTAAATTTAACCACAATTCGATTAAGTTCAAATTTTAATACATTTTTTTGCCTGGCTAGATGGTTTTATGCACTTCTTCATATTAATTATGTTAAATTTTACAATTATGCTTTCACGCAATTTGTGTAAAAAGGGAAATAAGGTTTTCTCTTCACTTAATACAAAGATGCTTAATAATTCAAAGTCTGTTTACACAACTAAGTTTAGCCGAGTTCTTGAAAGTACATAACAGCGAATTATATTTTTTTGTCAAATTAAAAGACAGATTACTTCCTGTAAACTATACAAGCAGTACTAAATACAGTTTACGTTTATACCTTCTATTATTCTACTGTAAGATTGTTCTGCGATGGTTAACAAAAGTATAACCCTATCCTGCTACCCTTGTAGTGAGCTTAGTATATACGGTAAGTAACAGAATAATGTACTGCGACTGAGATGTCTTGAAACTTTTAACTGGCGTTTAATTACTTGTAACTGTTCGTATAAGAAAAGAGGGCAAACGTGCAGGGGGATCACAAAGGCGGTGGTCGAACTTTAAATAGTTTTCAAATAATGTATCCTTACACTACTCATAATAACGGCTTAGCTCCTGTGTAAATCGGTGTAAGTACCGACTACTTTACGGAGTGTTTTATCATTGTCAGTTTGTCTCTTTCTCTTATAAAGAAAAAGCAAAGTTGCCGTTGCTCATATCAAGATTATTTAGTCGGACTACAAGTCTGAGTGTCGAAGATAAGACCGGCCGAGCGAACTATTAACAGCGTCTGGTGAATATGAAGCCGGACCCGACGGCGAACATTTAATGAATATTTGATACTTTGCTACTGGTCATATGTGACCTGTCCGCTGTTCTCAATTGTTACTTTGTGTCAGTGCATCACAAAGGAGTAGGACGAGGGGTGGGGGAGGGGTTGTGTAATGCAAAATATGTAATTTACATCTTGTTGATATTATAAATAACATTACAGTATTTGTACTAGTTATAAAAAAAAAAGTTAGGTTGTCCTTTATGACATAGAAATGTAAAATATTTTCTCTTATGAATAGTAAATTGAAAATTTCACGTATTTTGTATTAATTATAAAAATAACACATCCCAACAAGAAACGTTGTGTAATCCGATTGACCTAAAAGAAACCTAATCCAATATTTGCGGAGTGAAGGAAAGCAAAAAAAAAAAATGTAGCCCCAATTAGCGCGCGACCCGTCTCTAAGAGAAAAACGAAATTGCTACGTAAAAAGTCGTAACTCAATTACTCCGATGAACCGCCGTCGCAATAAGGCGTTCGTTAGCGCAGACCGGAGTTGGAGCATGCGCCGTGACCCGAGGTCGATAATGAGAGAGACCTCTCGCTCTGGAGCCTCAGCATCACACATCCTTACATTTTAACGTTTACGTATTTACATACGCCCCCACATATGCATATGCGCCCTTTAACTGTGACGTATGTGTAGCACACAGAACAACCTCGCCGCAGACCGAGCACTCCAATCACATGTTTCAAATACCTTTAGTCAGATGGTAACACTATAGTTTACATTATGAACTTACGGAATGCATGTAAGTGTAAATAAACAAAAGACAAACTGTATTACGTCATTAAATTTTTTCAATGAAACATGTAGACATACAAATAAATTTTTGAATATCTAACTAATTAGTGAAGCTGAGACCCAAAGTTGGCCTTGGCAACGACAATAAAGGTCTCCACCTAACACTATCCTGCGCCGTCAACGACCCAGTCCTGGACTCGTTCTCTTAGGTCGTTTTCCATTTCGTTTATTTATGAATATCATGATAATTGAATTTACATTTGTTAATCTCAAACATACATTGTTTAACTTTCTCTATCTGTAGCCTACTCTACGCAACAATACCCACACAGTGACGCGCGCGCTGTGGCAATGTGTCGCACACAGAGACAGCTAGGTGTAGTGAGGACTCGGAATTTGTTTAATGGCGTTCTTACATTGACATTAGTTTGTCGAAAGAAATTTATGTGAGTTGGATGTTATAGTTGAATAAGGGGTTAAGTTTATACAAGGCCATTGTGGAGATTCCGAATGCTTGTGTAAGCGATTTTTGCAAGAAATTGTTATTTTATTCGCAAATGTATGTGAAGTTATACACCGACAATGAATTTGCTTATCACATTTTAATCTATTATTTGTGTAATGTGATAGCATAAACTTTAATATTAGGTAACCGATCAAGCGGTTCGCTGGATGTTATGACCACCTTTTGTTTAATACAAAGAGAATCGAGTAAGATTACACCTTACTACAGATAAAATAAGATTCACTTAAGGTACACTGGTACTACTACCATTATACTGATTTAGTCTGTCTAACAACGGTTTTTTTAAATAACCTTGTCTCTGTTAACGTGAATTCGTCATCTACTTATATGTAAATCTATATAAAAATGGTAGACTTTAAAATACAATGTAAATAACATTGTAAATATCAGTAGTATATATATAAATACCGGTGCGGTCTGGATAGTTCTAGGAAACCATAATTCTCATCGGTCTCACGTCGCAATATAATTAAAATCACGACTGTCCCGCGGTCCACTCGCTGTGGAAGAAAGTGCCCCCTCTCCTCCTCCGACCCGACCCCCTACAGGAAGGAGGGGATAGGGAGGTAAAGGGGGCTTCTCGGGAAAGGCGATTCACATTAATATTCCCCACTTTTATCTCTATATGCAAACTGGCAGCTGGAAGTCGGTCCGCTCATTGTGGCCGGTCCGATTCCTCCTTCAGAAGTTTTCATCGTGAATGATTGCGCTGTTTCACTGGCGGCGCAATGAGAAACTTTTTGTTGGATCGAGAAGTCGCTCCGCAAGAAACTTCGCCTCGGAAATTACACTTAATTCTTCTTCGTTTTTGAGTTAATTCACGAGAGTGATAAATTACATTCGAATGTCGAGATTTGGACAAAAAGAGTTACTTTCAGTTTTCTAATAAACTAATTAATTTGCTTCATCATTTAAAACTTTTCTCATGGACTTTTTTTTAAAACTTAAGTAAATAATGTTTCTTTGTTCCTTGCTCTTGGCTCGAATCGTTTCAATTGCATAGACGTTATATCAATTTAGTAACACGTAATTAAGACTTGAGTTCTAAAGTCACGTGACTTTTGAGGGGCTGTCACAAGTCGTGTGAATTTAAAATGACAGTCACATAGACGTAATAACATGTTTTATTACGTTGTCTATTGTTAGCTTTGTTAAGTAGTTCTCTTCATTTAATATTCCTGCTTTACAACCTAACTAGAATTTCGTCGGCTGTCGCTTGATGTTTTCTAATTGAAGTTCATGGAATCTGTTTTCCGCGAATGCATCAAGATATGAGATACAAGTAGATAATAGGATAGTATCTTAATAGTAGACCCGTATTTAAAAAACGTCTATGTCCCGCTTCAAATTGGCTAAATGGATCTAGAAATTTTGGTTGTATTTTGTTTTAATATACCCAATATTTGATTAGATTTTATAAAAATATTTACATATATCTCTTTATTAGAAATCAGATTATACCCGCTAAAACTAATCCAACCCTAATCCCAATAACTTCGTAAAGGAGGCATTATGCTAAGTAAATTTGGTCTACATCGAAGAATTAATTTATATTCTAATATATTTTGTAGGCACTCGATAGCGTTTAAGTTATGTTTGCTGTCATCTACTTTGGGATCGTTTCTCAAACGGGGAATTTAAATTAAGTACTTAATTGTATCATTATATGGTGAACTTTTATGATTATGTGTTATTTTTAATTGAGGCCATAGGTGTAAGAATCCCGTCTTGCTTATTTTTTATAGTTAACCAAAATCGAATCATGTCTATTTAATTTCATGGTAATTGGTCTTCGTATAGATGTCGGGCTCAGTCTGCCTCGATCGATATAAAACAGTACTTCTACAAACTAAATCGCAAAGTTAAAGCCAAGCTTATATTCAGAAGGCACATAAAAATTATATCTCGCGACATCGCATCGCACTAACAAGACTTGAGAGTCGACGAGCGTTTTTTTTTTTTAATTAAATCATTTTTATCTGCGGAATTAATGTGGCCGAATGCCGGATGCCATTGGTCATCCCGGCGAGAGGAAGAGACCCAGTTCTAATTACAAACAATCAAGCTCCCGGATTGGTGGGTTCGGAACCCCCCGGCTGTTTGTTCTCGTCTGTAGGCGGGGCTTTCCCGCTCTTTTAATTAGTGTAAGGAGTAAATTGCTCGAGAGAGAGCACCGGTGCTAGTTTACAGCGCCATCTCTTATTGGATGCTGGCACTACGAGGGGGGCTAGGGAGGTGGCGCGGGGGGATAGTGTTACGTAGTTAGTACAAGGAAAACACGTAGCGCGAGGGAAATGGCTCGGCTGACGTTACTATGGATGATGGTCCGCCGCTCGTAAACTAATCCCTTTTGCCCGGAATTCGGCGACGTTTTACATATATTATGTTTATCTAATTAAATTGAAACAAATTTTCATGAGTAACGCGACGCCAATATATATTCTCTTATAATCATTAGCTTAATGTAACTTGACTAAATATTTATAACATTAAGTGTGACAGAAGTTCTTACATCGCAGTTTTTGCTTTGTTTTTTAATTACAATGAATGTAAAGATTGATATCACTCGTTCAATTTTGTATATTTAAGTGACATTCCTATATTTATAATAAAAAAAAACCTGTTTAAATTTATAACACGTACAATTTAGATGACATATTTGAAATATATTGTTCTCCTCTTCATCAGACAATGTTAGGTATTATATTTAATGGTCCCGGTGCGTTCCTCCGGAGATCACGGAGCCCTGGCAATGGCACTAGAGGATGGCCACCGAGGTGGTTTTAGTAAGTACGAATCTCACATAACCCTGCCTTTTCCCCAGAAGGCAGGGTATGTTCTGAAGATTTCCCCCCCCTTTACTAAAAAAAATATGATATTTAAAAAAAAATTGTTACATTGTACATAGGTTGTACTGACAAAGTATTTTAAAATTCACAAATGTGTTCATAAATAATTTACAATCTCATTAATTACTCGAATACATAAAACATAGTCTTAAGCTTTCGGTATATCATTCGGCGCGCTTTCTTTTTTTATTGCACCCTCAATCCCCCTCCCCCGGCCCCCTCCTCCACGACGCAGCATTTCCAAGCCATTTAATATTAATGTGCATTTTCGTGGAGAGGAGAGATTCGAAAAGCTCCAGTCTGGGACTACACCGGTGCGGGGAAGTTGGGCTGGGATGGACAACGGCTTAAATTTTAATTGTGTCTGCCCTTTCGCTGAGGCTGTTAGGTTTATGATCCCTCTGAGGGTGTTTGAAGAAAGTTTTTCGGGTAACGAACGTATTATGTGACTTGTACATAAATTCCCAAATCGAAAACCTCAGAATCGAAAGACGTGAGCGTTTTTTTAATAGTCTATGGTTCAAATAAATATTGTATAACATAGAGCAACAAATTTCATGTAAATATAATTGGATTTTGAGAGCGAATTTTTAAAACGAAAATAGCACTGATTCCACTAATTAATACGTGATATTTATGATATTAAACACAGTAAGTTTTTTTTTAAATAAAGAAGGTAAATGACTCGTTTATTTAAGCTGTAGCTGGTGCTCATTCTTCCCCACGATGCAATCCGAAGGCTCTATCCGGTCTTACAGTGGATTTATTATTTGTAGTCAAAAGTAGTTCCGCGGGTTAACTGTAGTTCGAAAGATTCCACGATAGATAAAGCGCGACAGATTCTAAATACATTAGTCTAATGTCACGCCCTCTAGCGGGGAAGGGGTGATACTATTAAAAATTCCTCGGGAGGTTTGCAACTTTGTGTATTTGCGGAGATACGATATCTCAGACGTACGTTTATTAGAATCGTCTGCTTTAGGCGCGCATGACGGGAATGGCAAATAACGTTTCACGGAAAAGTATTATTTATCTATTGTTAAGCTTGAGATTGTATCTGTTGTAGTTTTAAAGCCAGAATATACGAGGTCAGTGACCTTTTCACTAAGATACTTTTTTATGTTATTAACATCTCAGATTATCCAGTCTCCCGCTGAAATCATTCATGACTACAATCTCAATAAAAAGTATTTTATTATGTTTTGTTTATTTGTCGCGTAAAGAATCAACAATTATCTAATACGTATGATATTTTGATACTAAAATCAAAAGTGTGTATCGCTAGAAACGATTATTGAACGTATGAAATTCAATGAATTTCAGAACATACAAAAAAGAAAAGTGTAAGTTAGTCGGTGCGCCGATACACCCTGCGATCTGAGCCACCTCGGGAGTTGGGAGGGCGACAATGCCCCGGATGGCGACTCGTAATTCCTATTTTACAAATGGTCCACGATTTATACGACACCTCCGTGATTATTCGCCGCTCCACCATAAATTACGAGAGTTTGCCCGTAAGAGGATTTTGTCTTTGGGATTTATAACCGTAATTTTGTAATTTCACTTTACATCTTGATGAGGGTATTCATAAAAGAATCTTGATTTTTCTTTTAATTGAGTAATAGAATTTAAATGTGCTGTCATCAGTAATGATACGCGAATTATTAAAAAGATGATTAATGTCGTCTAACAGCAAAATAACCATTTCTTGTTATCTACATGGAGTTAAAGATAGCTTATGAATGCTTCCTAAAATTAGTAATGTGTGAAATTAACTTACAGTAAATAAATAAAGAAATAATTTTATTTTGATTTTACGTTTAGCTCGATACCAATAACGGTCATCAATAACAAAACGATGAAGGAGATAAGATGTTCGTATTACAAGACGCGGCCGTCACGGCGACTGCGCGCATAATTTATAGCTTCGAGTGTTAATTACAGTAATGAATGGGTAACATTACGTGACGATCGACTTTATCTGTCATCAATATGTTTATGTTACTAGGCGCTTATGTTAATCGAAGGAAGTTCGGCTCAATGAGTACGGAATGCAGATCGCCAGTAGCGATGCTTAATTTAGGATTTTCTTCTTCGTAACGTACACATCGGAATTTGTTTCTATTAACTGTTCTAATGGCGAGGACGAGCTGGTTACAAATTACAGGACGTTGATGCAGAATATTTACATCGAACGTATTATTATTCTTGCAAGTGAAGCGATTCTCTGAGGTAACGTGTTCAATATGGTAATGGAATTGGAATTGAGACGTCTAATATTAGCATTAATCAAACTAAGAACATAGCGAACATATGGGAATTAAGTTTTTCGCCTGAGACTTCACAGATTGATAACAGCTGACGTTTGACGAGTGATTCATGTTACAAGGCACCATAAGGTTTTTAGATTCACTGTGTACCCTTACTTTTAAATAAAGTCGTGTATGGTTAAAACTTACCTGTGGAGGCTAAATTTTAACTGTCAGTGAAATTGAATAATTCTCAATTTTGTAAACAAACGTCTTTTAACTCTACTGTTAGACTGTTCAGTTAAAAGTAAAGATGAATAAGGAGCTGTCAAGCTGTTGGTTCTCGGTGTTTTTTTAATTTAGAAAGCAGTTAATGAGTTACGAATTTTTGTACCTTACTTTGGCTATCCAATTATACAGTTATTTAATTTATGTAATTGACAATGTTAAAACCTGTGTTTTAACTTTTGTATTAATTCTGAATTAATACAACATAAATTTTTTTACTAGTATCCATTCACAATAACAAAATAAAAAAATGTATAGAGATTAATTCAATTACAACGTAACAAATCATTTCCTGCCATATGTTTACTTACTTCTTTTTACTAAGCTAAGCGACTGTGACGACGGCTAACAGATATTATCTAGGAAAGTTATAGTACTGTTAAACGTCAATTATACGGCAATTAAACACATTTACATCGACTTTAATTATGCACCCTTATGATAATTAAGCAGCATTAGCTACATTCCTTTCAACAACTTTTCATTGTAATCAGGTTATTTAAAATTATGGGACCTACTGTTCGGTACAGTTGGACTGAGAACAATAAATCAGATGTGGGTACCCGGCTCTACGCATATATGGGTACTCCGAAAGCTCTTGCGGACCGGTCGGGCGCCAGCCCCGGTACTAGTGCGGGGAGGGCGATGATTTGGCCACCAGTGGGAAATCAGCATTAGACACCGCACATGTTCGAGAGTAATAAGCAACGAAAGCGTACGAAATCGCTACTTTTTTTGCTCCGCGGATCGGAGCGATGATGGTCGATCGCGCTTTCGTGAAGTGGTGCGAATTGTGCAGGGCATCATCGCTGGTGCCATTGACGTATTGACAGACTTTGCCCAGACTCGACAGACTTGACAGGCTAACCAGGCAGCTGCAGATGGTGAACTGGCATAGAGGTGGTGACTGCATTTATTACATTATTACGCCCACCCGTGCGACGCGTAGTTTAATGGGTTTGTGCTGCCGGACCCAAACCCGTTGTTCGGCACACCTACTATATAACTATGGAAGCGCCAATAGCCTAATAGTTAAAGGTACGGACTACCGATATAGCGATCGTGGGTTCGAATCCCACGATTCGACTACTGTCGTCAACTGCTGATCTTATCTTGACACATTAGTGAATTAAGAGTAATCTACAAATCTTAAAAAAAAAACGATCTGTACAATCAATAAAATTAGAGCTTAAATAATATAATGTATTTGTGTTGCCTTCTGTCTGTCTGACTGTGTTTGTTCCGGGCAATGTCTGCAACGCCTAGACCGATGTCGTAGGGCCGGGGTTTACTGTATTATATTCAGTTGTAGTTAAATAATTCATTGCTACTACTTAGGACTTGTTACACGAAGCAATAAATGTCAAATTCTATGACAAATAACCCTCAAAGTTAATTTATTACTTTCATGTAATTATATTGATAAAAATTCATGTTGCGTTTTGTTTCAAACATCGATAACGACCTTTGTTTCGCAATGAATGGTAACTAAAAAAGTATAATCTATTGAAAGTCGTCAAGTTTAACGCGGTTTAAAACAAATACACGCGAACCTGCTGACGGTATTAATGTTACTTTCACACGGGGACAGAACGATGAGGTGGCGTTGACGTAGTCTAGGTTCTATAGGAAGTGTGATTTCAAACAATAGCAGTACTGCACTGTCCACTATTTTCCTGTCCTCGTGTGTAAGTTTCAAAGTATAAAAAAAGGATTAATCGCCGACAGGACAGCTGGGTTCGCATAAATACCTCATTAGTCTAAGATTTATCGTTCAAACAGTCACGACAATAAAAAAGTTTGGAAGCGAACGTTTTGATAATTATTTGTCATCATGCGATTGTCTATTCGGGAGTCGACGGTGGTTAATTCGACTTTTTATTCACCGTTATATATCATTTTGTTATTGACGCCCAAATGAAGAGCCATCACGAACATGACTACGGTAATGAATATTACAAACGTTAAGTTAGCTATGAAGAAAGTTCCAGTTATTAGGTAGAGTTCTGGTTTCCGAGACGATGGCTGCATGGTGTGGTCCCTTGTTGCCGACTTTTGCGCCGGAGAGTATTGGCACTGGGTCGTGGAGTAGCTTGGTGCAATGTCCCTGTGCGTTTAATTGAAAATACCGGGGTCCTCGCAGTAGCACTTGAGGATGGCCACCGACGGGTTTTAGTGCGTAGGAATCTCACATAATCCTGCCTTTCCTTCAGAAGGCAGCTTGTCTTCTTAACTTCCGAAAGTAGAGTTCTGTTTTATGTCTGTTAAAGTTAGGTTAACTGGTGTGATGGAGTTCATACAAGTTTGACATCCAATCAGAAGCTGATTTTCGAAATGTTATTTTGTATGGTGAATGAAAGATGCGTTTCGGATTAAGTATCTATAGTTTACAAATCTATAGATAGTCCATGATTGTGGCAGAATATTAACTATGTTAACACTTTATCTTTAAAATCGACACGTACTTTGTTTCGTATGTCGATAGATGAAACTCGAAAAACAAAAGACTGCAGAAAACAATTGTTTCGGTTATCGATTTAGAACATGACTCGATGTTAAATGATGAACTTAAGTCGACACACGGAGTTCGTAGCAGCTGTTGAAAGATGCATGCCTCGACCAATAAAAAACGCATTAAAATTTCTGTCCCCCCGATTAAAACAGATAACAGAACACTCGATACAGGAAAGGTGACATTCGGCGCGCACGAGAGCCGAACATCACTAAACGTGCCGATAATTTATCGACGGGTTGACCTCGCTTCATTTGCATTAAACAAATTGTTAATTTTTCGATAGCTATCATCCGCAACAGATGGTCAAATTCTTAAAACTACCATCCCAAGGCACTTTGAATTCTATTACAAAGAAGATACAGTTTATTCACCAATGACAATCTTTTAACTTTTTTCTGTCAAGTAATTGTCGAAGGCAAGCATGGCATGTGCCGTGGTTATGAGACAGGTTGACCACATGTGGTGCAATTTGGTGCGTATATTTCATAGGTTTTTTTTTTTCTAAGAACCATATTTTGACAGGTTAACCGGTTTGTTTGGATTAACTAATTTAAGCGTTAACTAAAGCAAGACTGACTTGACAGCTTCAATCAAAATTTAAGTGGCTATAGATAAAGTTGAAGTCAATTGTTTTAAAAGCACTTCTGAGTTGTTTATGTTTTTATATGGTGTCATGGAAAGTCAAAGATTGTCAATGTAATGGTTCTATTGTAAACAATGATATTTACAATTACGTACAATTTTACATAGTCTAAAACATTAGAAAGAAACTAAGAAAATGCTCGTAAGAAATGGGATTCTTACCACGATTAGCGTCTTTGAACTCTCTATTCTTACAAACATTTTGTTAATAAAAGCACAGAAGTTTAAAGTTATACGTAGATGGAAACTGTTATAATTACTTAATATCAGTATTGTATAGTAAATGTAGTCTGGTCGTCGGCGCCCCGTTAACGCATTGATTATACATCAAGGAAAAAAATAAAAAAGAGAAATAGCTCGGAGAAAAAGCCGTAACGTAACGATTTCAATCAGACAAAACGTTTTGCGTTTTTATGGTGGCGCGGCATCGGCGACTATCTCGTTCCGAAACAGATTATTCCTCATTTGATTTATGGCGGCTGAATCTTCCGAAGATATTATGTTTTGGTCATCCGTTCGATTCCTATTTGAATGCTGCGCGCCGCGCGGTGGTGTGGGCCGGGGGTGGCTTGCCTACTATATTAATCTCGAAACCATTTGTTATGATCCACGACCGATACTGGTCGCCTAAATCCTCGTGCTAAGGTCGATTTTACTTTTATTGCGGAACGAGTTAGGACGGTTCGGAGATCGCGGCCCGATAGAGGTGAGAGATGAAACAGTAGCCTCGCATTCATTCCCGAGACGCGTAGCTCCGTCCCGCTCGCACGCTCGGGGTGCTCCGGCCCTAGTGTGTATCAGATTTGGGTTTTATCGTTTTATTGCTTATTCTTTTTAGATTTTCAGCGGCGAAGGCATATCATTTTGTTTTTAATGTGGAGCATAAATAATAGCACGACCAGGGAATGGCGGTAATCGAGCTTCCAGGGGAAGGGGGAGTGCGTGGTTACATTGTGCTTACTGTCGGTTACCACGAGGAAGAAGTGAAGAAAAAAACAATTCTGATCTCAATTTATCCAAAATTAAGAAATAAAATTTAGTCATTAAAATGTTACGCTGCGTGTCGAATAACAATAATAACAAACCACAGACGATGGACAAACGGTCGGAAATGACAAAGATACATTTCTAAATGGATAAAAGTTTTGACATTTAATATTTCGTTAACTTTTAAATATTTGCCGCTCGATTTCTCAAAAGTGATTTTAAAGAGCGGCGGGTGATTTGCTCGAGTAAGTATTTTGCGGCGAAATATTTTGTCGTCGGTTTGCCGCATCTGGCGAGGGTCCAGTCGCCTGATGACAGCTTATGAATATTTTTGCCAAAATTTGCTGCATTATCCAATGGGGCGATGTCTCTAGTTTGACTTTTGTGTTAGTATTAGAATTTTGTAAAGACATTTAATCCATCGAAGTGTTTCGATAAATTGGGGCAAGACTTTCTGTATGTTATTGTTCAATTTTGGTATTTATTACCTATTCATATATGAATGTAAAAGAATTACCTTATTTATTCCCACCATTGGTTAACACTTTTTTCAATTATTTATTTGCTGTTGTCGATTATTTATAGTCCAATTTACTTTACAACTTGTATTTTAAGAAATTCAATGTTATAGTATGTTGGTATTAGGACTTTTTAATCTTAAATTACATTATTGTATAAATATGTTTCTCTACTCCATAATAGGTGTCGCTACACGTTAGTCGCGAGTCGCTTTGTGCGCGTCGCCGCACCTCGCCGCATGGGGCGCCACGATCGCCCATTGTTTCGAAGCCAACATCAGTCTAAGTTCAATAACGCATAAATTCAACGGGTTCGAATCTTTTGTTTTATCTCAGTAACGTATGGACACTGCGAAGTGAGTTCGTATGATACCACGCCGGTTGTTTTGTCTTTATTAGTGAAATATGTCGCTACAGAGCCGCAGTTTATTTTATTATTTTAGTTACCATTTGTTATCACGACTTTATCTGCGGTATAGAAGAGGGTTGCATCGAAAAATAAATTATGGAGGCATTGTTCGGGTCACATTTCTTGAGCGGAACAATAGGAACGAATAATTTTAACTTTGGTGTAATAAATTTTATATTAACAAGACTTGTCGCCGGGCCGGGGCTCAGGCGATCGGAAGGGACGCGTCCCAAACGTCGTCAGAACTCATTTCGGTTTTAGTTTCAAAGGGCGTCGTTAATCCTGGAATATTAGAAGCACTGCAAACATCTTCGAGATCGCTTCCTTTCCAATCTCTCCGTAACTAGGGGAAAAACTAATGAACCGATGGAAAATTGTCGCGTCTCTCAAGGAATCACCCTCCGCCTTAAATCTTTGAAGTTTACAATCGCCGTTCAAATCTAACATTAAGAGTTGAATTCATAGTAAAAGATTAAACGTATATTAAATTGTTATAAGGGCTAAAACAACACAAATAGATTATTACCCTAATTTTCCGTGAAGAAGTACAATTCGTCACGCGCCCCTCTGTCAACCCTTGCTGACCGGCGCGGCGCGGTCGGGGCCGCTGTGCTAAATCCAAATGAACGCAATAATTGTCGTTAGTCATTCACCGAACGACCTCTGACTATTGTAGTGTTGACATAGAATACAGACTATAATGGAGACGTACAAACTAAAATAATGTCAAACTATTTTAACCTCTAAATTTGTCACTAAAGCCTATATAAGTATTTTTATAGCCATGTACACACGAATTGATTACATGTCATTGATTGAATATACTAACAACAGAACTGCACTGATAGTTTTATTGACACATATTTACATCTCTCGCGTTCTCTTTGAAAGAATAGACACAACAATACATGCAAGTACTACTCTAATCGAAATCCAGAGTAAGTTTAATTTGATACAAATTCTAAATGTCTTATTATAAAAAAAATGTAATTATTTTAATGCTCTGTCAGTCTCAGCATTCATCTCGCGATTAACAATAATTTGCATTTATGAGTGTGTCGTTTATTTTCTTGACAAACATTAGTTAAATTATGAAACAAAATAATTCTTCAGGTCATTTTTCATTTCTTGTCTACTCCAACACGAACCTGTACTAAATGCTATGTGATTCGCTTTGTTTAATTAACATAGAAAAATATTAAACCATGTCCTCGAAATCTGTCCAAGCCCCTCGCTAACAAGAGAGGGCGCCGTAATCGCAGAAACAAATCTGGCTACTGGTGCTGCATGTAAATGATGATGATTAATTTGTTCTTCGCAAATGACAAGAAGGGTTAAAGGGGCAGGGGGACTTTGCCGGCTTGTGCGAGAAATTCGGGGAATTTGCGCAGTTTAATTTCGACGCCGCTATACCGATTGCCTTTGTACTCCTTCACGCTGTTTGTTCGAGTGGAAAGATATTTCCGGATCGAGAATCGTATTAATTACAAATCGACACAGATATTTTGTAAATCGATTCTCTCTCAGTTCTACCGATTGTTTAATTGAAAAAAAAACTAATCGTATTTAATAAAAAAAATCGATTTCTTTTACTTTTTTAATGGCATGTTGTTCTTGTTACTTTCAATAAAAGGAAGTGACCAATAAAAAATGAGTAAAACAAATGACGTCATTAACTAAAGTCGAGACGATGATAAGCAATGGTATTGAAATGCAAGCAATCTTATAAGATCAGAAAGCAAATATTGGCACTAACAAGTGAGCATCGTGAAATATAAAACGTTTCGAGTAAACACTGTAAATTGAAAAGTTTTTCTGCTAACTCCATTTTATATCAATTCCAGGAATCGATGGCTCGCGGCAACGCCCATGTTTCCATGAAATTTTCACTCTTCCCGGTTTCCAGCGCCTTCGTTTTTCGTTCACATTTAAATGTTACTAAATGTTAGATTGCCTACTTGAAATATAATACTTTCCCCATTTACATTCAGAATCGTCACTTGTTTAAATGAAAACAGCAAGTGTTTAAGTAATCATTAAGTTACTTTGAATGTATAATAAATATGTTGCCATCAGCTACAACGACCTCGGAGCCTATCTAAGTTAGGAATAACTAAGCATTAGTTAACCATGTAGGCACAATATAAAAAAGTCATCACTAAAAAATGATATATAAATTGTAATTCTTTTACATAATCCGCTATATTGCATAAAAACAAATTCTCTTGGTTTGTAGTTGTATATTTTAAAATGAAATTGTTTTGCGTGCACAAAAAACCAAACAGAAACAAATATTTTTTAAACATCAATCGGCCATTGTCAGCGGATCGCGGGACGTTTTCAATAATGCTAAAAACATTCGGGTCGGGCCGGGATCTGGCGACGGGCGACGGGCGACGGGTGACCGACTCTCACTCGCCCGTTACTACACTATAGGAAAAGAATTTGCAATTCCAATAATAAGTTTCACTATTCAGACAACGAGAGCTGCGAAATTTGTTTTAATATTTTTTAAAATTATTATTGTATTCATTCATGTTTAGAATTATTACTAGAAAATGAATAAATACCTTACCTATGAAAATTTAAATGTTCGTCCCATCTAGGCAGAACGATTTTCGAAAGAATTTCGTATTGAAAAGATAAAAGTAAATTATGAAAATGCATCAGTGAACGAAATCACTAGATTAAAGTAAATTGTCTTTAGTTAAGAAATGCCTTCTCCGAAGTTTAGTTCTGAATCCTGCGGTGGCGTATGTAAAACGGAGGCGCGTCCGATAGTTGCCTACATTACATTGGCCGGGGCGAGGGCGTCACTAGATAATGCCCCGATACTAGATAGAGCAGCTCTCATCGACATTTACTTACTTCTTTTTGCTTTTATTACTTCAATTTTGGTGATCTCATTTATATCAATTTACTATACAAAATAAATTCATATGGTTTTATTTAGTTTAGTATTATTTTTAGCTGTAAATTATCAATTTTATTCGAGTATATAGAATTTAAATTAAACGAAAATATGTAGAATACGGTATCAATTGGTGGATTTAAATTTAAATGGACTACATTATAAAAATTATTCGTAAATGAAGCCAGGCATTTCAACATCATGAAAACTAATATTGTTAGTATGTTATGTTAAAGCTAATTAAAACTAATATACTACGTTTAATATTTTAATTGCTTTTTCTACTTCCTGCTTGGTTTTAACCCTTTTTTTTTTAAAATAAAAATAGACCATTTTAAATTACAAGAAATGGCCGTGAAATATAATTGTCAAAACATTTGAAGGGTCTCGTGTGGTCACGTCGTTAAGGCGGGCATGTAGATTTAAAGTGCGATCTATGCCCTTAGATTAAACAATTGCCTAAAACTTGCTTCACCAGCCACCTTCGGAACACTTAAGGCTCCGTGTACATGAAAAATCCGATAGCATTTGTTTTTTTTTAATCTTCTGTGGCACTGTGTGTGCACTTTTGTCTGTAACGTTTTTTTCCTTTCGTTACACTAATCATGTTTTTTACCTTTTAATATTAGAATAAGGTATTCATTAAATAAAGAACAGTTTGCGTTAAATATAAAAGAATGTTCTTGTTTACTTCTTCGATTCCTTTCTATGTTGTTGGCTTTAAAGTCTGAAATTCTTTACATTATCATGACAGTGATAATTGTGACAGTGAGCGGCGAACCTTATGAGTCCTCATCAAACAAAAGGCTGCGTTCGTTAGCCGCAACCTGCACGTGCGATGACGACCACGAATGTAACTGAATTTAGATAAACATCGGTTTAATTTTACATGGAACGCGTAAACCTTTGTTAAAGTCGGCTCGGCTACGTGTTGAAGGCTCTTTAATATTGGCGGCACGCCCGCTACCGGTTCTTTCGACATTTTTTTTTATCAAACTCAACCTACGTTTAATTATCATGGCTCTACTATCGTTGTTATAATCTATGTCTTCATGGGAACTCGCCAGTGTTCCGCCATTTTGTACTCTTGTCGGTTAGATTTGGCGGGAAAGTGTACGTTCATGTTTTCTTAGTAAAGAAACAGATAATGTAGTCGCGGCGATTGTGTGACTCGTTGTTTTGCTATTTAACTTTTTATGTCATTAAGATTTCTTAACTGCCATTGTTTTATTACGGTTAATACACTAGTGGCGTTTTGTCCGCGGCCGTGGCGTGATAATGGTTACGTTGATGGGCTTTATTACAACTTTAATTTAAAACGTCAACAAACTCATTGTTGTTCTGAACGTAGATAAGACACCGTCGAAATATCCGTTGCATTGCGGTAAAAATTATAGTAATTCAAATAAAAATTATGACAAAAGGTTTATAAACTAGCACTTTAATTTCTAATTGGTTACATTTATTCGGCGGTATATTTGGATGTTTAAAAATAAAATGAAGAGTCGAGATACTCTCAAGGGTAGCCGTTTCCAGCATTGTAAAGTAGGTATGCCTTTCTTTTTATCTGTACCTAGCCTGAATCTTATAAAGTGGTGGGGTCAGCCGTTCTGATTAGTCTCCTCTAATTATATATATACGCACTATCATATTTCATAATACAACTTATTAGTGATAATATGGTCCTTCGAGCCGGATTTGAACAAGTATCTTTTTTTTTCTAATTATTGCTTAATTACTTAATATTCAAATATCATATTTTTTAATTAGGTCGAGTACTTTGTAAATGATAATTGTAGTTCATTAAAACAACAAATTTCCGCTAACTCGAACTAAAGTGAGCAGAGAGTGGAGTGAAACAGATGCTGCATTTGCGTATTCATAACAGTAAGACGGCTGCCTGTCACACCGTCTTGTAATAAATTATTTCCAACTCACTTATACTTTTTTTTGTAAAATTGATACAAAGTAATGCAACATAGTTTTATATGATTTTTTATTATAAAAAACAAAATCGCATTTACCCTACGTCTAACGTTTTAGTTTTTCTTTATCATTAATAACAGTTCTTTAACATTACAGTTCTATATAAAAGAAAGATATCATGAATAAATTATTATTAATAGTGACGATTTACTAAACAGCTAGAAAGAGCCATATTCTGTATTATTTTTAACCAACGATTTAGTGTGTGAGACAGTAAGTCGTTGGATACGGAAGGCTGGCGGCCGCATACTGTGAAAGGAAAAGTAAAGGCTTATATCCAGCGGTGAGCACACAAGGGCTTATGATGATGTTCTGCATTTCGATGGTCTGTAATGTTTGGTACGCGTCGGTGTGACGCGCGGCCGTTGTAATGAGTTGCGGCGGGCGCGGGCGGCGGGTAGCGGCGGTCGCCGTAGCCAGTATTCCGGGCGAATTCAGCCGTATTCATATTCATTAGGGCGCGAAGGGCTCGCTTGATTGCACAAAGAGCCGACTAATTCGCTCCCGCGACTCCGTCCGACTGATGAGTTTAATTTATTAAAGCGTTGTAACAAGTGATCTTCTCGAGTTCACTCGCTGCGAGGCTTGTGAATGGACAAGGTTTTTAATATTATTTTGAAATACTTGTGATGGCAACACCGAATATTCATACAGTTTGTATGCCAACAATAAAACCTTAGTCATCCCACCGCTCGTTTGCCCACTTCTATTTTATAAAAAAAAATCGCACGCATATTTTTTTTTAATTTCATCTTTTTTAGTCGAAATCATATTAGATAAATTTTTGGTCGATTTTTAATGTAGATTTATAAGAATAGAACTGATAGCGAACATTACGATGTAGATTTCAAAAGATATAAGCATTAAAACAGTAAACGAATAGACTACTAATAAAGTTGATCAAGTCCAATTAGTATAACTTGAAGTACATAGCCGGCTGTATAAAGCCAACACAATGGTAGCAATGAGTTGTCGGATCAATAGTCGGCGGGCACGCGGCGGGATCGGCTTAATTATTGAATTAGCATTTAAATTATTTCGGTAACCGTTCATTTGTAACTAATACAAATAGGTAGACGCATGAATAACATTAGAGGCCGCGCCGCACGGAAGCCCGCTCCGCCCGTCACACGAATATCAACTAAGCGGTCCGACATTGTTTGCTCACTTTTTAGATAGTTTAAAATTATTTAAAACCTAATATTTATATGACATCGCCGCCTCCATCGGCATTAAAAATAAGTGTCGATATATTATAGCTGTATTAGTAGGTGACATAGAACTGAATACGCAAAATGTACACAACAGAAAAGAGTACAAACCTCGAGTCTGTAGATGCATTAAAAAAACGAATATTTACAGATTAAAAAATACAATTAAAAACAAATGAAATACCATTCTTTACCATCTTACAAATTCTAAATAAGCATACATTTTGTGTCAGGACGTAAACTATAACTAAGGTATTCGCACTTCAAAACATTTGAATACGGCAGTTTTAAAAATAAATGAACAACAAAATTTGTATTTTCCTTTGAAGGAATGTCATTAATTTATCAACAACACGCCGTCCGTACATACTAAATTTGCACATTATATGTTTGTTTATTTGTCTTGAGTTAATATTTCTAATTTGTTATAGTAATTCCTGATTTAATATTTAAAATGCGACATCAACAATCAAAATGTAACTTGAGTAAAAATATTCAATCGTGCCTTTTAGTAGACAAAGGTGTTGTTGTAATTCCTTAGAACGAAACCTTTTGTTGTAAAAAAAAATAAACATTCACTTAGTATTCGTATAGATGCAACGTTATTAAGCTACCGTCGTGAGAAAAACCAAACGTGGCTGTTGTAACAAATTGGATACAAGTGGACTGTCTACGAATCTAGCTACCAAAAAGTTACGACTTTTTCCATTTCGTTGTTAACAATTTCTTTTGAAAACGAACCGTGAGAACACTTTGATAGGATTACATTTGGCTTCAATACATTTATAACATTACAATAAAGACTCGAACAAAATTAAAGAAACCTTTGAATGAAAAAAACTTACCAAGTGAGTCAATGTTTCACGTCACCTCGAGACATCTTTATATGATTTATTAGTGAAAAAATAAGTAAAAAAATGTTCAAAATAAAATAGTTACAATTCGTTACAGATATCTTTATAGTTCAAGGTCATCAGCGCGTTGCCGAGTATCCTCACCCCGCAATCCTTTACGCAATGCAACTTTTAAAATTGTATTCTGCGCAACGACTCCTACAGTATCCCGACCCATCTATATATATTACTACTTCTCTTATCATAGTATAAGAAATCATAGTAAATATTAAACATTAAATCCGAAATAATAAATTAGCATAGCCAAATTACGAACTTTATTCCTAATTTCCTTTAAAATATCTAGACTAACAGTCGTAACTGCCTACCTACAAATAAATATACGACTTGTCAAAGCACGTCACGAAGCATTAAAATCAGTGTTTCGGCACGAACCATTAATTCCAATATTTATTGTTGTGTCGATGCACGAAACACACTAACACGGTACGTTCACTGATACCGCGCACTCGGCCCCTTACTTAAACCGATCTAGTCGATTTATGTACCATCAGACCTCTTCACGGTGTGACACCTTAAAAGTAAAAAAAAACAGTGCGACTTAGGTAAAAAAATTGTATTTTGTTATTTAATTTTAATATGTACACCAATGTGTTGCGAAATAAACGTTTATTATTATTATTAGGTTCCTTCAAGAAGCGAGCATATCTATCTCAAAGGCCAGTAACACACCTGTGGTTTCTCTGATGTTGCAAATGTCTATTGATGATCACATTCGTTTGCTCCCTTCTCTTATAAAATAAGTAACAACCATTAGAAGACAGCTTTTAATTTTGTACAATACTTGCTTTTTACTATTATCCGATTCGTTTCATAGCAAGGAATAAGGCAAATTTTTATTGAAACACCGCTAAGGGCCTTGACTGTAAAATAAAGATGTTTTACTAATGAACCAGTGTAGACAATTTGACAATACTTGACTATAATTTGAATCATACAATACTGTTAAACCTTTTCATCTAAAATCAATACGATATACATTAATTTATTATTTAAATTAACGAAGTTTTGAATTTAATTTAGATTAATACCAGCTGACCCCGCGAACTGTGTTTCGCCTTAAGCAATGAATAAAGAGATTTTTGAATTTATTAGGTATTACAATAAAAAGACCATTTCCTCAAACGCTCCAAAAACGGTCGTCTGGGAACTGAAAAGGGCTATTTTTAAGGCTTTCATGGGAGTTTTTCTCACCTTTTAAACCTTCCCTAGACCTCCACGAACATCCAAGACCAAGATAAGATAAATCCGTTCAGCCGTTCTCGAGTTTTAGCGAGACTAACGAACAGCAATTCATTTTTA
>JAODUI010000004.1:3352643-3367681 GCA_027563995.1 Papilio gigon | reverse complement strand
CTCATTGAAAAAAAGAAACTCGAAAAATGTAAAAAAAACCCATTTATCCCTGGAACTCCAGTTTCTAAAATTTTGTCTTAATTTCAACAGCAGGTTGCAGAAGAGACTGAAAGAAAGCTTAATCTTTACTTAACCTAATTTGGACCGATTTAGAATTAGGTCAGTTTAGCACTAAGCACGCGATGTCCTCGGCGGTATTCTTAACCAATACGACTGAGGGTCCTTCAAGCGAGCGTACTTCCTCGAAAGCTTCTGTGGTTCCTCTAGTGTTAGGGAAGCCTGGACGTCTATGATGGCATAATGATCCCGCCATTCGACCCCTCTCTTACAGAAGATATTATACAACTAATTGGAGACGTATGCCTTCCTTAAAGGCCAGCAACGCGTCTGCGATTCCTCTGTTATTGCCCGTATCCATGGGCGTCGGATCAGATAATTTTAGGCGATGCGAGGCTCGTTTCCTCCTTTTTTCATTAAAAAATAGAATACATGTAACTTTAAGTTAACTTGCAAAGAACCTATCATACTACCTTATCACCATTTCATTAACATCATATAATCTTGTATATATCAACTAAAAGCAGCTTACATTTAATTTACGTAATGTTTTGTTATAAATAAATTACGACAATTATATCGTTGTAACAGAAAACATACATATGGGTAATCATTCAAATTAATATTCTCTTTACAACAGTGGAATCACGCCGTATTTATAGTGTAATTTCAAAACATCATCGCCAGTCTTTGTCTGCCCACAGCTGGACATAGGCCTTACTCAATCATTATCCCAAGACCACCTGCGTCGTATTTCATCAATCAACTTCCGCCAATATTTTGGGAGGTCAACGTTCTATTTACTGATGTAATCTGTCCCCAAAATAATATTCCTGCCACCCTAATTCCTTCCAACACATTAAAACTCCTTTCTCAATTTTGTACTTAATAATTAGATGAAGAAACTAATTGACAAGGGCGTCGCCAACTGATGAAAGGGGCTAATAGTGTTTTTTTTTGGCGAAAGCACTGCATAACGTGGGGTCGAATTAAAAAAAACAGTGACAAGTAACTTGACCAATTAAAAGTATCATCATCATCAGCTCATTATACTTCCCCACTAAGGGGCTCAGAGCCTACCCTATTATTAGGGGTGACTATGCCATAATCAGCCACGCTGGCCCAGTGCGTATTGGTTGACTTCACACATATCTTTGAATTTCTTCGCCGATATGAGCAGGTTGCATCATGATGTTTTCCTTCACCGTAAGAGCGTCGATTAATGTACATATGCAATTCGAAAATTGAAAAACACATTGGTACATGGCGGGGATCGAACCTGGACAACGTCGAGTACGGTGCGGTCCGGTCAAGCGCTTAACAACTGCGCCACCGACGCTCAATCTTGTCTTGTTGTCACTTAATTCATCAACACATATCAATGTGTTGTTGTAAAGCAGCAGCTGTGTGTAACACACTAGAAATAGCTTAGAACTGTCAAAATAGCTAAAATATACGGCGTTTTATTAACACCGGACAACAATTGCTCGGCAAAGTGTGGGATTCCTTACTTCCCTAGTTTATGTGCTAGTACTGGACAGTGCGTGGGCTTGACGACGGCGGATGGTGGTCTGATGTTTAAACATAATTATTTTTATACGTTATAGATTCTCGTTTTGATACCATATTTCATTGAAGCTTTATAAATTATCATTTAAATATGATTGCGTGACTTTTGTTATTGTGCGTAGTTGTGTTAAGTTCGCAAGTTAAAGTCTATTATGAGATTAGTGATTGAAACTTATAGATCCTATAACACGAGATCACTAACAAAAGTAGATCGCTTGAATATTAGAATGTTTAAAAAGTGAGTGAGTGAGCCGGTCACGTGATATCATTCTAATTAGTTCAATGATGAGATGTTCAATTATTCGGTGACTTTCAATGATCGTCGGCGGCGGACGTCCTTGCTCGGTCATTAAGCTGCCAATAGATTATTGATTGGTGCTGATTGTTCGCTCGCTCTGTACGCAGCACAGCGCCGGCTCATTTGCATGAATCTCTGACGGTTTTAATGGCCAATCTAGACTAATTGTACAGAGTAATGTATCAGAATATCCAGAGCGTTCATTTAATACTTTAGGTCATTTTTATATAAAACTGAATGTCCAGCAGGGGTTGAAGCATTTGTATTGCATTCAGATATAAAAAGTAGGTTTAAGTGTCATTTTTAAACGTTTACTTAGTACACAATTAAGAATGAAACTTACTGACATTAACTGTATCCAACAAACTGAATTACGTTTTAATTTTAATCGTTTTCGAATTAGTATTCGGTATGTGTTTATTTGTTTCTGTGCAATTAGAAATGTGTAAAAGCATACTTATAATATCGGGGTCGTTGTAAAAAATCAACACATTTTTAAATGAATTATCTTCGACGCGCTAAAACGTCAGCGGCCGTCGCGGCGCTCTGTGAAAGTTTTCACTGCTCTGTGCAATTAGTGCCTGCGTACAAATTGTCAGTACGGTTGTCATGCTATCTATGAGTGCTTCAAATTGCGGATAATTGATCGCCAATGAGTCTGTGCGCGTGACCTGGACGTGCGGCCCGAAATTTGCGACTCGAATTTTATCAACGTATATACGACATATGGAACATTGTCAGTCGGTGCAACAGCGTGGACTGCGCTTTGTTTTGTTTCGTTTTTGTATTTTACTTTTTCAAAGACTCTTCTTTTTTTATTTACAATATGAGCAGATTTTCCCCACCGCTCCAATTAGGCTCTAGGCTCGTGCTAAGATAGATTCACGACAGTAGTCGAATGACGGGATTTGAAGTCTCGACCAAGTAATCGGAAATCTGTACACTTAACCAGGCTATTGTCGCTTCTTCTTCTATATAAATTATTTTTTGATATATGGACATGATTCTATACATAAAGTATTTCTAATTGACGTCATTATTTTGCTGAGTTTCGGTAAAGATTACTGTTAACTTAAAATGAAATCGTGCTAAAAAGAAAGCGAGTAAATAAATATAAACTCAGAAATACACGGTAATACATTTGCTAACTACATTTTATACGTGTAGATTTCTCCTTTAATGCAATAACATGAACACTTTAATTTAAAAAAAAAGACGTAATTGTATTTGCTCAGAGAAAAATAAATGTTTACTATAACTTAAAATGACGTTTCAGTTATAAAGTGTACATGTAATTTGACAGCTATCCTTAAGTAATGAACGCTGGGCGGTTCTTTATTACATTATTTTACGCGGAAAAACTAATGGTATGAAAAAAAATACTCTGCTGGACGCCCCATCAATTTAGATTAGTACTGTAATAGCTTTAATAGACAGAGCAGTGGAGGTTAAAATAACAGCCCCTTCGCCGTAAGAAGGTCGATGTAAAACTTAAGCTAAAATAAAATAAGCCTATTAGTACTTGCCGTGACGAGGTATCGCGACGACTGACGCTTCTTGATACTTGGCAAACTTACGCAGACAAACATTCTTTTGTTTCTTTCTATGATACAAGTTAATATGTACAAATTCATAGGATTAGGGATGGAATAAGAACTGCAAAGGTTAGCAATTTTAATAATTTTTATAAAGATTTTTTGGCCAGTTTTAAAAGTAGCTTGTTTTTTTTATATTGATAAAATCGTTGTAAATGTTTGGATGAATTCTATTCACATAATTCCGTTAACCTAGTTACTTATGAGAATATGTAATTCATATTAATGCTTATTGAATATATATTTTTTTTATAAGAGAAGAGGGCAAACTAGCAATGGAAGCACCGAGAATATGTACATAAGAGAAAACGTGTTCGTTTGTTTTTAGTTTATGAAATAATGACATCTTATAAACATCAAGAAGGTGTAGCTGTCATATGAATGTCGAAGGTAATACGGAAAACTTAATTTGTGTATGGGTGGCCCATCGATAGCTGTAGTTAATAAATTAGTGAGGTTCCGCGGCCCTCCCGCTCGTTACTTAAGTCACATTAACTTTTTCATTACTTCATATGTTTTAGAAACATGTACTGTATCAATATAGTATTATATTTACATATGTACAATGTAAATATCGTTTAGCCAAAACGTATTTTAAGTTAATTTCATTTGTTCTTAATCTTCTTTTTTTGGATTTTTGGCCGTAGTTTCAATACATCACCAACATTTGTCTGGGCTCACCATAAATATGTCATATATAGATACCTGAATTACACTACTAAATTGAGTCAAAAAAATTGTCCCCTGGTGGTCTTTTGTAAGAGTAAATTCCGTAAGTGCTTTAGTGTCATTTTTCATACAAAATGACATTTTGAAAAACATTACGTTTTTTTTATAATAGTATAGAGTATAGATAACGTTTTCTTAAGTAAACAAAATATTAAGTATTTAGGTTCAAGAAAACAAACTTTTTCCTCGCGAGGAATCAAAAAGAAAAATGGTTCGCGTGTGCGGAGACCATTATACTGTTGTCATAAGGGTTAATAGTCGTACAAGAATCATACAATATGATAATAAAATCGACCTTGAAGTCTTTAAATTGTCATTATATATACGTGAAGCCGGCAATCATAACTAGAAGCTAATCAATGTCGTATTATCAATTTCCAAAGTCGTTTGTGAATAGCTAACCGGTGTCATTAAAGCTATTTTGTAATTACTACCTCCTTATTGCAATTTTTTCTTTACTTAACAAGCTGCTTGTTAGTGTAATTTGTAGCCAAGATATGCCAAGGGTAGATTTATGTTACTAATACCTTGTTGCAAATCCGAGCTTACTGTCTACAATTGAATGGAACGACATGCTAAATGTAACTTAAAGCTTATTCGAGTCAATGATATTTCATTTAATTGCGTGGAATGTTTATAATGCGAATTCATATTAGTATCTACGTTTATTAATTGTTTAGTTATTTAATTTGAATCATCGCTAACTTTTTCCTGGTTCGGCACAGTATGTACTCTTCTTTAAATCTCTGTCAGTCGTTTTATCCGAACACACATAATCCTACGCATATCCTCTTTCACGCAATCCATCCACAACTTCGGTCTTCTCTATCTTTTAGTCAACTACTTCAATCTCATCACTTTCGTGTTTGTTTTGTGATTTAATATGAATATACAATTTTAAACTTTCAGAACTGCTACTGCCGCTGTTTATCAACCTCAGTCTAAGTCTGCTCACTACTGGACATGCCAATGCCAATGCCTTCCACAGTATACACTCCACCGTCCGCATCTAACAAGAATAGAACAGAAATGTAAAGTAACAGTTTAATAGAAAAAAAATCGATCAAAACAGCCATTTTAGTAAATGTCCTTAGAGCAGTAAGCGGCGAGCCGCAATGAAACAACACTAAATGCTCCGATACAACCCATTAGAACTTGTGATTGTCCCGGAATTACAAAAAACTTGTATCAAAGGAGAGTCTCAATTCGACATTTTTATTGTTTATTGCAGTCAACTTTTAATTTGGCTAAGTTTCGTGCGTGAGTCGCGGTCGTTATTTTTATTCTTTTACTCGTATTTAGTGGGGTTTAGCTTCGTGTCTTCTACTTAATGTTTCCTATTAGGTACGCTAGGGTCGTAATGTGTCACATGTTATAATCTGACTCCATCATTAATTTCGCTTTGGGAGCTATTTACTATAATACGTGAAAGCTTGAAACGAATCTTTTTATTTACTTTAGAGACTTTTTTTTATTATTGTTCGATTTGGTTCTCACCAAATGTCATACAACCAATAACAACCAATGTAATTTAATCAACCGCTAAATTTACTTTAACAATTTTGTGACCGGTATCAAGAACTTCGACTGTTGTATCACTTATGTTGACACGTATTGCTGTCTCGTTTTTTTTCAATGATAATAAAAGAGATGACAATATGATTTGGTACTGAGAGCGCTCAAACCCATAGTTAGGTATTCCGGAACAAAGTCTCCGGAGCAGGTTATTTGTGAGATTGGGGTAAAATGTATGACTGCATTACAGTGAGGTCGGTACTAATAGCTAAGTATGCCTTTTGAGCAACGAAACGCCGGAGATAAGTGGAACAGTGCATCGATCATCTATTGAGAGGCTAACCGCAGGCGAAATCCGACGAACATTTCTCACAAAATGAACGGTACTATACTAAAACGTCAATATATTTTTGAATACGTTTTTTTTATAATATACTCATGATAATTTTTAAAATCAAGTACATTTTAATTTAAAAAAAACCTATTGAATTAAAAAAAAATAGGTACATTTTTTTTCGTCTACTCTGTCTTCTTCCATCTTCAAAAGTCAGAATGCTAAATAAACAGACGTTAATATTATTATAGTATTATTTTCACATTACATTGTTGGTCTCAGATTCACACATGGGACACAGAAATATTGCATTTAAATACTTCAACCAATTGAGTACAAAACCCATTTAAAATTCATTAATACAAAGTATGAAACGGTTTATTCCGATTCGTAGATCTAAAAGGCGACGTCAATAAAACGTATTCACTTCTCAAATACGAGGAAACGTTAAAAAGTGAGTTGCAATTTCATTGTGTGCTGAAGAATTATGACGTATGTGAAATCGACATTTGCAAATCGTTTAACGGATACCGAGGGAATTGCGGACAATTTTACATAATAGCCTTTCATATATCGTCGCTCACTGGCGACTCGAGCGCGGCCTAATCGAGACTATTGTCTACGCAAACACCTCGCTCGCTCTTCGCGATTTATAATGTTTTTAATTTAATATCTTCTACGGCTATTTACAAGGAATAAATGATCGCAGAGTAAAACGCCCGTACTTGGGACGGTCAAGTGATAGGTGATTTTTCGCATCGACATCCTCAACACTAAAGGTGCTTCTGACCCTAAGTTAGTAAAAGAACACAATACAGTTATGCTCACATTCTACTTCAAAATGTATACGAATAAATTACTTACTAACTTATCAAAATTTACATAATCATATCATTCGAATAATACTAGTCTAAAAAAATACATTTCATTGACAACTTTAAAGTATTGTTAAATGTCGACAAACTTTATGTTAATAATAAATAATATTAAATCTATTAATATTAAACAAACAATTTGTTTATGGCGTTAACTTTTAATAATAATCTATTATTTGTGGTTAAAACATTTTTTTTTAATCAAATATTTTATGAAACGGACGTAACGGTCGAGTTAATGGAAAATTGTGTGGACACTAATAGATTTTGATACGTGAATGCTTCGGTTAAAAGGTTAAAAGGTTATGTTTACAATAAATTTGTATTCGGTGAAAGTTTACTGGCAATTGATTAACATATTAAATGGATTAATCAGAGTTCCATACAAAAATGTATGTATATCAATTATAGAATTATAATTGAATTTTTAAAGTAGGAAAAAATATAATTAGATTTTATAATGTAAACATAGACACAAAAATATATTTTATGACAAATATATGTCAGTAACACACTATTTGATTAGCCTTAGTAATTAATTACGTAGATAAAGGAATTTTAACAGACCTTTTTGTTTCTGTATATAATAAAATACAGATTGTAAAACATTGATTACCTATCAACATAATTAAGAAAATTGGAGTGTCTGAACGTAATGTTAAAAAAAATCATACAGCACGAAGATGTTGAATTTTAGGTTACTTATAACGAACAACCACCTTTTTCTAGTTTTTATATGTTTGTTCCAGTTCATGTCCGCAACAGCTGACCTGACTTAGACGGGACTTTTAATGGATGGGAGCTTATATGTGCTTGTGTAATTTGGGCTATTTTTATACCGATTTGACTAATACTCTGGCTTGTTTAATAATAAAACTAAAATACCTACTGTGATTACTACATAAGTAATTTATAGATCAAAATAACAAAGTTCATTAAATCCTATTTCCATAATCGAATTTCCTTATTTGCAAGGAAATCACATGTCGCGATTGCTACTTAACAATGTAACGCGTTCGTACGGATTCAAATTGAAAATGAAAATGGCGGTGTTGAAATTTATATTTGAACACATCAATTGCGAAATATATTCTTTCGTGTTTTGCAATTGTTTTATAAAGTTATACAACATGTTAGCTATTTTAAAAATAATAAAGGAACAATCTATTAGTGACAACGCAAGCTTTTGTTTAGTTTTCAATCGTTACCTATCCTTTTTCTTTCCGTGGTTCCCGTACGCTAAAATCTTTTATTCGTATACCCACAAATTAATAGTTAGATTCAGATTAATCTAATTTGTTGTCGACATCATCAACATTCCCTTTTCCCTATTCTGTATTTTAGTCTAACAATGCGATAAATGAATAACAATGTAGTTTATAATTTTGTTTCATTATATGCCGAAAGAATACCAGAACAATAGTTACGTGTTCAAGTATTTGACAAAAAAAAAAACATTTTAATTTAATATCACATTGTACGAACAAGCAAAACGAAAATATATACGATATTGACTTTCAAATCTTTGAATAAATTTAAGCATTTTACAATTCCTTTGTATGTACAAAAAATATAGATGTGCAAGTGTTGAGACGTCAATAGGTCTTAACAAAGGGCGGTACCTAGCGTGACAGAACGTAACAATGTTGCTGCTTCGCTACTGTCAGAAGATTAGCCGCTAGGGTTGTCCCAATAATACTGTCTCCAACGATCGTGGATAAGTGATGAGATAATCGATTCAAGTTAAACTTGTTATTGATTAATGTCGACAACATTAACTGTTATTAATTTAAAAATCGAACGTTAACAGAAATTATTTGCGTTCTTTTGTTTTAAAAATAAACAAATGCAGTCGTAGTGTAAAGTTTGTAAATAATTATGTCCAGGCAATCCTTCCTTAGGTCAGTTTCTATTAATAGATTATAATAAAATGGTTATTGGTCGAAATACATGGGGAGATTTTTTACACTTCTCCACATTCACTGTGTCAAAATTTACGTTATAAGGGATACAAAGTCGAGTCGCGTATTAATATATGCGTCTTCCAGCAATCACAAATTGAATATGAAAATATTCCATTGTAAGTGAACACACCGTAATAACCCAGTGCTGGGTAGTTGCGACTTCCATACAATACAAAATTCTATCACAATTCACAAGTACACAGTTACGTACATCAACGTGTCGACCTTTGAAATTACCTCGGCGATTGGGTTCGAAATATGAATGGTAAATTGGATGGCACGGTGGCGCCCCCACACGGCTTTACGTCGCCCTGTCCCACTGAACAACGCTTAAGAAAATTCCATGAATGCAAAATAAGCCACTAACAACACCAACGTATTGTCTTCGTGTTTTGCCTGATTAGAACTTACTGTATATTGTATGCCGCCTTTGTACTTACGTACACATATTTCGCCAAACTTACGGCGCATTTCTAACTGAAAATACTATTTTCTTTACATACCGATACACATTCTAGTTGTATTTTTGATATCGTAAATTTGTTACCGACATTTTGTTTACGAAATAGAAATGAATGAACATAATTTTAGCGTAATCTCGACGCTAAATTTCATCCAAATCCGGTGAACAGTTTGGACCAACCTGCCAACAAACATCCATCTATCTAGATACATTTATAAAAATAGACACAGTCTATCTCTAGACTAATATTATTTTAAAAGGTTTTGTACAAATGAGATAAATGCATGATACACTACAATATATGTTATTATAATAGTGTGCAAAACTGTTAGAGAGCTGTCGTAATTATTATCGAGTAAACATCGAGGGACTTCGAGAGTTACGGAATGTAAGATAAAAAAGCAGTGTCGCGGCAAAACTGGCTAACTTTTAAAACGTTATATGGGCAGCAATAAAACGTTCGTTCGCGTACGAGCACAATACTTGCAGAAATATTTTTGAATACGGAATTAGGTTTGCCAAAAGCGCGGGGAGCAGATAAGGCAGAAAAAAAAACAAATTTGTAACGGGTAAAGTTTTTGGAGGCGGAATGTCTCCCTCGGGTGCTGAATCTTCGTCGGCGTGGCTCGTAAAACTCGGGACGTGGGCAAGCGGGCAAATTTGTCCTGAGAGCGACCTATGACGCTTTGATGGAATGTATCCTAACCGTTTCTCGCGCCCTAGATTCATATTCATAACCAATATGTACAGCACTCCGACCCCGAGCCTAACTATGTACCTTTTTAAAAATAAATTTCCTAATTTAAACTAACAACTATACGGGACATTTTTTTTCATAAATAAAACAAATCTGTCACTAAAATCTCGTTAAAACCAAAACTTCAATCCGCCGCTCAAGGAATGGCGCGCACGATTGTCCCGCGCATGACGCTCGCCGCTTCAAAAGAATGGCACCCGTGTCTAAGCTATCTTGTAGGAATTTTAAATTGGACGAATCGCTCAAATGTAAATGGTTTTCCTTTATACCCCATCCTCTCGGCTGCCCACCCTCGACTATTGCGCGCCTAGAGGCGACTGGCATACCAACACACGCGCACACCTCTACAGCCTACGCCGTACATCACCACTCTACTGAGAGCTCCACACTTGCATATGTCATCCGATTTTCGTCTCACTTTCCATACGGCGGCGGGGAGCAAGGGAGGTCTGGATACATTAGTATCGTTAAGCTAACGTATCCAACACATACATATGTCACACAAGCTCGCATCTCATCTCGAATATACTACTAGCGGTAATGCGAGTGTGAATACGTAAATACATTTCGAGATCGCGACTTCAAAAACGCGAAAAGCAATATGTCTTCATAGGGAAGCGGTGTATTAAATCTTTTTTGCGGACGTTAACAAAAGAAAAGGTTCAGATATTTTGATACTTGTTTTTTTTTACAATTAATTACTTACGCCTATGTCCAGCTGTGGGTACACAAGGGCTGATGATATACATGAAAACGAATTTGACATAAAAGCATAATTTCATCGTAACGGGTGTTGAAAATATCGCAATTCGCTCATTGTTTACTTTTTATAAATTTCTTGAGATAACAAAGTAAAATAAATTAAATTTAAACTCAGCACGTGCTCACGTGTAGCGAAGCGAATCGTAAAAGGTTTAATGCGTGGGCGAGGTCGGCTGATTAATTAAAGCTTATCGACTACGAGTCCGGATGATAAGATGGCCATACATTGTGACGGGCTTGGCTACTACAGATAATTAGCGAAAGTATATAGTACAGGAATCTCATGTATATAGAATTTCTATCAGAATTTCGCACAATATATAATGGTGTTATATATTATTTACTTGTAATTTTAATCATTAATTATGTTTAGAAAATATAAATTAATTTACCGCGTGTTACGTAAAATAATGCATTGTAAATAATATATGTACATTCTTGTATTTTTACATTGTTTTGTAAGTTTTAAATAAAAAGTAATAAGTTAGAACATCTGAATTATAAATAAACCTTGTTTTTACAATATTGATGTCAGCAATGTTTGCCATTCGACAATAGATGGCGTTAGTAGTAAAGCACAACATATCAAGTCTTAGACAATAAACGTGTAACATAGAATTCATATGTACCTATTTGTCTATAAATCCTTTATTATGTAAGTATATTTAATTAAAAACTAAATGATTTTACATATTAAAACTTATACTTTACACTTTACAAATTGATGCTTTGTTGTTGATAAAAGATTTATGATTTTTATTAAGAAAAATTAATTGGAAAATTCGAGAAACAAGTCAAGATCGAGACTCCGAATCTTTAATGTATGATATCAAATTACAAACGATTAGTTCTAGGCCTAGTTCGAAGAAAAGAACGAACAATACAACATCTCGACAACCGCAAGTTTTCCTTAACGACCTCAACTATTATTCTCCGCGTGGAAAGCGGTGAAAAGGCATTAATTTAATTTTATGGTTTTTGTGTTTGTCACACTGCGAGTTTAGCGGAGATTTGTGGACCTCTCTAACGAGCCTCTCAGCTTAATAAGGGCTGGGGCAGAAATCGGGGACACTTTAATTTAGATTTAGGGAAAAATTACTTTTGTTTGCCATAATGCATTGTTCTTTTCTTTCATTCTCATTTATTTTTGTTATATCATCAAGAATTTAATTCATTATTTCAAAAGAAGTTTCCTAATATTGATACTAGATGGCGCTAACAGGTTGTAGCGTTCAGCTTTTAAACATTAAAAATTAAATTTACTAAAACCTGACGAAATACAATTTCTATCGAAAGAATCTATCTGAGATATAATTTGTGTATTTCTAAGAATGGATTAGTTTCAGAAATCATTTAATTTTAATATGATATACGTCTTAACCAAACCGCACTGGGCCAGCGTGGTTGACTATGGCCTAGTCACCCCTAATAGTAGGGTAGGCTCTGAGCCCCTCGGTGGCGACGTACAGTGAGCTGATGCTGTGTGATATGTCTTAACAATTGTGTGTGCTCTTGTTTTCATTGTGATCATTTGAATCATACAAAGCACAGCTATGAACACGCTTGCATCTTGACTGGCAGTGAAACATTTGCGAGGCATTCTGCCGACGCAGACATCAAACAAGTCTTATAAAAGAGTCAGAACGCATCTCCGCGCTTCTTGCTTCTCCCATCCCCACCATTTATCACCATTTGAATAAATTCAATATGTACATTGAATTGTGTGTAATTAATGGTTTTATTCGTTTAGCACTTAAAACGCTTTAAGGGCGAGGTGTCCAAACATCGTTTGTCTCACTTTATCCAGTGGGAAGGAAAGAGACGGGGTCCCAGCCCAGAACACCCGCTGGTTTAGATCATTAATATTGATTTGTGGTCAATCAAAGCCCCGGAGGATTTCACTTTTAATATTATTATTTTTTTCTTCACTATCAGTTTGAATGGTTTTAAGGAGCCGTCGTCTTTATTAGGGTTTATGATATTTTTTCATAAAATGACAGTAGTTATAGTATGAAATATAACCAGATTAACTTACTGAAGGATACCCAAGTATTCGGTTTTTTAATTTGTTGATATTAATAAAATAAATATTAGACACAATTTATAACAAGCTATAGAAATAGGCCCGTTTAACATAAATTGAATAGACAGATAAGAAAATGAACATGGGTATGTAATAATCAGGTCATACGTGGAACTATAATAGTCTATCCTATATTAGGGGTGACAAGGCCATAGGCAATATAACTGGTTCAGTGCTGGTTATTTGACTTACAAATTTAAACGAAATTATCCAGTAGTATAAAGTCAGATAGTTCATCATCGGAATACCAACCATTTACGCGAGAATGGTGATTCCGCCTGTCTTCAAAAAAACTGTTAGACTTTTAACGGTGTAACAGTTCAGGTCTGTTTTCTAGACTTATCTGTAAACGTAATAAAATACGGGTGATTCTTAAAGAAGGTTATTACGAGATATCTGCAGTGTGGAAGCTTAAGTGACCATTAGATTACTCCAAGTACAGCGAACTAGACTTTATTATTTTTCTATTAAAGACATCATAGACACTGGTGCGTTACGTATTCTGGCATTTGTACAATCAATTGAAGGTACTTATGACAATGAGTTTTACGGTCACTTAAAATATAAGCACTTTATGCACAAAGCTTAATGATTCCAGTGGATATAAAAGCTCGAGGGCGCACAAGGGCCAGTCACACGTCGCCGTCGATGAGCAATGGCCGAGCTCGGGCAGTCATTAAGAATGCAGTGTCTTATCTAACTTGGAATAATTAATGAAAGTGTGGATGGAATTGCGTCTTGCTGTGATCTACAGCGTGTTTCAAATATTTTAATTATACAATTTATTTCGTTCCCGATCGAAAGATTCTTTCGATTCATTTATTATGTTGGTAACAAGCTGTTGTATTTTAAGATAGAACGTATGTAAAGGTCATCGAAGGTCAAAGCAAGCTTTTCAATTGTTATTTTGTGTTTGAATTAAATTAAACATTAACGATTTTCTTTTGTTTTCAGTTTCTCTTTCAAAACTGATGGAATAAAAATATTATATGACTGAGAGTTCTTAGCAAAAAGTTAAGTAAATTTAAAGGATGTTTTGTCATTAGTTATATTATTGTTATAAATGAGAACACGCTGTATGTCATCCAATGTTCGTCATAAGAGTTAAAATCTTTGTAAACTATGGGGTGCAAACTATTATTTGAAGATGAGTAATGATACGTAATCATTGGAATTATGAGTGCGCAGATTCCTTTGACCCTATAGATCTGGATAATCTTTTTACATTGCGTTTGATGGATTTCAAGGCGCAACGCATCTGTTGCGGACCGCGCGAACTGCCTTTGAGATATAGAATCATTTGACTTGAATTATTTAAAGGCATTTTCTTAATATTAAAAAAAAAAATCTCGTTTTGTGTTTTCATCAAGTTCGCGATATTCAGATATTAGTATAATCATGAGTTTTCTATGGTTAATGAATTTATTTAGACTTCATCCATCTAAAATTTCATTGTCTTACATTGATATCTTTAATTGTATTCAATCAGCGAACAAATTCAATTTTTCCTTTGTATACTTGCGAAGTTATTGTGATGAATTTTATCAAATGAAAACATAACACGTTCCTCAGCGCCGCGACGTAAGTACATAAATAAATAAAGTTTATAATGAAGATGTTTTCTCAAAGCATGGCCATTCATCGCAATAAGTCCACGTGTTGGGCGCGCCATTAAACCGCTGATTGCTCGGCATATATCGAGAATTATTCTTCATTCAACAGCGATAAAGGCAGACGTGATTGTATTTGTTTATATTTATAATTCACAAACGTGGCTACGTTGAACTCGGAGGCATAGAACAATGAATATTTATAGAGCTGCGACCGTTGCTCGGATCGTGCTTTACAATTATTTGTATTTCATTAGTCTAAATTGAAGAGAATACAATTTTACAATGTTAATCTTAAAGATATTTCAATATAATTGAATTATTAAAACTTTCGTGAGACATTTCACTATACTACTTGTAAAACGGCTTAACTCACGCGTAAATCGGTGTCAGTACCGACTAGTTTCGAGCCTATCGGGGGCTCGCT
>JAODUI010000004.1:3338477-3352543 GCA_027563995.1 Papilio gigon | reverse complement strand
CGACTAGTTTCGAGCCTATCGGGGGCTCGCTCACTCTGAGCGACGGGCCGCGAACGCGCGATAGTACCGTTCCCACTCACCCTGAAGATGAGCCCCCGTTGGGCTCGTAACTAGTCGGTACTGACACTGATTTACACGTGAGTTAAGCCGTTTTATAAGTAGTATATTTCAATGAGTTTAATTTAGCGTGTAACTGTTTTGGCGGTAGCTGTTCCCGTATACCTAAATGTTTCAATAACATTATAAGTGTTTAATTGCATATTTAAAAAGATAATTTACAAACATGGTTACAACTCAATTAACTTTAGTAAAACATATACTTACTGTCTAATTAATAGAATTGCGAAAAATCGATGGACATTTGTTAGCTGGAATCAAGCACTAAGTTGAGTACTGTGTGTAGTAACGTTTAGGTTACTTACTCAGTTATATGAGGTCATGGGTAAAAGCTATGTAACTTAATTGTGAAGTGCGCCGATAGCTCAATTTTATGGATAAGGTCTATCGATCTAGCGGACGCGGGTTCGAATCCCACCATCCAACTATCGTCGTGAACCATTCCTAACAAGCTTTTTCAAGCTTACCAGTAATGTTTACAAGAAATCTTAGTAAGTTAACAAAAACCTATTGATATTTAAAATATGCGACCGGCCAGTGTCATTAACGAATGATTTCTTTTAAAAACGATAATGTACAGTTTATTTGATTAATTCTCTTTTCAAAAACCAATAACATGTTTAACTTCAACAATTGTAGATTGGTTTGTTCAAATATTCATTTGTGCTTTGTAATTTTATTTAATTTATTAATTTATTTATACAACACTCGAGTCTTAGCAGATATAATTAATCTTTTGATACGTTTTGTTTGGTCACAGTCGACAGCAGAAATTAATTAACATTCCATGTAAAAAACGTCGGTAAGAGTAATCAGTTGTCTTTTGGTGGATACGCCTACATTTATTCATTTTGTGTTCGCAGGCCAAAGATTAAGTAACCTAGAACGGACAGACTAAATATGTAATTTGTATTAATCACTTAACGCTGTAGATGAGTCACGGAATTAAGACTGAATGGAAAACTAGTGGATCAATTAAAAATAAAAACAAGTTCAAAAGTAAAGGCGTAAAGACGTATGAGGAATATCATTAAATTGACAAAAAGTCATATTATATGTATTATTCGAAGAAATAGTATTATCATTTTACACTATTATCAAGTCTGTAATGCAAAAATGCGTTGTTTCTTTACCTAAGTATTATAATCATCATCATCATCATCAGCTGTTAGCTTACTGCACATAGGCATTCCACAATTCCTTCCACATTATGCGGTCCTCCTTCCGCATCCAATGATAACTAAATTATTATTACGTAATAGTTAAATACTTTTTCTCCGTCTCAATGGTCATTATATAATAGATAAATTAAATACCAACTTAATTTTTAATACTACTTAATTTACTACTTAATACTACTAACTATAATTTTATTTATTTACTTATTTGACTTATCAATATAATTACGTAATTGGTTTAAACATTATAAATCAACCTAAAAAATGACAATTAGCAACTACAAATAGAGATAAACACTACATAAATAGAAATTACAAAACCATAAATTAATCACATAAATTTTTCTTGAATCGTAGTATTAATATTTTTTTTAAATAAAACAAAATGCTTTTTTTATTTCTTAAAATCGTGTTGCCGTTCTGTAAGTACAATATTCTATGTCCCAATGCAGCGGTGTTATCTACAACAAGTTCGGTAGCCGATCGCTCGTCCGGCCGTTAGTAATTTGACAGTCGGGATGACAGATTGCAACGAGCCACGGAGACCACCAAAGAAATTGTCGCTTCCACCTTCCACTGGCCACCGATACGTTTTTGTTTATGAGACAGCGTTATCGCTTAATTGGTTGGCTCCTGCGCTTTAGACGGTCGCCTACGCGACCGACGTAGACATGTCTTGTCAAAACTATACTCCATGTCGGTGCTCGATAAGGCGTGATGCGTTTAGACATCGACAACGTCAGTAAATTATTTTTTTTTTTCGTTTAATTTTAAAGTACCTCCAGTTTTTTTTTTTATATTTGTCGGTAAATTTTAATTTCATCATCATGGACTCACTATACATCCCCACTGAGGGATACATAGATATCCTATTATTAGGGATGACTAGGCCATGCAGATTGCATCACGATGCTTACCTTCACCGTAAGAGTGTCGGATAATGTACGTTTAGAATTCGAAAAACATTTTGGCACATGGCGGTGATCGAACCTGGACAATGTCGAGTAAGGTCAAGTCAAGTCAAGTGAAGCGCATAACAACTACGCCACCGACGCTCTCCGACGCAAATTTTGTATTGGAAATGATAAAATGTTAGGTATTATTACAATAAATTGGTCATACGTAATACAATAGTTTGCATAATTGTTTTAGACAGATAACTAGCGGCGGCGCGGATAGCGCAAGGCGGGCGGTCCATTTTATCAAATACAATAAAACACTTATCTAATTTCACAATACGTTTCTCGTAAACGTCTGGTATTTAAATATAAATCGAAAGAGCAGAACACAATGGTGTAATCGATAATTGAATTCAGCATTGATGAACTTTACACCGGCCGACCTCCTCGACGTGACAGATCAGAATGGAATCCACGCGCGCACATCTATAGAGCTGATACTGTTCTAATATTTAGATCTATTTAATAACCTATCGAAAACAAATGACGTGATGTACTAAAAAAATAATTAACATTCCCTTTTAAATAGAAACAACTTTGTGATACTTATTTTATACAACTTAACATGCCTAAACAAATGTTTATTATAACGTTCGTGTCTAAGTAAATAATTCACCTTTTTCACGTCATCACAAACGTTTCAACATAATAAATATTCTAAATAAACTACTAATGATATAAATTTAGGAAAGGTAAAGTAAGCACTCTATGGATATATCATTAGAATTGGGATTAGGCAAGTCACTGTCTGTCGTCATACTTAATGCCAATTAAAAGATTTAGAATTGTGAATCTTTGTTTGCGGCTGACTAATGCGGCTCGCTGCGACAAGCCTTCGCTGTGTTCCTCTGCTTGTACACTTTCCATTAGCATACTTTTGTCAATTGTTTTTATGGCTTGCCAAATTCGACAAATCGTTTAGATTAATTGTTTGATTAACGTTTTATTATATGTTTGCTTTTAAATTATGGTTCCGTTTTGATTTAGCGGTTTTTTTATTTGGTAATAAATTTCTCTTTTGTTTAGTTGTTAAAATGACGTCATCCAAAAACCACACACAGACAATCCTTAATTAGTATAAATTGCCATAAACCATATGAAGACGAAAACTCTGCCTTCTTTAATGTGGGTTTACCTAGTACAGGAGATAGAGCCAAATTGTGGTTGAAAAACAAATGAAAATTTAAGTCAATAAGGATTTTTTTATTTTTATTTATTTTAAAGTTACACGATATTATCTCTACTGTTTATTCAAAAACAACTTTAAAATACGATTGATCAACAAGTATTTTACAAAGCCAGCTTTTTTAAAGAACTTTAAGCTCTATATAACACAGGAGTAGCAGAAACAATTAAACTTAGAACCATTCATTCGAAATATAAGACGTTAGATTTAAAGCATAACATCAATTATGGTTTAGATTTTACACGAACCATTAGCTGTCGGTTAAAGTCGCAATCGGCCACGAAGTAGCATAACTTAGAGTGACAACATTGTTCATCAAAGCTATATCGAATACAGTGCTAATTAATATAAGTGAGTACAATGGACGAAATGTAATATCGGCGACACGACCGTCTGCAAACCAAGTATTTGTCACATTCTTATATTCTTTATGGGTAGAAAGTTCACTTGAAGGAATTCACTATTGTCCAAGGACTAATGTTGGTTCCTCAATTGATTATTCCATTGTACAATGTCATCTATCTTCCTGTTGTCATTTTTGAGTTGATGGAATTATTTAATTCCGATGCTTGTCTAGTCTTCTAGATTAGTTTCAGACTTCACTTGTTTATGTTTTTTATTACTTTCTTTTGTTTATTATTTCGTAAGTGTCTTATTTATAAATCAATCCTTTGTAATCTGTTGTAGTTACTCATATTTGTAATGAATTATTAAAATGTCACTGACTGCAAATAAAAAACATTTGGCATTTGACTTGGTTGTCTTTTGATGAGACCGAACGCATAGTTCACCTTGATATCTATTTCCGAGAATGTATTAGTCACTATCTCTAATTCATAATGAATCTGATTTCTTGTTAATAAATAAAAAACAAGACGCAGTCTGATGTTTCATGTATTAGCAGCAATGTATTTGAAAGATACTGTGGTTCTTGTTGCTATGATTAAAGAAGTTTTAAGTTATTAAATATATTTGGAACAACATTCTTATATATATTTATGATCGCCAATATAAGTACTTTACTAGTATTAGTATGAAAAATTAATCTGAAATTAACATAAAATAGAAATTAAAATACTCAGGCATTTTTTACAGTCCATTAGCATCTTTGGGTAAACATTAGTCTACGTTTACAACTTTTCAAATCACTCGTTCCATTAATTTCGAAGTTTAGGTTTTCCCACGGCCAGGTCGCTGCTTGAAAGATGAACATTAGCGAAATATTTGAGGTTTTCTCAGTTGTTCAACTACCGTTTGTGCCGGTTAATAAATCACGAAGCGCGTCAACGACTGTCGTAATTATAGGAATTAAGGTTAAGTAACGATTAACTCTTCCTTTGTTCTACGTTTTGACGGAAGAACGTGGGATTGCTGTCGCCTCTGACGACTACGGTAATTATTCATCCTCGTTGAGAAATGCCACAGGAATGCACTGACCTTGTACCGGTCAAGGATGTTTGAGTGCAACGTATGATGCATCATTTAACGTACTTTTAATTTCTCAATTAACATGACTCAAGGAATGGATAATGGATGGGCATGGTTCATCATCATCATCATCAACAGCCCTTTGGCACGGCACTGATGATGATGATGAAGGAATGGATTATCAATGCACGAAACATTAATGTAAATTAATAAATTATCGATTTTAAATGAAAACTAAACTGTCATAGTTAACGATAGGTCTATGCGGTAGGTATCGCGATTAGAGTAAACAAGGTACGCCAACGCACAAATATATTGTTATTGGTGTTCGTAAGGCCGCGATACTGTTACTGGCCTAACCATTGAAGGAAACAATATCAAGAACACTGTTAGCTCTAATGAACTGACTAAAGTATTTTAAACTGCTTATTCCATTTGATCTTTTGCAATATTTATTGCTGGGAATAAGATTGTTTAATTTTTGCGTTGAATATTGCCTAACTTTCTTTTGTTTTTGTTGTTTATAATTTTGTGTTCGTATGTTAGTACGAAAGTAAGTAGCTATACGTTTGTGTGAAACTAATATAACCAATATGTTCGTTAAGGAAGTTCATGGTACGTCCAGTATCATTTCTCATCAGACGTTTAATAAATTAAAATCATGTCAAATTGTATATTTGCTTACTTACCGCAAATAAAAGTCGAGTAACACCGCTTTGATATTTGATAAAAAACCAATTTATCTCTCTACACATTGTTAAAAATTCCCAAGTCATATTTCAAATTGTTAATAATGAGCTTCGTACCTGACGGTTCGAGATCGCGCTAAGACTTCGATCTAAAGAGGCTGCATTTGCATAAAATCATTAGTAAGCACAATGCTCTGCGGGCAGGGACACGGGGCGAGAGACACCTTACAATTTCACCTCCGTTTATGCTACCAATAACGAAAAATTAATATTACAACCCATCCATTGCTCGCTCGCCAAAAGAAGATAAAACACAAGATAAAAATAACGAAGCAATGGTATTCAAATACGAGAAGAAAGACGACATAATGTCGACGTTTAAAATAACATGGAAGAGCCGGCAAGCCGCCTCTCGAATATGATTTATCATCGTTCATTAGGCGAGTTTGTCCGCAGCGACAACAGATGGAGCTGATAGCACTTGGCAGGGTGGCCTCTTGTTATTATTTTTATTACCAGTTTTCAAAGAATAATACTCGAGGAATGCATCCTTTAATGAACTTCTACCCTTTTTGGGTTCGATGATGGATAGAATTAATGTCGCCTTCTATTGTTGATTGGTGACACTCCCGTATGTTTGTTGTGAGCGCGGACCTTGATTGATGTTCAATTGAAATGACACTCAATGTAAACTCCATTTAAGAGTTTTTGATTATCTTTTACAAAAGAAAAACTTAAGATAAATGTATATATGCAACATTTATTTCTAAAGACGATTACAGATTAGTGATGCCCCTTGTCAAGGTTACAGTAATGTTCGGATTTTTTTAAATATCATGTCAGACATACCTCACATTTTCTGAGATAATTTCAAGTGTCTTATGATTCATTAAGTGTTTTTATTCCAAGCGTTTCCTTCGGTACCTCCATTAGAATTACATCAATAGTGAATAGAGGTAATAAAACCTGTAAAGTCTTACAATCTTTAGAGACAGCTCTATAAGTACTGGCAAATTTTAAATAGCTGTCAAAAAATAGTTGCTATTGAAAAAAAATATGCCAAGTAAATTATACTCCAGGTGGCAACCCTGATAACGATGCAGTTAATAAACATTTTCATAGTGAGTACGACCGCGGTCTCGCTAAATCCGCTTACAATTTAAATCTCAGAGTACACACGAGGCTGGCAAACACTGACGATTCTCAAAACTGCATTTTTAACGCCGTCGACGCTGGACGCTCGTGTTTGGTACGTAATTAAAGGCAAGTCGTGGATTTGCATACGTTTCTGAGAGCTCGTAGCGCAAATCAAAAAAAGAGCGATGTTAATTAGCATATTGTGCTTTTGAAATGTGACGGTTGGCGTGTGGTGCTTCATACTCTCAGCGGTGGCCCGATGTCAAGATACATACTGTTGTCAACTTGTGGACATTACGATGTAAATTATTTATCTTTTCTAAGTCAGTGTTACTTTCAAAATCAATTACATTAAACGTGCAATAACGAAATATTAATGGAGTAATCACTTTCTTATAAATGGAAGAACAATAATTTATTAAACTATTTAACGGTATTTGTTATTGTTTGATATTATTAAGTTGCCTATAGACATGGAGAGATAGTTAAAGGTCTTCATTTCTAGACATCTATAGACTGATGTTTATGAATTTTTGGTATTTATAGGTTTCCACATTGATTCAATTTACTTCTTGAAATACGGTTTTGATTTTTTTTTTCATTTAATTTTTGAGCTGTATCCATATTAACCTAAACATTTAAGTCAATCGTGATAAGTATAGTTTTGTGTCTCCGTTTTAATTAATTTGGTTCACGAAGTCGCCACTCGGGGCGTCACGATGTGGCGCTCCGCGGAGCCTGACTGACATACTTCAGAATGTCACCAAAGAGACTTCGAGCCTATCTCCGATCGCTAATGTCGCCTTGTTCCTATCCCCGATAGCAATTTGTTAAGCAAGAAATCAATTGTTTGGTGTTGTAAAGAGCATAGTTTTCAAACCTAGTTACATTCTCTATATAAAATTTATGTACAAACGTTTTCATTATCGTTCATCTTGATTGTAGATTGTATCTAATTGTTTGAAACAATACTGTGTAAGTATTCTAAATAAATAATATACCACGTGTTTACACCGTTTGAATATTTTATAACGTAACAAACATATGGTAACCTTTTAAGCAATATCATTACATTGCCGAAAATAAAGAGTGATTATAATTTATTATTTGTACGGCAAGATAAAGCACGTTCATCTCGTTCACACAAGGTGAGATCGAGTCCTTTGGCATGCGGGAATTAAGGCTATCGCACGATCAGCGCACGGTTTTAGCATGTGATGCCGTAACGTTCCAATTAGGTGCTCATTTGTGTCAGGCGCTCATTGTAAATCTATTCATTGGACTCGAACAATCATCTCATTGTGTTCGTGCCTCGCGTTTGGACATTAAACGAGTCGCGCGACATTAGGTAAATACCACATCATTTTATTGCCCCTTTTAACTCCCAAAAGATCTATTCAATCACACCTCCGCTAACAAGTACACTCCCATCGAACTAAGCCCTCGGCGCACAATGGGCTCGAACGCCACAACATCATCAAACAATTTCAAAATCTGATCCTATGCATAACGAATGGAGTTGATAAATAGTTTGAATTAACCGATTTAATGCGGGTCACCCACGGCACAGTGACTCGGCCGAATCACGCCGCGGTAATGATAATTGTACTGGCAAACACCCAGCCAGGACTATCACCACAATCTATTGAGAGCCGCCGCGACGTCGGAAACTCTATGACTTGCGCTATTGTGTTTATAATTGTATTCTTTTTATATTTTATTTCTTGTCTCCGGACACGATCTTTAGCGTTCTGATCAGCTCGGAGCTTTACTGCTGTCGATATTGTTTCTGCGACATCATTCAAACTTTACATTCCGTTCTCGTACATGTTAAATTTATCCTCGTTTGTAAATGCACGTAATTTCGATAGCCCGGGGCTTACCCGATTTAATGTTTTTTTTTTGCTTTCCTCATTTAATAGTCCAAATACAATTGTCACCCAGTTTCTCGGTACACGGCTTTTGACTTATAAGGTAAAAAAAATATATATTTTAACATAAGCATTGTAAAAACCGACTTCACATAACTTTAGATCCATCCAAACTTACAACCTTACCTGCATAAATAGACCAATTTTTTAATTCATTTACATTTCTCGTGGGTACTTTGCATTGATTGCAAAATTTATTTAAAAAAAAACTGTTACTTAATAACGATTGGAAAACATATAAGTTAAAATTCAAATCAGTTATATCGGAAAATGAACTGCAAGATAGTTAGTAAATTTGTAAACTCAGTATTGGATGATAATAATCTAGAATTAGCATTTATAATGCGGAGTACTTTGCAACTAGACACCGGTCTCGCGATGCAGCTCTGACACCTGGGACCGTTGGAGCCTCTTAAAGTGTCTTTGGAAAGCTATCTAAATTATCATAACATTATAGAATATTTTATTGCTACGTATGATAGAGAAAAAGTTTTTTTTATACAGTAAAAAAGGGTGTGGAAATGACGTATAAAGGAATCTTAGTCACACTCCTAAGTATTTATTAATCTTCCGTATCTGTTTGTGCCAGAAAAAAAAATAACAAAATTATCTAAGTTTTTTTTTTTTAATATTAGTAATGATTTTTGATAGTTCATTAATATTTCTTGGAAACGTTCCAGGTATGCTTAATAAGCTTGTGTTAGGATGATTCACGACACTAGTCGAATGGTAGGATTCGAACCCACGATCACCAGATTGGTAATCCGTACTCTTACCCGTTTGGCTACTGGCGCTTCAAACAAGTAAGTATTTATATTTCGTTGCAATTCTAAAAAGCAATTTTTTTGGTATGTATCGTAGTTTTTTTTTTGTCTCGGGGTGATTGAAAATCAATCTTGTATTTGTTTTCGTGAGTATTTCTTTTGTATAGTTAAAAGGTAAATCTTTAATTAAAATTATATATTAAAAAATGAAACAATGAAGTTAATTTTAATATAGATTAACTAGCGATGACTTGACACCCCGGACTTAAATCTCAACACGTCTCCAGCTGGTTACATTCTTACAACGATAAATGATGCTGGTCGATAAATTACAGTTGCTGAATAAAACACTTTATTGTCATATACTTAAGGACCAGTTGAAGGTAAAGTCATGGCAGTGTTAAGATTGTTTTCAAATTACAGATATGCTCCACCTCATTGAAATTAGTTGGGAATGTATTAATATGTATTAGTGTCAGCTTTTTTACATTATTGGTTATTGGTTTTTGTACCTACATTGTTTTGTTATGTAAATTCATATTTTTTCACGTAAGATAACGGCAGAAAGTTGACTTGCAGGTACAAAAGTATAAAAATGGCTTTTAAAAATGTAAATTCAGTTTAACCAAGTCTCTATTACAGTCAATATGACTTACTTAGTCAACATAAAGTAATTAACTTAGTACTAAGTCTGGACTCGGTCAAAGTAAAATAGACACTAGAAAGATCTTTAGCCTGCATACTAATTAAATAGAAAATCAATTCCTCTCTACTACGAATATTCTAACAATTGTCAGTAACTATTCAAAAAGTTCGTTATGTAAAGCAAAATCATGTTAGCATCGGCTTACACTATCGAAGTATTCATATTAAAAGAATATAGGAATTCTTTCAATCTATCTAAAAAAAACTGTTATAACAATGTATTTCTGTATAAATAAGTCACTTGCAGTTCATGGTAAAAATGCAAAAGTGCAGTAGGAATTCCGTGAAGTACTTAAATACTTGTAAATAAAATTCGCTCATAAAACGCACCACTTAGCTACATACGCACGTTGTCCATCAGTCATTGTGATATATGTCCACATTTAATTTCTTCAAGCGACCAATAAAATCAACCAATAAATATTCTTACTCCTCTCATTGTTGCGCGTTCTGTTTCGATCTTTTTTTACGATTGCCAACTGATTGTTTCGTTGGTTAACGGTATACGAACTGAATAACATTCTTTTACCTATCGATATTTCAAAAAAAATCTCATTTAATATAGCATTCTATATATCGTTATTCGATTGTTTATAGATATTTTTATGTAGAATATCTACTTGATAAAGATAATCAATCATTTTAATATAAAAAAATAAGTAACGACCACTCGGAAGATAGTTTAAAACTTGTTCTTTTGTACATTTTAATTAATAAGATTGCTCAATACGAGTCAGCGTGAGTCGTATACAATACAAAGATATAAATTAAAATGATCAAAGATTGAAACTAAGATTGTTGATGAGATCGAATCGAACAATAATTGTTTTAATTGGCACGAAATGAGGCTACAGTCGTTAGTGTCAATGAGTCGTCAACGAAGGTTAATTTGAGTCGAGGGAAATCAGAATCTATTAACGATAGTACAATTTGTTATTGACGCAAAGACAATGTTTATGAATGCATGCGTATACTTGTATACTGCGGCTATCAAACATAAGATCCATGATCGCGTCTGGTCGATACTTTTGCTAATTGGAAATTCTATGCGGTGACCAAAAATTATCAGTCGAGAGACTTTTAGAGCTACCTGTATAGACCGATGTAAAACTGTCGGTTCAATAATTGCTATTATCCGATGGATATCCGAATTTAATTGAATTATTCAATCTAGTAGAATATATCATTCTTTTTTGTTATGTATGTAAATTGTTACATTACATTTTACAGATTTTAAATTGTCATTATAAAGTTTATTGGTTACACAATTTATAAATATGTGCACACAATTAGTTGGACGGTTTTTAAAACCTTTAACAAATGTGAACTTTCTCAAGTGATGTGAGCACATTTATCGCCTCTCCGGCACCTCAGCACCGTTACCTGTTAGCTTCGAGCAATAAAACCACTTGCTTACATTATAAAGGACTTTAATTGCTTTACCTTTTACCTTGAAAGGTGTCCACATAAACAACGAGGTGCATTAAAATAAATATTTAGCGTCGGACCTCATCGACAACAACTTACAATTTCACTGTGGCCACCAATAAAAAATATATCTTGAAATATAAATAATTCCCACCTACATTTTTAATAAGTACTGTTTAAGTGTCGTTAATAAAACAAATTGTCGTCGTATGTACAGACGGGATGTAGAATAAGAATAACACGAGTGTCGCGGTGCGGGGGTAGCCAGTACTCTTGACTCGCTTGCGTTTGGAAATCGTTAGCGACGCCTACGGTTCGATTCTGTGTTGGTCCTTAAACAACTCGAACGGACAACGTTGATGAAGGATATATGTTGATTTGTGTTATTATAATTAAGAGATAAAGTTTCACAAAGTTTTTTTTAATATATTATTTTTTGCGTCGTCGATTTTATCAATTTTATTGACACAATACATTTTTTAATTTAAGTCTATCTAGCTCAAGTACTTCTTCGATGGGGATGACATCGGCTTCCGCTGTTGGCATAAATATTGCTTAAATTTAATGTTTTTCACGTAATAATAAATCATTACTAGTAACTTTTATGTGTCCAGTCTTGCTAAATACATCGATACTTGAGTCAGGTTTGTCGTTGCATCTCAACAGTATAAATAAAGTGATTTTATAGCATAAGGACAAGCCGTAACACTATCTTAATTGTTTAAGAATAAAATTTTGTACACACTATCATAAAGTTGAAATTTTAAACCGATCGCCTTACAACATAAGGAACTCGATAGTCGCAACGTCAACGGCTTTTAATTAGATATAAATGCTATTTATAATGCTATTCCTATGCAAATATGTAAAAGGATTCAAATCGTAATGAGAATTACAGTAATGTTTGTTACATAGGATACAAGTGCAATATTATCAAAACTTGGTCAATAAGTGTTACAAAACATTTGAGTTCCGAAAAGATGATTGGGCACATCACTTGTCATTTTTAAAGTTTTGGGAATTTGCTATAAGTGTATATCTTATACAAAAACTGAAAAAGGTCAGCAACTAAATTTGGATTTTTCTATCGTTAGTACTAAACTAAGCTAATCGGTTGAAAATCGAAAATTCTATAAAATTTGTTTAGACAATGACACTTAATAAAGCAAATCTAGTTGTATTATTATCACGTACTGTTTGTGATTCAAAATTTGGACATAGTTCATAAAACAAACTGTCCCTTTTCTTGCTGTAAAATGCGTAATTCTGAATCGTGATATTGAGTTGTGTCTTCAAATGTTGATTACAGCACCATTGGAACAAGTAACCGCCCTGTTAGTCGTATGCTTGAAGATTATTAACAATGAAATATTTTATAGGAGGGAAACGAGACAAAGGTGTTAACTTATACATTGCAAGACATTAAAAGTGATAAACATAAATAAAAGTCTAGCGTCTCAGGTGGGACGCATAAAATTGGACACGATCACAAGCCAACAAAACTAAACGTAGACTGGTACAATAAAAGGCCCTAAGCCATTTAAATCTCTCTAAACGACAGGGTTATCGTTTAATTTTACTGCAGAAAGCATTTCCATCACAATTGGAAGTGACTCCTTGTCATTTATTTTAAAGTGTTTGTGGGCTTCGACTTCGGCGTGCGTTATCATAAATCTTTTTTAAGATCGAACCATAAAGTGAGATAAGGTCGCACCCAATCGGCTAAAGATTGCCCCTTACTGAATTCCCGGACAATGCTGACGAATTGTCAGACCTCGAAATCGTGATGTGATGAGGCAGATGCGAAATATAGTACTTACTTCTGCTTATTTTAAATATCAATAAAAAATTTATCGATTTAAATTGAAAATATATTATTATTATTCCATGAGGTACTGACTGTTAATTGACTCTGCCAAGGATCGCTATTTGGCCCTGAATCAAGTGCGTGGAGAATTTTGATTAGAAATATGTTTATGTTGGTATTATATGAAATAGGAATTCACAATTGCTTATAAACACCAATAACTAGAAAAATGTACTCAATAAATAAAAAAAAATCAATGCACACAATAGATCACGAGCCGCACGAAAGTCGGTGTTAAACGACGCGTTTAATTTTATTTCGGGCTGTGTTCGTTTTTATCCAGACATTACAAAAGATCTAATTGAAGCGAAAAAAACGAGTGAGGCTCAAATGATACATGTTTGTTTGTGTGATTGATGTATCGACGGCTCGTCTCGGCCATTTAACAGCCAGTTAGACAAAATGGTATAGTCGCGTCGGTATGTGAAAGACTTCGGGGTGCCGTACCAGAACACCGATTGGCCGGTACGGACATTGGCATTCATTGTTGCTCTGTGTGGTTCTCAAAGTTTTTTTAATTAGGTAATTAATTACAAATGTATTAAGTTAATAGTAAACTACTTTTAAGCGAGCGTCGGTGGCGCAGTTGTTAAGCGCTTGACCTGACCGGACCGTACTCGACATTGTCCAGGTTCGATCCCCGCCATGTACCAATGTGTTTTTCCATTTTCGAATGG
>JAODUI010000004.1:3313096-3338377 GCA_027563995.1 Papilio gigon | reverse complement strand
GCGAAGAAATTCAAAGATATGTGTGAAGTCAACCAACACGCACTGGGCCAGCGTGGTTGACTATGTCTTAGTCACCCCCCCCCCTATTAATAGGGTAGGCTCCGAGCCCCTCGGTGGGGACGTATAGTGAGCTGATGATGATGATGAAACTACTTTTGTAAAAAAACCTTAGCAATTCAATTTAAATTTATTCCTATATAAGCAGGATTATTTAGAAATAGTTAGAAATTACGATCACAAATCTTTAGAGTTCAAGTCACAATAGATTAAAAGAATGTTATTTAATATATTGACGTTAAATAAATAATTTACATTTATTAAAAAATGTTTAATGATACAATGATTTTCACGACTTAATGCATTGACAATCGATAAATGAGTGACATTTTGCATTTTGAGCATCGCAGGCGCAACACAAAGGCGTCGCTGTGTGCGTGAGGTGATCACAATCAGGTTATTTCACTGGTAATTATGATACGAGCAGCGAGAGCCCGACCCGGGGGTCAACCCAGTTCGGCTGAATGTGGCACACGTGATTTTGTACAAAAAATGTATACATGTACCAACGCGTCCGTTCGCGGTGTTTCACCTTAAAAACTACAGTCGCTTGAACGTCTCGTACGTATTGGGTCGACCATGCGGGCGCAATAGCCAATAGGATGCAGTTTTTAAAGAAGTTTGTGAGAAAAAAAGTGGGTTAGTGGTCAGAGCAGGTAGACGACTAATTGATTTTTACTATTACCCAGGTTTTCGTGATCCTCACTTGTTAATTTGTGAGAAGGGAGTTTGCGGATCAGGTAATTTTTTTAAGTGGAACACCGGGAACGGCTGTTATTGTACGCGGATTCTCATCTTGTTTAAATCGCGTTATACGTTTCTCGACACTTCTTAATGTTTGTTTAGCTGTTCGAAGCGATCAATTTGTGTCGTTTGAAAGTAATATGTTTTATTTTATTGATATTATTTTCTTGAGATTGCATCGCGACCGTTGAAATTGTGAAGTTAAACGTTATCGCAAACAGTTTACCATTTTCTGTTAAATAAAATTACCGTGAACTAATAAAATTACAAATATCACGAATTTTAAGGAAGCTGTATAGATAATGAAACCTCTGTCGGGATACACACACCAAACGTCAGTGGTATTTTTTTTTGCAATGTTGCCAATTTCTTCTATGAGGTAGTTTAAAATTCCAATCTACCGCCTGTTTTTAGGAGCGTAGTCTAAAACTGTGTTTTATAAGAGAAGGGGGCAAACTAGCGGTGAGATCAGTAGGTGATCCACAATACCAGAGAAACCACAGATACGATGCCGGCCTTTCAGAAAGAGGTACGATCGCTGAATTAAAGGACCCTAAGTCGTACTGTTTGGAAAATATTTCCTACAACTGACCATTCCGCCAGAATTTGCGCGAAAACCTCCGTTTACCTAGATTTAGAGGTTAGTTTGGACTCTGTTTTTTTTTCAAAAAACTCTAGTCACAGTATTTTGCAATATTCCACTGAACAACTCCCGTGTTTTTTTTGGGATCACAATCTCATCGTTAACACTTTGCACTACAAAGCGAAATAAAGGATAATTCTCACTTACAGTCGTATCAAACGGTTATGAATATCGCCTTCGTGGGTGGGAGACCTCGGGTCAAACGAATGCATAGATAAAAAAAAAACTCGATTGAGTGACGTCCGAGCGACGACTTAGAGAAGTGCTTGTACTGATTGAAAATTGATTTTACATGCCCGCTCGTTGAATAACACCTGGGAAAGGTTGATTTACGATTTAATGACATATCCTTATAAAATACGTCTTCCGTATGTTTATCTACTTAATATTTAGTTTGCAGAGATTTTTTAACACACGTAGTTGTAGTAACTTTGTTTTATTCTGTACTAAATTTTTATTGAACTATATTATTTCTTTTACAATTCTATACCTTGAATAGGTATAAAATCTAGATGTCGTTTCTCGTATGAATTACATCCTTATTCAACCTACATAATTAACAAAAAATAAAATCGTGCAAACAAAACTAACAATATTTAATACTTACTAATATTGTAGCTAAGCTATACTGGTGACCATTTTACGGTAATCCAAGATCAATAATATAATGTAGTAACAATTCGAACGTAAGTACGTTAGTACACTCCGGAACTGTCTCTAACGCCAGCCGGCCCACGTGGCATTGCTGTGCCCCCGCGACTCCGCGAGGTACATCAGCCACGCTCCGCCATCGACAGAGGTTTGCACTTCGCGTATGCAAGGGACGTATTCGCTTATTTATAATTTTTAAATAGCGAACTCTGTCGATAAAAGATAGTCAAAATAAAATCCAAAAGTCGGCTTACTCTTTCGTATTACTTAAAATTGTATTTAATTTTTTTATCATAGAGAATAACTCTTTAAACTTGCCAATAATTTACAGTACTTTCAAGCATTTTATTTAAAAAAATATATATAATATATTAACAAATTGAATGGACTTCGTTTATTCATATAATAGTGTGAGAGGATTAGATAAGAACCGACTATATTCTGTGTTGTTTAAAGACGTTCTACGCTATATAATTACTTGACTTAGTGTTCTAAATCCCCGTAGTAGGGCCGAGCGGGTGCTACCAATTACGCTATCTATTAAATATTTGCAAATGGACATAACTAAGTTAAAAAAAGTCTTTCTTCGCTTATATTCGTTTGTTATTCAATCCATCTCTGTGTCAGGCAGTATTGAACGTTGAGAGTTAGAGCGCGGGCCAGCGGCATGTTAGCGACATCCCACACAACGATATGCCCTGATCTGTTTATTCCGGACAACTCGGATCTTATGCCTGATTAACTGGAAGCGTTAAGTCGTGACACAAAACAAACACCGAGCTATACTGACAAGCCTCGCATTTTCACCGCTGTTTTATAAGTAAATTAACAATTATCTTTAAAGCGCTAATAACCAAATGGTTAAAGGTTCGGACTGTGAATCTAGCGGTCGTCGGTTCCAATCCCATCATTCAACTATTGTCGTGAACCATATTCTAGAACAAGCTCCTTCAAGCTTACCTGGAATGGTTACAAGAAATATTAGTAAATTAACAAAAATCTGCTAATACCGTATCAAAAATAAAGTTGCGCTTTTTGGACCTTGGTAGCTATGATTTTCGTCACTGATAATTCTAAATTTACCTAAGCAACCTTGCCGTGTCTGCTGCGGTTATTGTGTTATTGTTTTAAGATGTTTAAAAAAGGGATGCTCCTTTTTACAAAAGCGTTCGTTTATGTAAAGCACTCGTTAAAATTGTCATTTTTATAACCTGCCAGATACAGCGAAGCACTTACTGAAGTAATATTGTAGTCAAAATTAAACAGTTTAATGAAAAAAAAAATGGTGTCAAGTATTTTAAGTTAAATCGGTATTGACAGTATTATCGCTGTCGTAATTCAAGTAATTGTACAACCAAAAAAAATGTGTAATACATAATTTATAGAAGCATTTCACTCGACAAGGCGAGAGCGTTATCAGTGGAAATTTACGGCTCGTCGCTCGTCGACTTCATGCAGCTGGTCAAATTAAAAGTATCAAAATCAGCGCAGAGCTGCACTAAGTTGATCATTTTAACTTTAAGCTCAGTAATTTCGCTTTCGAAAAAAAAAAAACTTGATTCCATTTTTTTTTTTATTCGAAGCATATATTTTTACGGCCAAGTGCAAACGGGCCGTTTTTATTATTGGAACAGAATATGAGGACCGTGACACAGTTATTAAAAACAACAATAATATAAACAATCGGATATCAATGTCTTCGAGTTCGTATATTTTAAAAATGTTCGATATCGCCGGACTATCGTAACAATAAAATTTTATACATCGGAAACTCGTGCTCTCCAATATCCCGCCATATTGTTATTATTTAAGAAAAAAAATTATTATTTAATCCTAAGTGTAGTGTCGTCTTCATTTTATCAAAGTCGAAGTATCGATATATTGTTGTAACGGCCGTGTCGGAGCACTAAAGAGTGCAGGCGCGATAGTCATGAGGACGTACGTCCCTTGTTAACGATCCCACAGCCAAATAAATTTGTAACCAAATTAGTCCCGAGCGATAAAATTTATTCGATATCCACTGAGAAAAGTAAAAATAACACATTCACTGTCGGATTAAAGAAGAGATACGATCGAGATACGGGCCCCGAACGCCTCTTCCGCCCATTTTTAACACTTCCAATTAATAAAATTGATTTTGTTTTTTAATTAAGCCCGTAACGAACACTCGGCTTGTTTAGGCCTCGGGATCAGGTATACCTCTCAACGAAAAGATTTATTTTATTGCTCGAAGCACAGTTCTCGAATCTTGGACTTCGATCGAGTACGCGGTGACGAAAGAACTGTTATACCTTTATAGTGGTCATTAAAAATAAGCTTAAGAAGGTTGTCAGAGACACTACCTTTAGTAAACTAGAATTATATTTCCTTTGCGTATATTTAGGTCAACCTTATACCAACTTTCCTCAAGTAACGATAGATTTAAGCTGAAAAAAAATATTGTAAGGAATTTGATTCAAATTTTGAAATATCATAAACATTTGCAACATATAATAAGTGTGTGCATTCAATCATTAAAAATTGACCAAAAAGATTCATCGCGCTACTCTATAAAATTAAAAAATAAATAAATAAAACGGTAGAACTGGCGGGGAATTAAAAAGCCCACTTTGCATTCACCGACGTTCAAACTCTGGCAATTTCTGACAAAAACCTTCCATTCATATCAGTGCTAATTATGGTGCCGACATGTACCGGGGCACGCATGAATGCATATTTACTGGTAAAACGTACGTACGAATCTTTGCGGCATTCGCCTACACATTTGCATATGAATGTGTAATTAAACTACGATGTGAATGCAAAACACTCTACAAATTATTATGTTAAAATTGAACTCTCACTTCCACGTATCAAAGTAGATTTTCGCTTGAACATTATTTTTACTGCAAATTGATTGCAGATTTAAATACGTACACTAGTATATATTTATTAAAAACAAACACTTATATGGATTGGGCAATGGACGTGAATCGTAAAAACTGCAAACGCTGCATACCGAGAGTGAACCGGTTTTATTAATAATCCTTTGCTAGTCGCCGATTGGTCGATTCAATACAAAATATTAAGTTGAATTGTTTTTACACATACGAAGGTTAACATTAGGTTTTTATAAACTTTAGCAATAATAAGTTCTTTCCAGTTATTCTTACAATTAATTAAATAGATTTGAGCATAATTATTTCGGCTCATAATCTACTTAGATGATACATTATTTACAAACCAAATATACTGTTAATAATCGGGTTGTACCATCTACTTGTTTTATTGCCGGTTAGTTAAAAAAAAAGTGTCAAAGACATGTGTGTATTGTTTCTGTATAGCAATCGAACTTCTCTATTAGAGGTCTGCAGTTCACTGAACTAATTTTCACCATAAACATTGTTAATACTCTACAAAGAGAGAACACTTCAGTCTCAATATGGCATGCGAAAACACGGTCAAAGCGAAATCGCGTTCCGAAACAAAGCAGAGCGGCCCTCGACACAACAATTAGTCGAATCACAGTAATTATTGTGCGCATTGAAAACGATACCATCATTCACATATTCGTTTTTTTTTTCATCAAAGTGAAGAAACAAAAGCTCCTAACCCTTTCGGCACGTGGCCCGCCATATGCTTTATAGGTTAGGGTGCGTTCAGAATTGTAACAAAAAACTAAACTCCGATTTTCAAATCTAATGTTGCCAGCTATATCTGACTACGCTGACATAGTTTCATGAAAAGAATTTGATAACGTTACCAAATTCTTTTATCATAAATGGAAAATAGTTTCTTTTTGATTACAATTATTAGGATTGCACGCATCAAACGCATCACCGTCAAATTAGTTACGTCAAAGTTGTTTAGAAGACGCATTATGTAAGAGCTGGTCAATCACAGCTAGTTCCAAGCTACAATGTCACTGTCGGTGTCCATCGTTCGTCTTTGCAACAATACATTTGTTTGACGTGACTGATGTGTGGGGTCTATAATGTCAGTTATAATAAACTATGGACGTACGTACTTGAAGTTCTAGACAAAGCAATATCGCTAGTAGAATGGTCTTAAACGTTTGAAACTGACCGTTGGAAAACTTATCATTTTTTAACATTACGACGTAACATTACCACACATTGCAGGGTTTATTTCAATGATTGATATACAATATTTCAGTTTTAAGTTTGTATATTTTGAAGATAAATTTGATTTTAATTAAGATTTATATTGGATTTCTTTAAGGCGTATTTATGGTAAACGTTTGGAATAGATAAATTAGACCGAAATGAAGAATGTTGTACATAAAGAGAAGTATTGTAATTAGGCGTAGGACAATGTAGGATTAAAACCATTGTACACGAGTCCGAAAATCGATATAGTAGTAACAATACAATAGAATATAAGCTTAAATCCAATAATTATGGCTGCAGAATAATTATCACTTTAATCTGCGAGGGTTAGCGGCGGAACAGATGTGACATAGCGCACCGGGCCACTCCGGCGGCCACTGTATCGTTAATAATTGTTTTTTTTACTCTTTTCACAAGGCAAAGCCCCATTCAGCGCTTTGTAATTAGCCATCGACGCTGACGTTGATTCTCTCTGAATAATTATTGTACGGAACCAGTTGGACGGCGATTGCAGACTCGCTGGATTTTGAAGAGCACTCAAATGTTTCTGTTAGGAAATCTGATGTTAGTTTTACAATATCCACTTGTATCTCTGCGTTTATAAGTTGTAATTTCGAAACTATGTTTTTAATTGTTGATTTTCATTTTCAAAGCATTATTCTTAAGTAAAATAAGTAGGTGTCTCTTCGTGCGGATATTTTTAGTCTAGGAAACACTGGCTTTTATCGAAGTGTAATGGGCGCACATTTATCTATTCAATGTAAGCACGCTCGAGGACAAGAAACGTTGGGAAAATCAAAAGAAATCCCTCAAAATCAGTCCATCACAATCGAAGTATACGTTTGAGATCTACAAGTCATTACAATAACTTTGCTTTTATAAGCAAGCATCGTTAACCGTCTACATTACCACAGAGAACTTTATAAAGGCAACACCCAACTGCCAATTAACCCTTCACAAATTGTTCCGACGCATATTCAAATATTTTGACCCCCGGCGAAGGAGCCATAATCCGCGTTGTTCAACATTCATATTTATCACATCGCGCGTGTAAGCGGCCCTAATAGAATAAAGCCATTGTGCCAGAAGGGCCGATTTAACCCTTTCATGGCTGCTAAGAGAAAGGACTGCTAATGGTCTTATTTCGGCTAATGATGCCCTTGCAATTGGGGTTGTTACTGTTGCGAGATGAAGTGATAACTCACTCTATGAATTCCTCTCGTTTATTCTTTGGGGTCGCGATGTATTATTCATTATGCCATTGTTTTTGAATGTTGGATGAAACATGTGTATCTTAGAGACAGCGGTATTTCTACTGAGTGTGTATACTCACAACAGTGATAGTGCAATGGATAAAAGATTTTTATTAATATCTAAATTCGTTGGCAGATAAAAAAATGTTAATCCCTAATCACTATTCCCCGTTTGATCAGCTGGCTCATTTGAATGATGAATTTTTAGATTTTTTCAAAGAAAAAAAATAATTCTATTACATTATCGCCCCAACCTAATAACAAACAAGCGCCCCTTTTGTTTGCCGTCTGAAAAAATAGCTTAAGGGCTGAAGTATGATAATGATCGTTTTTTTCTTCACCCGCCTGATTGCTCGGAAATGGTGATCGAAACAAAAAAAACGTATACAACGTGAATTAATCTTGCATCCCAATCAGCGGCTATGCAAATTCATACGGCAGATGCGAGCCGTGCCTTACCTCTAATGTTTATAATAATCTTGAATTTCGAAATTTGTACTAACAATAGCGGTTTGGCAGAATTCTATGTGTTTCTAAAGAAATTTTTAATGGATAAAATTTAGATAATGTAATTTAATCTTAATTTAAAACAAGGATATTATAATATTAACATATCAACGAAATTAATCTTTTAATTGAAAGAGAAAAATGTATTAATAATTATAATTTAGTAAAAATTAAAACGTCAAGTCAAAGTATCAATAGTGATAAAATGATCGGATGGCAATCATTTAAATTCTTAAAAATGAGAATTAATTATTTTATAAATTATCAATATAAATAAACTATACAATTAAAATAGCTAAGTTCCAACTAGTTTACAACGAGTTATATTAATTGAAAACTACATTCTTGATTAATCATTTAAAAACTTTGTTACGTTTTTGAAATCTCCAAAAACTTCCCAATTTATGAGTGGTTTTAAACCAAGTAAATTTCGAGAACCAATAGATACAAAATTTTAAGATATCTAATCCCAAGTACAAAATTGATTGAAATAATGCCACAGTAAGCAGTGAGCGACGGGCCACGACCGCGAAATTATGCCGGTCCCACGCACCCTGACGAAGAGCTCCCGATGGCCTCCAGACTAGTCAGTGCTGACACTGTAAACGTGAGTGTTAGCCGTTTTATATTTAGATTATAATAGTGTCCCATAAAAGTTTTAATAACTCAAGAAGCCTAATGTTGGGTTAAACATGATAGACCCATCATTAACAATACAAAATAACATTTAGACAATTGACTTTCGATTAACGACGTCATACACGTATGATCATTCTAAAAGATAGTTTAGAATAAAAGCGAATAGATACGTAAGTTGAGGATCTCCAAAAGCGATCAAAACATCTAGCGCTAATCAAACACGACTTTAAGAATTGTGTTCATTATTTTTATGATCAGATATTGTTCGAGTTTTGTATTTAGTAATAAATTATAACCTGTTTATTAGGCGGTAAATCACTTTCGTCCGTTGTCTAGACGAGCTAGTGTTGAATTACGCTCGGTTCGCTTTGTTAAGATTTATTGCATCGTATTTTGATTTAAGCGACGCGACTATGTTGATTTGGTTATAACGCCATTGACAATTATTGCCTATGTTTCGTGATATAGTTAGGAGAGAAGAATTCCTAACACTTTGTTAGTGTTATTTGTAATACTGGTTAAAAGGACTTCGATTTAAGTATACTAAGAAATAAAATTATAATAGAATTATTTCCTGATAGTAAATTAATTAGTCCTTTATATTATTTATTTTAGCGAGGCAACTTGGTAGCCAGCTATATTTTTTTTAATACATCAAAATATTTTTTTTTACTTTTGACTGCTTAATCTTAGTTCAATTTAAACTTACGATATTGGCTGCCATGTAACAAAGGGTTCGTTACATGCTTGTAACTTTTTTATTGTTTTAGTGAATAATTTGAACATTCAATTAAGCAATAATATGATTTAGAATTGTTATAAAGTACCGTATTTTTTTTTAACATTTGCTATATTATGTTGTGTTTATAAAACGCAAAAAACAGTCGGAAAAAACAGAAGAATGCTCGTCGTTGGTCACTTTATGTTGCTTTTAATGTGACGGTATTTAAAAGAAATGTGCAGAAGCTCAAACAAACACTAACTACCCACATTAAATACGTGACAGAATCTCATTTAGCTGTCAAATGTATTAAGAATTACCAATAAACTTTATGATATGTTTTAAAGTTATTTGTATCCGAACGGGCGTAGATCTACAAATTTAATTTACATAGGGATTTTATTCGTGTTTTTATCTCATTTTGTGTGGTGCAGGCAGCGCGCTGCGGGGCGCCCGCCGCCCGCCGCCCGCGCCCGCCGAGCCGAGACCATTGTGTCCGCGCACATCGTTTTACTCTTTGACATTGCGCTCTAAAAATTATAACTTTACATTTAATATCTGTAGCTTCGCACTGATTCTGTACTTTCTTATTTATCCTAGTTCTAAAAGGAACATACTACTTATCTTAATTTATAAATTGCCAGTATTTTCTGTTCGATACCAAAAATAATTACTGATAAGTTTTTGTTTAAAAAAAAATCCCATTTAATGTACACTTAATTGTCTTACAGTATTTAATCAAAGCAGTATACGACAGCATCCACCGAGAATTAAGCGTAGTCTTGTCTTCATTCGGGGCATTTCGAATGTTGCAAATGTGTAAATTCTTTATAGAAACATGTTAAATGTTGAATCATTTAAAACAGCTCACAATCAATTTGGTGGGTCCTATCTTATTTATACAGGCGGATAAAGCCGAGCAACAAGTGGTCGCAGCACTCTCTGCGACCTGTCACAATCACGCGCACGATCACGACCCAGCATCAGTTAAAAAATACACAGACGAGCAACAACAATGGCATTCCTTTACCGTTCGATTAATGACATTCGAGTGTGCGCCTCCAGTGACGCTCGTACACCTACTTAGTTGACATTATGTAAATACGTGCCCACTTTACATTGTCGTACTCATTATGCTGGCGAAGATTCGTTAGGTGAAGAAACACATGTTGTTTTATCGAATCGACTTTACGCACAGCTACAGGAAAGTACCGACCGCAACAGTTTAGATAGATGGCGTTGCGTATAAATAGACACATTGAAGTAAACTGTGTTTTAATTCATATTGATTTAAAGATAAATTCGTTTTTATTATAATTATTTTCTAATAATCAGTAAGTAAATAAATAAGGTCTGATATCTTAGAAATTCAGCATTAATCAATAAAAAAATAAAAACTGAACTCAGAAAAGATGGTGGACTAAAAACAAAAATTTACTTATTTATTTTATTTGAAAAAGTTTAATATATTATTTTCGTTACGAAAATTCGGTGTCATTATTTATTATTGTATTTGAATTAGTCAAAATTACTGCCCACAACCTTACAGAATTCATGTAAACATCCTTTTGTTTGAAGACGTTTAAAATGTATTAAAAGATCGGAACTTTCCGTGTGCCTCACAAGCAATGCAGATACATCTTAGCTCACACAATGAGATGATTACAATCCTTTCTATCTGTACAACACAAAAATATCAACATTCACAAGTGGGCGAGAGAAAACAATGTCCGATGTTCTCTCCTGCTCTAATTTCTAAGATACACTCTCCCACAGATAAGCATCTGTGGAATGATTTGATTAATTCAAACAAGGCTTTAGTACAAAGAATGGGAAGGGTTAAGTATTTTTATTGCTGACGCGTGTCGATATTAATCTGTGCTTGTTGCCTTTGGTTATTCATCATTTTAATGATTCAAAAATTAATCTTCTCCTATGACGTTTAATTCATTAATGCACACGTAAAAACTATTTAGACACATTTTAGGAGAACTTTAGGTAAATATTTCTATTTGAAAGTATAATATTGTGCTTTAATAATAGCTAAATAGAGTTTAATCTTGCAGACAATTTAAAAAAATAACAAATGAGATTCGACTAAACATATTACAGTATTCACTTTATTGTGTATAGATAATTACTTATCTTTGTATTACTAAAGAATTTGGTTTTGTCGCATTAAATGACTTTGGGTACCTTTTTATTTTCGTTTATCTAATCGTTGCGCAATAAACCCCTTTCTTTATAACACTCCGAGCAGTTTTGGAGAGCTCAAAGAGACTGTCGAGGATCTGTTTTCTGCTCCGGTTCATTCGAATCGTATCAATTATGGTAATTCCGCGTTTAATTTCCTGAGCCAGATTAACAGTACCCCCTCCAAGTAATAAACTTGATTTATTACACGAAGTTTTTAGAATTGCCCTTTTTTCAGTTTCGTAGGATTTCACACTTTACCGCGATTTAAATGAAAAAGGCGTGGAAATAAAATTACGTTTTCCATATCGTCTTTTAGCACTATAAACTTTAGGCAGCAGAATGCATCATGTCTTTGCCTTTGCCTGTTAAATTAGTCTAATATAATAACTTAGATGTAGTGCCAAAACCTTACCCTGTTTTCCTTTTTTTAAGTTTTATCTCAATACAAATTTCTCTAGTAACATTGTTATTCGTGATTGATAACCGTAAAAGAGTGTGAAATGTTCTGCAAGGAGAAGCATTACGCAAGAGAAAATCAAACCTTTCCTTATAGTCGAAAACATATTGTGAAATATAAAATTACAATAATAATTTCAAAATTTAACTATAAACATTTGACATTAGGCGCAATAACTTAACTAGAGCGGAATTCTCGGTCCGTTAACACTTTATAACTTACGTGTAATAAGATTACAAAAAATTCTATTGTTATTCACGATTGCATTTTACATGAAAAGGGTTCCGTATTTTGCGAAGTTTTTATAAATTAAAAAAAAAGTTTTCATGTTACATAAAATGTAAACAATCGTCGTCATCAAACGTGGCAATGGATGGTGTAGGCCTACTTTCAGCAGTGGAATATATTAGGCTGAAAATTATGCCGAAAACGTAAACAATAAAGACTGTGAACAACTGTAAATGATAGGTAGCAAACAAAATGTCTCATCGAAATCAAAGCGCACTATGTAGACAATTGCTCTAAGCATTATAGAAAAGTTTATTAAGCAGCTATGTAAAACTTTATCAAATATTTAATAAAAAAAAGATTGTATAATGATCAATAAAAAAAAAATTAAAAACAATTTAATTTGTTTCTGAACTTAAGGCGTTCACGTTTTAGAATCGACGGTCTCTAAAGCAGCGAACAAAAAGCCGTTTTAGAAAGCAAACGGCATGTTGGCCGACTCGAATTAAACAGTCTTACACACAATTGAATTACTTGAATTTTCTCGTCGACTCTTCGAGAACAAAAGCGTTATTAAATACGTAATTATTCACATTTACTTGGCGTGCAAGGTTTTAATTCAAAGTTTCGAGGGAACGTCCGATTTAATTCTAGCCGAACTAATTGGTGGCGTGGGTCGAAATAATTTTGTTTACTGCCTTTTAAAAGATCCCACCCACTGGCCTCTCATTACGTTATGTCGGTAATTACAGCGTAGTAATAGGTGTGTCTACTGTTTCTAAATTGTTTTACGTTTTAGATTTATACAGTGATAACGCAATTAAGATTGCTTAGAACGTTTTGTTTACATTTGTTACTTTTTTTATTAACATGTTTTTATTGCAGTTAGGTGTACGCATCTCCGTTGCTTCGGTGACTATCATTCAACCCTTCTTTTTAAAGTAGTTAATTTTCTATTAAAGTTAACCGTTAGTTTGAATACATCCATCCACCTTAAAAAATCCTAACCTAGACTTACACTCTACTGATCTCTCATAACTCCTGCTGGTATTAGTTGTCTTTAAGGTTGAAGCTTTTCTTTAAAATCTTAAAGAATTGAATTAATTAATTTTATAGAACTTGTAATTAATTATTTAAAAAATCTTCTTAAATGAATGTGAGAATCTCCGATGTTCACTTACTGATTTTAAATAAGTCTCTTAAGAGGTAATAGAGTTAATTTGAATGCGCCGCTGGGACCTTATACCTCCGCCGCGCACATGTTAATTAGAAATGCAATTTATTATAGTCACTGCTACTTTTTAGACATTGTGGCCACAACGTCTGGTACGGTGCCAAGTTTTCAAGGCATTCGTTCTCCGAATTCCGTTATTCATGCATTTGAATGTCCTTGTTCAGTCTTAATATGTTTTGCTTTAAGTTTTTGAACGCTGTATTGGCTCGCATACAGATGAGATCGAGCTGAAAGATTGGCGAATAAGACAAATGAACGCGCACCTACATACTTACTCGATGGAATGCAAGCTCGCCGAGAAAATAAATGTAACGGTATTATAAAATATCACATTGTTTAAAATTCAACTCATCTTTAGTTTTGTACCAAATTTGACTTCAAGGAATTCTAATCTGGCATATGACGTCTTGATCGTCAACTTTTCTTTATTGAAGTAAAACAAGCGAATATTGAAGTATTGCAATTATTTGTGGTTATCTCGAGCTTAAATATTGTTGTTAACAAAATCTGCAAATGATTTGATTATCGAAATTACGAAACTATATTTACCGATATACGCTTAAATTTTATATCAATGTTTAGAAATGATCGTAAATAAAAAAGTTGTTTTCCGACTGACTTTCGTAAGTTACATTATTGAAGACAATGAGGAAAAATATATACGTTTCGATCAATTTTTGAATCACGTAGAAGCCTGTTACTTAACACTTTTTAGTGAAATTGGTACCAAAGAGTAGGTAGTTCAAATGTTTTATAGGTAAATAACGGCTGTTGTGTGACTCACCATTATGATAGCGGCGAAAAATGCGTCCATTCTAACTGAGTGGCATACGAAATGTTGGAGGACAAGTAACTTGTGCTAGTGATCTAGTCGTTAGCGGTTACGTATGGTTAAGTTATGTGCATTGGGATTATTTTCATTTCTCCATAACTTTCAATAGCTGACAACTATGATATTCTTAACTGTGTGGTCGTAGAAGAGTGAGAGAAAAACCAATTATAAGCACATTATTTTTAATACGTGAAAAATGTTTTTTTTTTTTATAAGTGTTTATTCACATAAATGACAGGAAATTTCGCAGAGATCTGCCAGAATGAAACAGATATGTTCATACAGCGAATTGTGTCAGGAAAGTAGTTTAACAACACAAAATCACATATATATTGTTTGGTTAATTAAATATCAAATTAATGTTAAGATTTACAATAAGATTAGTAAATTCCTTACCAATTACAGCTATCGTTCATCAAATTAAAGTGGTCGCATGTTTGCTGTAACATTTCAATGACATTATGTTTCGCAAAATGTCTATGTTTAGGAACACAACGTTTGATGCTTTGAAGACCTAATCTATGTATTCTATGATATTATATTCTACATAATATAATACAAAAAAAAGTTATTTTTAAATTTTGAGTTACAAAATAAACTGCTGTAATGTTACAACGCAAGAATCCATTTCCTCGATGACATGCAAATTCTTAAATTATTTTTTACAAGTTGATATCACTTTAAATACGTTTATATGTCCACTAATTGGTGTCCCAGGTGCAATACAATTTTATAAAACGACTACTTCACGAGTCAACGGCGCTCGTTCGACTTTGTTTTACGTTTACACAACCTTTACCACCATTACAGCGATAACATTCGGTTCATAACGATTATTTTCGAATTCAGGAAAGCTTGAAGGCCGCTAAACATTATTTATTAAGTTAAACTGAATTATTTAATTAGTACACATATGAAAAATTTTATAGCTCATAAAATGTAACGTCGAAAATGTTAATATTTTTCGCCAATGAACTGGCAAAATTTCTTAATATATGTTTTTAATTTGCCATTGCGGCATTTATTACTACTCTTCTTCTTCTCTTTGTTATTTCTTCAATTTCTTTCTTCTACTTATTCTTACTCGTCGTAGAAGAATTGTCAGTAACAGTTGAGGATTACTAGAACGTGTATTGAATATGGTCGTTTAGGAAACGGCTAATAGACTACGTAAAAGTTAAGAATGAAATGAAATAAATGAAATTAATTTGAAGCACTAATAGCCTAATAGTGAAGGGTATGGACTACCGATCTAGCGGTCGTGGGTTCGAATCCCACCATTCGTCTATTGTCATGAACCATATCCTAACGAAAGCCTTTTCAAGCTTACCAGGAATGGTTACAAGATATATTAGTAAATTAAGAAAAATCTGCTTTTACTTTATAAAAAAATGACTACACTTTTAAATACTAGTTTACGTTCCAATATTAATGGCAGCGAGTAGTCTTTGCAAGAAATACTTCAAGTAACCATTGTAGGAGGTAAACGTTATTGCATATTCGAATAATTGAAGTTACATTGTACTTTAAAGGTTCAAATTTGGTATCTGCTTCAAAAGGTTTTACTTATGTACTTATGAAATGTACATGTTAAGGAAATTATAGTCATAATTTGTTAACATCGAGTAAAGGTTTTGTATCCGTACAAGCCACGAAGTCGACCCAAAGCGGTAATTATCGCTTGAGTTTGTAATTAGCACATGCAGATATTACGCTGCAGCGCTGCGCTGGCACGGTCTGTCCTAATTGTGAGGCAATTACATGTAATCGTTACGACTGGGATATTCCAGCAAAAAGCGCTTTAATATTTATTCTATTACATAGAATTTCATTGTAATTTATTCATAAAAATCTAATATTTTTATAGCTTCGTGTCATCGTTTTATAACTTCCGGACCAACAATGAGGAGCGGCACACCGTCTTTCAAAAGTTGAACTAAGCGCGGGTTGAGAACGACTTGATTTTACTATATGCGTTGGGTTTTTCCACATTCTAAATTATGGGTTTTTCCAAATTATATCAGAAATTTATCTCAAGACTTAGATAGTTCATTGAGAATTGAGATCAAGAATTGCAAGAAAAAAATTACCAGAATCATCAAACTGCCTATAAGTAGTGGGTGTATTGCAAATTTTTATTAGTTACAGTTTTGATACAACTCTTTAGAACACCAAAGAACATACGTTTAATTCTACAAACATTCATTAAGTAAATTATATTAAAATACGTATGCAAAGTTGCGAAGTCAGGGCGAGTTCTTAGTATTGTATAAATCTATCGTTTCATAAGCTTTAAGCGCTAAAATATCTTCAGATCGTTCACTCCAAAGGGTGTGGGAACGCTAACTGAGACTGTATCACGCAGATTTAATTACCAGCTGTAACCTTTAGTAAAACATTTATGTCTAACATTTGAACAATCACGATTAATAAAGGACAGATAACAATGCGATTTATAAATTAATATCTGCTGTGACGTGTTCAATTAGTTGTACTACGGTTGCTTGAAGGGAAATACAGAGAACAATGCTTGACTTACAAATTTAAACCTTATGTGTACGGAGTACTAGATTTAAATTCCTTTGAATGATTTGATTATCAAAAACAACGTAAATTTACTATTTAATAGACGTAATTAGCAGGTCGTTTATCCTGGTTTTGGTTGTTTACTTGTTCAGAAATACAAAGACAAAGAGGTCAGAGTATAAGTGTATATGGTTACACAAGATCCGGGTTCGACACTCAACGGAGGTCAATATTTGCGATGTAATTATTGCTGCTTTTCGAGTGTCTTATATTCCGGTCACATCATTATCATTGCGTAAATTCATTTGAACTCTGAGTTTATTCATCATATCAAACGTTGGTGACACGATCGTGCTGTTGTGAATACATCACATATCTACTTGCGGATAGAAAATTAAGTGGAAGACCTTATGTCAAGTACTTCGCTTAAAACAATAAGAACTATATTTTTGTTTCAATAAATAAAACAAAAGTAGAATGTATTTGGTAGGATCTTTAGTCCAGTTAACGTTTATTGCCAAGTTTTTCAATAAGGTTCATTACATGTAAGTTGCGGATAAATTAAAAATTTACATTCATTGTAAAATAAAACAAAACATATCATCCTCTCGTCCGCGGCACGTGTTGAAATAATCTCGTAACAACGCGACCGTTAATTCGACCTAATCCATGTGGCTCGTAATTATTATATTCGTTTGTTCCTCGCGGCTGACTACGTTCTGTTTGCGACCCGAATGCGTAATGAGCGAGGCTTTCCAAGTATCGGGTTGGCACTTATCGGGCGTGCCATCTGACTATTATATTACCAAAATACCACTTTAAATGCAACTCAATGTAATCCTATAATTAACTTAAATGTAGCCCAGCGCACTGCGCGCCGTACGAACTGTAATGTGTGCGGAAAATGCATTTTCGACGGCGAAAATTCCAATGTCGAAGCTACAGAAACACCCAGCGAATTACAGGGTGTTGCTTTATTAATCGTAATTGACGTTTGAGACAGATGCTTAAGGCGTGCATTTGAAATTAAATGCAAGTCACACCGCTTTATAAAACATGATGCCTAATAAAGTTCTACAACAATTTGTAACAAATTGTTTACACTTTCGTCATTTGTCCCTAAAACTATAGTTGCTCAGTAACGCCCTCTGTCAGAAAAATTATCAGAAGACATACTGTGTTTTATTATGTTTTTTTTTTCTACCCGCAAATGCAGAGTTACTGGTCGAGATAAGTTTCGACGCACTGTAAATTAAAAAAGAAATCACATTTATAATTTCCCTAGGTAAATTATAAGAGAGTGAAATTTATACATTTTTCTCCAAAGGATTTGAACTTCGTATCCCGAGTGAGTCATCCGCGGTCGGGACGTTACTTAGAGGTGTACAGCGACCAGCCCGGGGTCCAGCTGTACACAGCCAACTTCCTCCCGCTCCCGGACCACGAGGCGCTGGTGGGCAAGTCGGGAGTTGGGTACAGACGTCACGGTGCCTTCTGTTTGGAGACACAGAACTATCCGGATGCTGTCCATCATCCTAACTTCCCATCACCTATTTTAAAACCTGGGGACATTTATAAACATAGAGTAACATATAGATTTGGTGTTGAAGAGTTCACTGTACCGCACGTGGTCGGCGCTTAGTCTACACCTTGCACGGTTTTTCTAACGAGATATCATTTGTTAAATATTTTTTTAATTATCATGCTTTTTGATATAATAAAGATTTTATGAACTCCATTTTATTTTATTTAAAAAAAAATCTTCTTCCTAATTTTTTGAAGGTCATTGTTACGTCACCTATTTTTTTTATTTCTCCACTTTATCAAAACTAACGCTTCTGTAATGTCCCTTCCAAGATGGCGGCCGAGATCATTTCGTGTTTGTAATTGTTGATATTATAGTATTATTATTAGTGACATGATAAGTCGAATGAATATTTTTTGAAATTATATTTGAAACATCACCACAGACACACACCACGGACAGGTCGACGCAGCGTGGGTAGGCCTCCCGCAAGATGGAAATCTGGTTAAGTTTGCGGGAGCATCCTGGATGAGATCGTCGTGGTGATCTTCGGGGGAGGCCTACTCTAGCAGTGGGCAACATGTGGCTGATATGATGATGATGATGATATTTCAAATATTTAAGTAATAATCAGGATCTGATTTACACCAATTCACATTTTTAAATTTGGAAAATGACAGAAGTTATTTGACAAATACAACAGATTAAACAAGCCACGAGAATGTAGAATATATTCATGTTAAATGCCAAACACTTTATTAATGAAAACAATTTGGTAAGTTTAGATTTATAACTAAAAATCAAACACAAAAATAACATCAAAAGGATTCATTTATTATTTATTACCACATGACAAAAATACAAATCAAAATGTTCAATGAAAACAATCCAAAAAAAAATTGATAAAATACTTTTTTTGGTTCTGTATTCACCTTACCCGACTACACACTTGGTTTTCTATCTTAGATGAATACAAACGCGATTTGAAAATATTTTTCTAACATTGGACACTAACCAGTTTTTCCACTACGGCAGTGATCGACGAATTATACAAATTATAAAGATTAAAAAAAAAATTAAGAGCCAAATCTGTTTGTGCAGCTGGGTGAATAAATATAACAAATTTGAAGAAGGAACCTTTGTAACACGCACGCGACTTGTATATACGATAAGCTTCGAACACTGGTGACAAGAATGCAATGCCACCTGGTCCGGGCCGGGCAAGCCCGTAGGTATCTTGTGCCAGAGCACACCACAGTTCAATGAGCCGCAGGCGGATCCAGAGTCGCACTTCACCGACCTCTCTAAGGTAACTGCGTGGAAGTGTAAAGCAGGCGGCTGTCAGTTCGCGCATTACTGGACTTTTTATCGTTGTCACGCATTCGTGTCTGTCTATTTTACGTCATTAGATTCCCTTGATTGTTTGATAAGCTTATAATAATATCTATTTATTTATTATAAAGTAAATAAAAAAACGATTAACGTGGTCATCCAGTGTCGACACCGTTTTCTAGTGAAAGGCTTCGTCCGCGAAATACCAATCCCACTCATCTTGATGAGTTCGTGCCGACTGTGTAACTAGTCGGCGCTGACACCGGGCGGATTTTAAAAGTTTTATATTTAATTTATAATAATATAATCTATTTTTATTTAACTAAACATCTCTATAGAGATGCTTCTAATCCGTTTTGTCTATTTTGTGTATTGTCTTTGACGCTATCACCCCAAGTGAGGTTCAGGCTGCGCTTCATGCCGTCGTCCAGCGGCGGGATGAGAGAGCGCGGCAACAGGAACGTGGATAAGTTGAATAGATCCAGAAATACTTTGTAACGGTCGCTGAAATTATAGAAAAAAAACACATAACGTCAATAGACATTAATAAAAATATCAAAAATGTGATTAAATTAGATTAAACCAGCGAAAGTGTTAAAGATACATTAATGTATATCCAGTCCAGGTAAATAAGAGTCACCTAAGAGTAGACCGGAGGTACTGGTACCCAGACGAGCCGCCGGTCCCCAGGTGCTGCGACCCGATCATCCTCTGCACCATTATCACATGGTTATCTGTCCGAAAATATTATTAATTAAAACCTTGACATTTGACAATTGTTAAACATGATAGTGGAATGGCGAGTCAAACTCAAGACAAGGTGATCGCAAATCCGTACACTCGAACCGTTAGGTTATTGGAGTTTCAAGATAGTGTCACTATTCTGTCAAACTTTTTAATTAAGAGAAGGGTTAAACGAGCGTTGGGTCACGAGGGTGGTCGACGCCCAGAAGCCTACAAGAACCACAGATGTGTTGTCTTTGTGGATGAACGAGAGTCAAGGCGATGTACGTACAGCGCCACTTGGTGATGAGGCTGTCGATGTCCATGAGCAGCGTGAGCAGCTGGTGCGGCTGCGAGAAGCGCGGCTCGTCGCGGTAGAAGGTTATCATGATGGCGCCCTGCAGCGCGCGGTGCGACAACCTGCGCGCGTCACCACCACTGAACACATGCACTGACAGATACCCCTAGAGGCAGTATCCTAAGCGGTGAAAGAAATCTAACAGGTCTTTTTGTTCAGCGATGTAACAGTCTACATCGCTGAATAAAACCTCATTCATAGAAAAATAATTTCGAAGAATTGTACAGCTGAAAATTTCAACACAGATAACTGCCTTAAATAGATAGAGCGATTTTTATCAGGTCAATCTGCCTACCTCCTTTCCCCGCGCGAGCGTAACGCGTCATGTACTGAGGGATCGAAGATGGAGCGGTATATCTCCCGCCGGTTCTCCGCGTCCTGCAGGCGATGTTTGCGGACTATGTCGTTAGGTTCAAGCTGGAATATAAAAAAAGGTAATGATTTTTATAGTGAAGGAAAACATCGTGATGCCTGCATATATCGGAGAGGAAATTCAAAGACATTTGTGAAGTCAACCAACACGCACTGGGCCAGCATGGTTGACTATGGCCTAGTCACCCCCTAATAACAGGGTAGGCTCTGAGTTCATCGGTGGGGACGTATAGTGAGCTGATGATGATGTTGATGATTTTTAATAAACATAGTAACTACAAAATCATCATCCGTCGTCTATCTATATATATAAAAATGAATTGCTGTACGTTAGTCTCGCTAAAACTCGAGAACGGCTGAACGAATTTATCTTATCTTGGTCTTGGAATGTTCGTGTTGGTCTAGGGAAGGTTTAAAAGGTGAGAAAAATTAGAAAAACTGCCGTGAAAGTCTTAAAAATAGCCCTCTTCCATTTCCTATACCAGCGTTTTTTTCCGAGAAGAAAATGCTTTTTTTTGCATTTCCTAATGAATTCAAAAATCTGTTTATTTATTTCCTTTAAGGCGAAACAGAGTGCGCGGGGTCAGCTGGTTTACTTATAAACTTTTGTTGTATTAATTTATTAAAGTGACGTCACCATGGCTTCGTCGATGTCATCTTTGATCATGGTGTCGACGGTGTTCTGGAACTTTCCCCAGAAGTTGAAGCCGTGCGTGTTAAGTCCCGGCGTGCGCTCCAGCCAGCGCTCTATTAAAGCCAATAGAGCTGGCTCCTCTTCTGACCTGTTATTGTATAATAAACTCTATATTTATACAAATTACGACACATTTTTGAATAAAATTAGTCTAAATTCTTTTTCATAATTCGTATCAGCTTTTTAGAATTCAACATAAAGTAATGTCAATATTTATCAATAGATGTCGTTTATTTTTATAATCGGAATATAGAAAAAAAAAACAATTGTTCCACTTAGTTTTTATGCTGCGTTCGGTATGAAAGTGAACTCGCCAGCGGAGTTAACATTTACGTTAAGTGCCAGTTGCATTTATTAGTCGTACAACGCCACGGTGTCGGTTGACTTCGTTCGTAATTTATAAAAACACGCTAATCGATAAACAATCGCCATCGCACTCACTTGCGCAGTGCCTCCATAGCATCAGGGTCGTCGCCGAACACCGTTTGATAATTCTGGTTGTACTTAACACGAAGAGCTTGCTTTAGACCAAGCTGGAATTTAAAAAAAAAAATCTTAAACACCTTACATCTGATAGTTTAAAAAGTGTTTAAGTGTTTAAAAAAAAACCTTAGCCTTTTTTTTACGAAATATATAGCAAAGTTGTAAGATCCAGACGAAAGATGGCACTGTAACATTACCTTGTTCTCCAAAAGACGGAATTGTAAGCTCTGGAAGCCGGAGGCGGGGCGCAGGTAATTTCGGAAGTCCATGAAGTCCAATGGTGTCATCGTCTCCAATATCATCACCTGGTCGACTAGCAACTGGAAATATTACATAGATTAGATTTATTTTTACATTTATAGCCTCGACAATGATTTATAGCCTAGATAACGTAGCCTGGAAGCGCTTCTATTGTATGTGCTTAAATAAATTTGTTTAGTTTCCCTTTATTTTTTATACTCCTGGTTAGGCTGTAAAACAAATGACTGTTATTGTTACTCAGAGAATAGGTTTGGGCTACAGAACACAATGGTAGGAAGCTAATTGTAGATACGAATGTATTAATATACCATAGGTCGGTTAAAAAGTCACAGACTATTGTAGAACAGAGATGGTATTACTGTATAAAGTTATATATTGTAAAGTGTAATAAATACCAGAGGGTTCATCGGCTATTTTATAATATAGCGGAAATTTTATAGCCCAGCATTAACGACGGAAGTCGTAAATGTTGGGCTATAAAATTTCGTTCAAGAATACTAAACTTAAAAATTTACATTACGTTAGTGTGGGATAATTATGCAAGATGCGTAAAGGGATACCTTACTTGGAACGAAGTTTTGTATATCGATAGGAAGGATCAACTTCTGTATTTAACTCATCATCTGGCCCTTTTCCCTATGGAGTCGGCACAGTACTCCATACATCTGTCAGTTCATATCTGAACTCATTCCTTTAAGCATATCTTTCTATCCGTCCTAATTTAACTGTTACCGCGAAAACATTAATAATATGTAAATGTGTTTATTTATTTATTAAGACAATCATACAGCATACATATACAAAAGTTATTACCAAAATCTATTGTTGAAAATGTAGTTTTTTAATTTTAATTGTAGTCAAAGAATTACTCTAAACTATCAAAACAATTTATTAGTCAAAACTAAATCCATACAATAGATATTTACTAATAATACAATGTACACGTATATAGAATATACGAGTTGTTCCGTATTTCAATACTTTTGTAGAATAATCTAGTAGAACTATTATTTAACCTTCGTTAACTAAATACTTGACATTAATAAAAGAAAAATACGCATTAATTTAGTTCGATTACGTCTCGGAAGACGTTTGACGTAGAGATATGATCGTCACCGTAAAATTATTAATATTTGCTTTATCTTATTAAAAAATGTTTAAACTTACAAGGAATATGAAAATTAACACCAGAGGGCGCTTCAATCGGATAATTTATTATATCTCTTACTAGACGAAGAAAAGGAATTAGTTCCATATTTTTCCGCAATATGGCGAAGGTGTTTGTTTTATTAATACTGCGAAGAGATGAAGAGATCAACAAGGTTTGATTGAAGTTTGGTGAAGATTGAATGCGGATGGATACAAAGGTAGAGAAAGACTTACGAAGGTTGATTAATTGTGTAATATAATGCGTAAGTGTGCGAGACCAGATATACGGCTGACAGTGATGTATGGAAGTGTACTGTGCCGACCCTCTATAGGGAAAAGGGGATGTATGAATTATTATTCTAACATAGTTAACACATACTACAATAAAACATAGTTATCACTGTTTTTTTTTAAATTAATAACAAGGACATCGTTTTCTACGTAAAGGTGTGAATTCAGATACGACGGTTGATAAATTTATGGTAGAGTACATACTGTGCCGACCCTACGTGAGAAAAACGTTGTTGATGATGATGGTGACATTTTTTAATGTATTCAGCTTATAAATTCGTTAGTAATTTTATGAATTATCAATGTTTATAATCGTACTTCAACGTAACCAGTGTCGGGCCTCAGAGGTCATGGAGTGAGAGGTCGCGCGCAACCGTATTTATCAGCCTACTAGATATTCAATATCTAAACATTCGAGGCTTTATATATAACAAGCAACAACTGGATACGCGTCAGGGGCGTTATGAATGAACAATGTAATACAATACAGTGTTAGAGTGAAAACTCATTCTGTAATCTACCGTTTGTACTGGTACGGTAGACTACAGGTTAAACTATACTGTACTCACTATACTGGACTATAATTATAATAATAACACAATACGACCATCAGCAGCTCTTGTCACTGTACTGGTCAAGAATCCAGCGTCACATGCCTAACGCATCTGCGTTTTATAATCAAAGTCAAAAGGCAACTATATCCATATCTTTTCTGCAATAATCCTGCATTTTCGCCATAAAACTGAATCGTATTATATCACTTTACTGACAGAATTTCTATACAATGCCAAATCTATGTATTAGCGATAATTGCCTAATGGTTAAAGATACGGATTTCCGACCACATGGTCGAGAGTTCGAATTCCGACATTCGACTGTTGTAGACCATTTCCTAGCACCGGCCTAGAGCTTAGTTGGGGGTGATAAAAGTAATATAATTGAATTAACAAAAATCTCCTAACATTCTATTATTAAAAAGAAATGATCTCTTTGTCAGTTTATAAGTAAATTTAATAAAATAACATTGATGGCGCGACCAGCCTTCACGGTCTGTGATTGGTCGAGGATGACGCAAAGAACGTCGTCGTTCGTCATCAGAAGATTTTCAAGTTTATCAATGTTTTAACGCAGCTATCTTATAACCGGCGGTGAAACGTGCAAGGGGACCTCATGTCCTGGTAAAAGCGCCAAATGATTCGCAAAACAATAAATTACTGTTATAGGTTTTGACGCGTAATTCCATTTCATGTTGTGTATGTTTGGGTTGCAGTCTGGAGGTGCGTGAGAAGGCGCCAC
>JAODUI010000004.1:3279563-3304406 GCA_027563995.1 Papilio gigon | reverse complement strand
GCTATTGGCGCTTGTTATGTTACTTTTATTTGTATAAGTGTTTGAGAAAAAAGTGATTCTATTTAAAATTAATAGAGGGGTGAGTGGGATTGGTACTATTGCTAGCTAAACTAGTCGGTACCTACACCGATTTACACGTGAGTTAAGCCGTTTTATAAGTAGTATATCAAAATTATTAATTTATTTCTGTATTTTAAGGAAGTAATCATAATTTTTTTTTCTACTTCAAATAGTTCTTCTAATTTAGAAGGCGCTAAAAGCATTGAAACTCGGTCCCTTGCCGAGTGCTCGCAATAAAAAAAAATCAAAATAAAAACAGCGTGTCCCGTCCGAGGTGTAAAATAAACAGTCCGGGCCGCTATTAAGAGCCGGTCCTTCGGTTGTATTAATTTGTATTTAAGTGTATTGAACAAGATAAAATAAATATATGAGTACAGCTCGGTTGGGTCGGGACAGTATTACGTCTCTGCATTCTGATTGCTTATAGCGATCCCTATCAAAACATACGAATGTTAATTGTGAGTATTTTAATACATTGATGTTTATGAAAGAGAAAACTGCTTACATGACATTGAAATGTACGTGTTATGTTACTGTTTAATCCCTTTTATTTTACATCACACCAAGTCTGAAGTAACGAAATTTTAACGACACTATGTTCTCAATTGCGGCCTTTGGGTCTAAAAAGACATTTTAATTCACAAATTTTTTTTTTCAAATTTATCCGTTCAATCCGATCCGGTCAATCCATTTAGAGGTTATGTAGGTACGTATTTACAAACGTCCATCCATATAAACTTTCACAATTAAAAAAAAATTAAAGGTCGTTGCAGTGTAATTGAATTTGTATTCATTTCTAATAAGGTATCAACTATCCACCATTACAATCGTATACAATAATGTCAGGACCGTCGAGGGCCAATGGACGAGTATGACGTGATTAACGGTCCAACGAGGCTCAAAACTTGTATTCTTATTAGGATGTACATTGTCCGTAATTCACAACTGTTTGAAATTACATTAAGGTTATCAGTCAAATGTCAAATAACGGCGCCAACTTACCATAGTGTTCTAGGGACTAGTTGTTCACCAGTCGACTAGGGTATACATATGATGAATACAAAAACAAATTGTTCTATCTACACGTCCGATGGTGTCATCTCGGCGCTCGAAGGACAACGTAAAGACTTCGTGTGCTTAATTCGTGGACGCCACAGTGGCTTCAAACCGTGTTGGTAGACCGCTATAACCTTCACAAGTCGTACCTTCATATATATACGAGTATGTATCAATACATGTATTAATTTTTCATTCATTTTACAACCAGCACGAAATAAGATTAAGTTTTTAATTTACAATGCGGTTAAAGCATCCTGTACAAGTAATTGTGCTTTTATTGAATAAAAAAACCTGATATCGGATATATAAAATTTTTTACAAATCCAAGACGATGTTATAAAACGGAAACGAGTTTTAGTAATGTCCATTCAAAGTTAAAGTATGAATGAAAAAGACTTTTCGTGTGGGCCATATTTATGCGTGTCGCAATAAAAAAGCCGATGAGGATCCAGTGAACGAAAACGGAAATTTCCTACAAAACTAAAATATGACGTATCACTTGCAACAAAATGGATAATAATCACTGTATATTTAATGAAGACCTCAACATAATCTGGAATTAGAAATGTTGATGGGGGAACCCAACATCATCGGCGAAGCCAAAGTCAGGAAATTTCTCTGAACAGGCTCCCTCATGAGAATGGGTGCGGATCTTGATGTCAAAAAAGACCGATTGGACAGACACCACTGGCTAGACGCTTTAGAGCTATCCTGAACCTACGCTAGCAACTAGCAGGAGTCGGCGCAGGGCAAGCGGTGTTGACGATCTATCTTGTCGGAACTTAACACCCACTTTGGGTCGTCGGGCTGAGTAAGTAAGCAAACTTACTATGGTCGTCTTGCTTCGTTTTAACAACGAATCATACCCACAAATAAGATAAGACAATCGTGATAAGATTTATCAAAACTTCATGGCTACGATTAAATAAAGGACATTGAAATTGACAGCCACCAAATTTTCTAATAAAACCGTTTATAGCAAAATTTACAACAGTTTAAATGACCTTTGTGTTCAAAACAAAATGTTCAGTAAAATTAACATAAACGCTACATTTTATTTATCATCAATTGCGTAAATTATTTCAAAACATATATTAGTTCACACGTCTCAAAGTTAGCGGTCGAGCGGCATTCGATCGCTCGTAAGTTGTATACCTTCCACCTCATCTTTCACGCTTAAAGTAAATTAAAAAAATTCTCTTGTCACCTCACAAATACTGTCCAATGAAATTTCGTAAAATAAATTAGACTTTAATCTGTATGAAAATACATTAAAGTTAAACCAACAAATATAACCGGTCGTTATTTACGAGCGTCAGCTATGCAGCAAAAAACATAAAATTCCTTATAATGACAAAGAATTAGTGTAAGGTATTTAATATACGGCGCGTAAGAGTTAAAATTAACGCCGTCTCATTTGAGAGCGGAGAAATTAAAACTCTTTATCCTTTTTTATGTGGCATTTATGTTGATCGTAAAATTGAACTGTACCCTTTTCTTCAGCGTGATACAGGGTCACCTGCGGGGGATTTAAATATTTGATCTAGATGTAGAATACACTTATTAATTGCCTTTTTAAGTGTTTCTTCTCACGCAAGTTTGTTATAACCATAAATTAATTTCTAACACAGATTTCTCGATATTGCTTTATTAATGTGTAAGCAACTTGTGTTTCTAATTTCAATTTACATGTTTTAATTATTATAAGAAACATTAGGTTTTAATTTTAAAATTAACAATACATACAATCTGTTTTTTTGGGATTTCCGTCTGCATTGGACATGTCAATCCCACAGTTCATATATTTTCTCCTCCTCTGTTTAAGAAACGAGCCGGCATAATCGTACGTAGCGCTTGAGGTCGAGTCAGATGGAATGGTTAAAACCAGTCCAACATCAACCGGGTTGAGCTTCAACTCCTCAAATAGCAGCTCGAGCTCCCGTCTGTTCATCTCACAATCCAAGAGCGAGTGTTGGATATCTTAATAAACAAGTTTTTTTATTACAATTATAACAGTAGACAACCATATCCTACAGTACCTAGTAATGTTTTATGTAGCTGTCTAAAGTAAGAGGTACATCAGCTGCCTACGCGTTTTAGCATTCTTTGAAGGAAGTCCAGTATCCATTGAATTAATGCCTCTTAGTGGATAGTGTTAACCAGTACAACTGTCTTTTAAAGTAATCAATAAGAGACTCACGGTTCGACAGTAAAAGGCTTTATATATTAAATTGATAAATTCCTCAAACGAAATCGCTGTTATTAGTAAAAACTGTGATTCAAAACATTTTTTTAACATTGATGATAAGTTACGTGAAATGTTTATTGTTTTCTGTCCGACCATCGTATCTATCACGATTGAATTAACAATTCCTCTTGGTTTTTTGAACAACAAATAATGTTATAAATCAAATATACACCGCGCCAGTCCCGGCCAGTGGTAATTTATCAGAGAGACGTAGGCGCGAGCGCAAGAGCCTCCATTGTACCGTCCATTAATGCAGCCTTAATTGTTATTTTATCGGATATCCAATATGGCCGAAACAAGATTATAATTAGCCTGTCTACGATTGTAGAAGAGACATCTCGCATATTTCCTAAACTTTTAAATAATGATTGAATAACAATATAGTATTTCTGTCGACAGATACATATGGTGGTCGAATTCCAGCTTGCTTTCTCAATTTTTTTTTCGTAAAAGCATTGATAAAGTTGAGACGAACGGCGTGAAAACAGCAGGCCTAGCGGAGACGTAACTTAACTTCTTTTAGGTATATCCTTCCTAAAGAACGTCCAGCGTTTATCTTCCATTATTTTGCTTTATGTATCTACATTTTGTAAGAGTAAGCGTTCAATTATGACATACAACTTGTTCAGTATAAAACCCCACTACGCCATAATTAAAACGGTGACAACGTTTCCATTAATAATTTATTCTAATTTTGTCATAAAACGTCCAACTCTAATATAAAGAAGTTTTACGATCTTTTGAATAGATTTGATCAGTTCCTTAAATAAATAACCCTACATAATAATAATATTGATCAGGGCCGTTGACGTATTAAAATTATTACTCTAAAACACATATGAAACGAAAGTAGCTTTATGGTTAAAAGTGACGACTACCGATGTAGCGGTCGTGGGTCTAAATTCCACTATTTATCTATTGTCGTGAACCATATTTTAACACAATATTCCTTAAATTTACGTGGAATAGTCACAAGGAATATTTTAATAACAATATATACATAATCAAAACGGAAATGGACATTAAATATTATTGAGATGTCTGTATAACTACACTATCCTGATATTGAAACATATTGTTGTCTTTGTTCTTTCAAGGAAAATAAAAGGAACGACAATATGTACCATATACTACGGCAATCAAAACCTCATCACCATCATCAACCGGCCAGTTTTCGTAGAGAGGGTCGGCGCAGTATTTACTACCCTTCCATACAGCTCTGTCAGCTGTAACATTTGAACTCACACCCTTTTTACGCATGACCTTTTTCATATAATCCATCCACACCTTTTTTGGTCTTCCTCTACCTTTAAAGCTATCCACATTCAATCTACAGACAAAACCTACTGTAAGTTGAATTTTGTCGTGTCAAGAACCTTTGTTAATAAATGAGTTGTGTTACGCATATTTGGTTTTGAATTTTTATAATCATAGATTCATTCTCGTTTACGTCACCCCGGAACAATAAAGATAAAGAATCTCCATTATACGTCTATGACTAGAGTGAGTAATCGACACGGGCACAAATCGATTGAATTTGTATATCGATTTTATATTAATGATTTTATTTCGTATATTTAAGCAATTTTAATTAGAAATTAATGTTAATTGACGAACATGATTGCGACTTAGAATGTGATTATTAAACGAATCAAACAATTTCTTTTGAGATTTCTAAAACATTTGACTTGAATCACTTCTTTATATATTTTAATTGAGTAAGAATCATTTTATATAACTTCATTTTAATATTCCATCGCAATATTGATTTTCTATCTGAATACATTTGAATTATTATTTTAATTAATTAAATAAAAAGATGTAATTTCGGTAGACTGATAAGACGGGGAACTGATGAATCAAAGTGACACGAATTGATTAACTTTAAGTGAAAACAGAATACGTATGCTGGCAGAAGATGAAGGAGATCTTTAAAGATTGGAGAGGATAGGAGACCAGCGGTCCATATATCTAGGCTACATCTTATATCAGTAAAAAATAAGATATAGTTATCCTTTTCATTCTCTTTGAAAAGACAAGGACAACATCATTTGTATACAAATGTCACGCCAGTTGAAACACACCGTTGGAGCAGTTTAAATTTAACAGAATCCGCTCGACGCGTTAACAAGCGATAGTAACTCGAGTTTACGATTAGAAAATATTATCAGCAGCTGTCGACGTGAACTAATATATATATTAATCAACTATATTGTTTGTAATAAAATAATTAATAACCATATCTCTTACTATTATTAAATAATACACACGATGAAATACGTATGACTATAAATAATTAATACCGCTAGATGGCGTGTTTTATAATTTTGACGTCTAATCGAAATTCATTGTATGAAATGTTGTTTTGTATTGTAAATGACAATACAGAGGAAATTTATTTAAAGAAAAATGCTTCGGTGTCACGTTTTTTATGTTTTTTGCTTTTATTATTGTGTTATTTTTCAGTTTATGTTGTCTGTATTATGTAAAGATAATTATAGTATCAACATGTATTTTAAACAAAAGTCAAAAAAAAAATTAATATTGTATGTATATATGATGATACTCCGTACATTATTAGTATATTACTTATTATATGACAAAAATTGAGTTGAATGTTATTAAATTTTAAGTCAATATTGAACTTGTTCTATGAAATGTTGATGTAAATTAGTCTCAATACATAAATACGTCATTCCGTCAAACACCGTTAACTATAACATTAATATGAAAAACATATTTTAATCCAATAACATATTTAAAGTAACGTCATAAAAAATATAAACATGTTTACAAGACAAACATTTGTATGTATATATCATCTGTTATTTAAAAGACACCGTTCAAAGACGTTCGAAAACACATTAACACTTTCGCTGCGAAACGAGGCCTAAATCATCCCTAATGCAACTTCCCTGTGGTACGGCAAGGAAAAACGTGTACTTCTCTGTCGTGTAAAGGGCATAACTTTGTTAAAGGAGGTGGGGTCTAATTGACCGCGTGTGGCACGACACTAACGTCTATTCTCGGAGCGGGTCGATAATACCTCGTATCGCAGGGACGGAAAGTACGCAAAAATTTGTGCCGCAGCGAAGGTGTTAAGCGACATTATTGGAGCATTCGCTAAAGGAACTAGATTTAGACATAAATTATCATTCCGAGAAAGAATTAGGGCGACTCCACTTTAATGTCGTGTTAAAATTTTTAGGAAAACAAATCGGAAAATTTATAGCGGAACGTATAGTCCGAATGTGGCCTGACATTGTCATTATCATGGTAATTTTATTGACAAGTATTTAAAATAGAATTTCTTAAAGTCGGTAATAACGGGACAATGTAATGATATATCGAAGTTAATTTTTGCAGGTTTCATATGTTGAATAATAAACCTTTCTTTAAGATTGCTTATAATTTATAATAAAAATATTTGTGTTGTTATTATGAGCTATTTACGAAATATTTTAAGATATGCGAAGATATGACATAGAATAAAGATGGAGTGCGTCGGCGGCCACGGACAGGTCGACGCAGCGTTGGTAGGCCCTCGCACGATGGACCGATGACATGGTCAAAATTGCGGGAGTGCACTGGATGCGGGCGACACAGGACTGGTCATCGTTGCAATCGATGGGGGTGGCCTACGTTCAGGAGTGGACTACATTAGGCTGATAATGATGATGATGATAGACGGAGTGTTTCATACAAGTTTGATGTCAAATCGAGAAGTGATTTTCCAAATGACAATTGTTAACCTTTCTATGTAAGGAAACTTTCTCTTCCTATTTATGTTATCGTATAATCTATTATTAAAACTTGCAATCCTCGTCCAATCCTGATCAGTTTGTGTATTGCCGTGCTGTTGTACAGAATGTTGCCAAACTGTCAAATAAATATAATACCACCAAAGAGTTCTCATTTGACTTTAGCCATTCAGAATTTTAACGAGGAAACAATATATGTGTGTCGTTCTAAGTTATGTTTGAGAGTTGTAACATCGCATATTGAAGTGTGACGCATGTGATGTAGAAAGTTTGTAAATCTAAGGAACTGTATGGAACACTTGGACGCTTTCTGATCGCGATGAATGTAAATTTGTGTTAATAGAAGGACTAACACGAACGATTTGTATAATCTATTTTAAAATAAACGAAAATTTTCCATGACGCCAGGATAAGATTCTTAACTTGTCGCTTAAAATATTGCCGTAACCGTACCTGTGTTTCGTCAAGTATTAATTCATATTTATAACCTCATTATTCCTTGAACAAACATTATTTAAAATTTGCAATCACATTTTGATGGCGACTCCTATTATGATGACACATGAAGAGTAGAACAATAATTCCATTTCATTTTATTTAGCTTACAATAACGCTTTACAACAAATAAAATAATTCCAACAACTAAAATAAGTCTACGGTCGCTGACTCTGCTATAATAAGCATGAAAGTGATGTCCGATTTGATTTTGAAACATTTCAAATTAAGTACAAATTTGGTATACGTGCAGTTAATTAAATGCAGGCATGATGAAAAGGCCAATTAACGACGTTGGCAGGGTTAGCGCACCGAGTGCGCGACCGGTGCGCCGATGACAGCGTAACTTTAATCAACTCGTGATCTGTCATTTGTTACGCTTCACATTTTTATGTTTATTTCTTTTTCGACACACGCCGTCTTCGAGACGACGCGACGCGGACTCATGTACTTCTCTAGCCAGTTACATGACATTACTGTTGACAAAAACATAAATGTGTTTAGGAACTCTTTGGTCATACACAGTAACTAGCACTGGCGACATTGATTTGAATATGAAAATAACAAACGCAGCATTATTAAAAATCTTTTGCTATCGAACATTTAATTTGAATTAACAAAGAATTTTTACTAAATGTAGTTGCTCGTGCTTTATTAATCGATTCCAATAAAAACAAATGAAACAGATACAAAATTCAAATAAAATCACGTTCGGAAACGGTTAAGTTCGAATGCCGAAGCGCTCGGGCATTCCGCGAGTGCGCCGCGTCACACTAAGCCGTACGAATCAAAACAATCAAATAAATACCGAACGTTAATTATTCAGATACGCTCAGGAACAGTCGCCGTACGTAAATCAGTCCGTGTTCGTCGGCGCGTCTATTTCAGGCCACTCGGCTTAATCTCAGACGGGAGTTAATTAGAAAGAATTGCTTTTATTTCGCGTTTCCACACTTCACGTGTTGATTTCGAGACGTGACGCAGGCGCTCCTGCGTGTGTTATTGAAAAATTGACCGTATATACCGTGTGTATATGTTATCTATTCATGATTAAAAAGTTTCTCTAAGAAAGAAAAAGCAATTAAAAATAAATTATTTACTAACACCTGACTGAAGATATCTCGCAAAAGACAGATATTTTACATTTTTTATTAGTTTGATTCTATTAAATTTAGTAAGAAGACGCCCCCGTGTCACATTAAGACGTCATTGAGGATGAGTTTTTTCGTTATTAATTTTATTTAATGAAAAATAGTTATTTTTCGTAAGACCGGTGCTAACCGAGGCCGTTGTTAACGTTTTAATGATAAATGCGCTTTGAAAAATGTAACGATTGCTAAATGCGACACGAAATGAGGACGTACGACCTCTGTAATCTTATTTATGAGTTATTCGCCTTAGCACACGTTAATAGTTGGAGAAAAAGTAAGCTCTTTTGATGTCGATTACGCACATTCATTTGTATTTTCTATTTTAGAACGCGAATAATATTAAACAACACGTTATTTTAATAAGGTGCCTGTGGAATAATGACGCGGAAATATTTCGTTTGAGCAGGATTAATGTTTCAGTCCGCGGACCGTTATTCACAAATTTAATATGTGATTAATTTGATTTGAAACTCACTGTTACGTAAAACAGTGATGACTTAATTTTTGAAACTATTTCATCACGTCATTATCCGGAATTTATCCTTGATCCTGCCATGAGTGTAAGTGTCATTATGAACTTTTTTTTGAACACGATGTATATTTTAATACATTCAAAACCTTCTCATTCTGTCGTTTAACTGTTTAAACAAATCAGATTCCAACTCTGTATTACTATAGACTTCACGAAGCGAGCGTACCTCTTTCTTAAAAACCGGCAACGCATGATAGCGGATGTCTGGGCATCGAGGATGATCTCTTCATCCCGCCGATAGTTCGTCACTCAGAGTAAGACGGTATTGAAACATTCTAGATATCAATGTAAAGTTTTTAAGTATATGAGAGATGTATGTTGACGAATTAAGTCCGGCTCCAATGAGATACGTTATTGTTTTAATCAGTTTCGATATGTTCTGGCGACAATTGTGAGATGCACAATAGACGTCGATCGTGGTTTTTAAATGGATGTAACAATTAATTCACAACAATTAGATGGCCGATGCCCGCATTTCGAAAGCTACGTACACAATAAAATGTTAATGAAGCATTGACAAAGTTTTAGACATGACGTCAAATAATAAAAAAAAATAAGTTATCTTCAACAAACCAATGGCAAATAATGATATAATCCTTTTCAAGATTTTTAATTTTTATTAATGTGAAAATATTAATTTTAAAAAACACGTATGTAATTATTTTGCACGCTCCGTTTGTTGACGAAAAAATTACACATATATTGACCTTAATTATATAAAAATAAGCGGCAACTCGTGCCATCTTCCGAGTCACTGAGATATTTGAATATCTCAGAACAATAAATAAATTTTCATAATACCTCTTTTCGGGTCTATCATCTTCTTAAGTCTTGTTCTTGTACGCGCGTCTATACTTAACACATTATATCGCACACTATTGTCGTGATTAAAACCCTAATTGACCCACACTAAATCACAATTTACCCTCTTTGTCTCGCTATTACGCTTATTTGTATAGTAAAGGGCACAAACTGAACGTTACTGTCTGTTACAAGAACAAATGACAATAAACAACGCCGGGTAGAAATTTAAACTTATTGTTTTGAGTTTGAATGAAATGTTTAGAAATTGCATGATTTGAGAAACGTTTAGCTTAGATTTATGATTAGGATTTTGTGCTTTGAATTGAGAGAAGGAGAAAGGATATTGATGCGCGTTTGTTTAGGTAAATAAAGAGAGACTCTTAAAAGGAAGACTGTCTCACGATAGTAATTCGTACCATCTCGAACTCCAGATTCTGGAGTGAACTTAAGCTAAATGGAGAAAGCTTACTACTTATGCTTTCCATTAACTCTAGCCTACCTTATAAGGCGATTTGACATATTGTTTTTTGAGTTATGAAAATGTATTTAAAATAAAAATTCTTTATTGGGCTTAAAGTTTTGATTTTATCTCTTGCGTTAGGAAAACCTTTGTTACAGGAGACAGGGCCTTCTCTCGCATAAACACAATAATACTATGTGTTTGTGTGAGTGAGTGTGCATGTCCATGTATGTAGTAGTTAATTTTTTTTAATTACCTTGCTACATACTTTCTTCATTTTTATCATTAAAATTAATAAATCGTTCATTGTCACGACGTACGTCAGTAAAAGATTCCATTAGTCAATTAAACAATTTGATAGCCGAGTCAGATTTGGCGAAGCAAGAATTGACGCAATTAACGTCCGCGACCCGGTGTCACTGCTTGTAATTAGGTTAATTACGAGCAAGCGTTTTATTAGAGCATGTACTAATTAATATTCATTGAAGGTGAATACCAGGAATTATTTATGTTCCGATGACTGACGCATTGTGCATGCATATTGCTTGACATTAAATAGATATCTTGCTCATAAAAATAATATACCTATTTCATAAAGATTTGAACCCAAGTCTAGTATAACCGGGTACTCGAACCGCTTGGTTATAGTGTATCAATTCAAAACAAACATATCCGTCATTAACAATTACAGTAAAATAATTTTACACCTTTACTTAATTTATTATTGTTAATCGAATCGAAGAAGCGCGTTCTCGATTAGTGAGCACGGGCGTGTTTAATTTTACTGCGTTTGTATCGAGCTTTACGAAATGTATAAATCAATGTTTTGTGTCAACACTTTCAATTAAACGCGCAAGGTCGGCCGGCAATAAGCAGGCCGATATTCCGTGCCGTGTATTCTTATCCTAAGTGTTGTCCGAAATAGAATCGAATCTCATTATAACTTTTCACGTTTGAGTTTAAAAAAAATTGGAACACATTCATCTGTTACGTACAAATGTGATTATTTTACATGTCAATTTAGTTGAAATATGTAGAGACGAGAACGAGTCCACATCGGTTATACCTTTTGCATTATACATAGGTGTATATTTGAGAAAACATTTGCATGAAATTCGTACCTAGTATTGTTTATTACGAAATAATCATGTTTGATCTCCAACATTTTAAAGTTACTTTCATATATTGAGGTCGCAAACAAATTTAAATAATGTGAAAGAGTTGGGCTTCCACATTTCTACTGATATTGACATTTCTTGCAACACCTCTGCAGAAATTACCTTGGGTATGACAGTAGCAAGCAACATATTGGATCATCCTAACCATTCCTAATTTCCTCTACAAGCTAAGAAAGGTCCCGAAGGTAAGCAAAATAAAAGACATTTCCGATGTTTGCCACTCAGACACCGGCCGCTACATTGTTGCTTGCAACTTCTAAGGAAACTGTATCATTCGTTTACATAAAAGACGCCTACAATAACCCAAACACTAAGTTCACGCGGGCTATTGGGATGGCGTCTGACGCCAATACCGATCGGTGTTCGGCGCTCGCGCACGCCTCGCCGCCCGCCCTGCGCACTACGAACGAACTTACGAACAAACGCACCGAATCCACGACCACAGTGCCGTGCTTTAATCGACGTGTGTCGATACCGTGATATTCCTTTGTCAGAAAAGTGTGTAAACAAGACGCATGACGAGTGAGAAGCAAACTCGGCGACTCGCTCGGTCGCGAGCAAATGTTTGTGTTGTCAATAAGTGAGCCGCGAGAATTTTTACCGAATTCGAAATCTCCGCTCCGGCGTCGCGCCGCTTGGACGAGTACGTATACACTAAATAAACAATAAATACTAACAAATGAGCTTGTTTTATTACCTCGGCCATTCTCTTCATTTGTATGATGTTAACCAAAAAAATATTGGTCGTACAAAAGTCAAAATTTCTTTACATATAATTTTAATATTCCTTAAGCGTATTTTATTAATCAAACCATGTTATGCAACATAACCTGGATGTAATTGTCAGGCAAACATGATTAACATCGCAACTAACCTGATTAATATACTTGCTAACATTTATTTTTCAGTAACACTCAAAACGTGTCTAAAAGTGACTGTTTTATTTATTATAAACATACAAATATTATTAGAATCTTACTTAAGTACATATTTACTTAGTATGTAATGAACATCTTTGAATTAAATCTAACAGACCACCGATGTCTGAAATTTGAATGAATTACCAACATTGTTTGCCTTAACGAATTCGAACAGTACAGAACACTTTGACCTTTAGCCTGGTAACTACGGCACGCTGCAAAAGGTTCTTGTAAAAGTATGCTACACCGTTATGTTTGTTCAAACAGTATAAGCAATTATTCACTACAAGAATTCATTATAAAATGTCTTATGACACAAATATTGTTTTTAATTGGACAAAGAACCGACATAATTGGATTCAGTGCATGACTCGACCATTAAGGAGACGAGATTTGGGGTATTGTAAAGTGTGTCACTTTGAGTAACATTCTCACTCAATTTGATGCAACTCTTGATACAATATCGTTTACCTTCTTAGAGAAGAATGTGGAGAAAGGCTAACGATCAAGCTGTACCCGGTGTAAAGTATAAAGGTCAGTTATGCCAAGAAACGTAATCTATGTTCCTAAGTCATGTAAGGATACAAACCCTACTCACCTAGGGCCTAAACTATGAGCATTATGTTGTACACAAAATGTAAAGTATATACTGTTACAATTTGATCCAGAATCAAGAAAAACAATGGTTACAAATTTACCCCTCGGTTATTTTTTCGGCAATCAAATAACTAAAGTAGGAAGAAAACAAATTAGGCAACAAAGTAAAATCCTGTACATTGTTATAATTTATTTATTTTTCACATGTTTCTTAACTTTTTCACACGATCAGAGCGTCGCCGTTTCCTTTCTTAACGCCGTTCCGAGAACGCCTAATATCGTACACTTTGAGTCAAGTGATAATAACTGGACAAAAAGCTCACAACATAGGCATTCTAGTATTATCTTTTTAAGTTCATTTCTCACTTCCAATTTTCTCAGAAGCGCGGTAATGAGATTCTACACGGCGCGGTGCTCCGGCGAAGTCTCGTTGAGTAAATAAGTTTGTGTGCCGAGCGCAGTCCGGTAGCCACTCTCTGTTTGCTGTCGACCTGTTAATTAATAACTCGGCGAACGGTGTATACACAGCCTTATTACCGGTAAAATCTCACAAGTCACGAGTCTAAACTGACCTAAACCAGTTTTCAGTTTCGGCTCTCGATTTCTAATCACACGGTAATGGATTTGTAGAGCTGTCGCTAATGAGCTCCGCTATGCACCGGCGGACCTTCGCCTTGCCTTACTTCGAATGCGCGATATGACGCCGCTCATTACCGTCTGCACATGCACCATCTTAACTCTACATCAATACACACACCTAGCACTTATTATTGCACTGATTTGAATATGAAATTCATGGTTAACTGCTTTACAATGTTATTCGTCGTTACAATGCCCATTTAGCCGAGCGCGCTCGCTCTATAATTATAAGACGGGGAAAAGAAACGCGAAGGCGACTAATGGTCTGTAACTAAATTTTAATTAATGTCGCGTTTTACGAAATGAAAATGATTACAGAAATAACACGACAGGTCGTGTCGTAATGTAGGCTTCGGCGCGACCCCTAATACTCACGTCTGACGATTTACGACACAGTAATTATGTATACGTGTTAGACGCGCGACCGACTTGCGGCCGTTATTTTGGAAATTAAAAACGGTAAGCTTCAATCGCGGCGTAATATCTAAATGATGGATTAACCTCGCGTTTTGATGTGGATCGATTTATTTGGCCGGTAGCCAGTAATTATTCTTTATCGCCGCATACGTGCGGTGAACACAATTAGTTATTGATCAGCCTACAATTAAGCCCAATCGATTTTGTTTGTTGAAGTTGAAGGAAATTGTTTTAGTTCGACGTTTAATCGGCGTCGCTTTGTACAGCTAATGGATTTATACAGGCAGCGTTTGAATTGACCTGCTGTTCGATTATTGTTTATTGCGTTCAAATTATTTGTTACTTCGTTGTGACAATGTTGTGATTGGATTTTGTTATTGAAATTATATTTTACTTTTATCAATTTCTATCATTAAGTCAAGGTTATTAATAATAAAATATTTACGCAATGTCATTGTAACGTTAATTAAGTTTTTAGCAATTTTTAAAAAGAAAAAAGAGAATTTGCCAAGTAAACGGTAATAATTCACGTTACATTTTAAGAACAAAAGGTAGAAAGGCAGAGGTTGAGTAAACTCAAGCGGGGCGTTGTTCAAAGACAAACAAGTACACCGGGGCCCGGCACGGCTGTAGCGGAGTAATTGGCCCGGGGCCGCCGCGGGCGTCAGCAACACCTCTGAACGTATCAAACCGTTTTAATAATGAGCCGGCTTGAGATCGTGAAACAATAAATTGCGAAGCTCGGAGGCTTCGTGCCTGAGACAGCTATCTGAAGCGAGCATTATGCATCTCGCGGTCCGCGGCGCGCGATAGCGCCCTATCATCCGCGAGATTGATAGGAGAATAGCCCGACGGCTAGGATTCGGATAGTGCATTGTGCTAAGTCCTGTGCCGGATCCAACGAGAATTCATTAGGGGCTCGCGTTCAACTTGTTTCCGTGATTCGTATAGTGCAGTCCGATGAACTGCAATGCAAACAGTGTTGGTATACACAGTATTAAAATTGTAAAACACGTGTTTAGACCAACGTTAAACTATGTACTTGTTTTAATTACATTCTCAATATAAAATGATTTTTTTTGTATGGAATGAGCAGAACAGAAAGTTAGTAAGCCCTTTTTTCATTAAATCTAAATCTTTTCAAAATTATGCCAGTCTGTCCATCTCTAAAACCTATGGCTCGGTCGAGCGCTTGAATCCCGCCATTCGACTATTATTGTAAACAATATTCTATCACAAGCCTAGAGCGTAGTTGGGATAGGACAAGAAGTGTTTGATAAAATAAGAATGAATCAATAATTGCGAAAACAGAAACATACATCCTCATATAACACTATCTTACTTATTGTTTCTTATCAAACGATCGCACCAATTTGTTCGTGATGTTTTCCTTAATTAACAAAGTATGATTAACATAGAGCAATCACGAAAACAAAAGTCTTATCATGGTGAACGTTTGGGGGAGAACGTTGCATTGATCACAAGGGAACAAACAAAGATGGCGAAATTAATAAATAACAACTGATGGAGAGTTATCGAGTAGACGTGCGCTAGCTCGTCTTGTATTCACCAAAGAACTTCAAACTTGCTTATACACTTTCGCCTTTAAACATATCTAGAACTAAATTACATTTTTGGGGTCTATTGGTAACTTTTAAGTCCTGTTTAATGGCAATCGATGGGGGTGACATACATTTGACATATGTAGTATAAGTAGACGATCTTAGGCTGATGATTATGATGATGATGATGAGGAGAAGGCGCCGGACGGGTGGGATCTACGATCTCTTGTATCGGAGGCCAAGTCACACGTTGGGTCGATGCGCTAGCGGAGTGAGCAACAAATTTTGATGAATGTTAAATGTGTTGTAACAAACTTTAACTAAAGTCAGATTAACAAATGAAAACGGTTTCCAGTTATCGAAATATTTTTAAAACAAAAGACGTTCGTTCGATCGAAGTTTGAGTATCACCGTCTACACTAATGAATTGTACTAAACGTCTATCTTGTTGGAAATATGAATGATAAAGCGATGGCTATTTATTCAGTTTTGTTGCTTTATGTTTAGATTTTGTTCTCAATGCTTCGTTTGACTTAATTAATCGCACCTTCCATACTGGCTGGATTAATTACTCTATATTCATTCCATTTGAATAAACATAATAAATGACGGATGTTTAATTTTAAAATAAGAACTGTGTCTAAAGTTGACAATACGTTATTTTATAAGACGCTGAGAAGTTTAGTTACTCTTGTTAATTTTGATAATTAGGAGAAAATGAGGTCGATGAATATCTAGTAACGATTTGAATCTCTGCCTATATCATTAAGTTAAAGACGTAAGAGGCTATAAATAACAAAGCAGTCAGAAATTAACATAAAACAGTGTACACAAATAATACAGTAATTAATGCAAATCTTATCTCTACCCATTTATTATGTCCATTAATTATGATTTTAACACTTCAAGGAAACGAATGTTCAACAAAAGAGTTTTTACACACACGAGTAACTTTATCCTTGTTTTTACACAAGATTTTATTAAGCAGACATTATAATTACACATAAGTGTACGTAAGTTTACATCATGACTGTATAATTAATGTAATTATTCCTTTAGCGTTCGCCGTGGTGTGCAACGAATCTATTCTGTATCCGTGTTTGTAATAACCTCAAAGCAATTTGTAATAATTTTTGTCACAAAAACGTATCCACTTCGTATCGTAATTACTTTTATAAACGCCAAGGGCCATAATGACCCGTGTACTCATAACAGTAAGTGCTGGCTTCATTGCGTTATTGTAACTCATTAGGGAGTCAACGAAATTGCCTAAAGTGTGACGGAATCTGATATAATTTTCTGGCTCTAAGAGGCCCCGGTTAAAGCGTAGCAAATGACTCGGACAATGGCTTCTTGCTTCCACCTCGGACGTTATGAGCGCAATATTTCAACTTTTGCCTATAGCACGGATACAAAGACATAGAATATGTACAACAAAATACGTCACTTATTTTAAATTACAAACAACATCTTAACTCAGAGGAATAGGCAGGGACTACGTATGTACTTCCAGTCGACGCGGAACCTAGCACGCTATCTCACCTTATCCGTATTTTTTAGTCTTTAAAGAGTATCAAAGAGGTACTCTGTTCTTGTCTTCGTTTCGACATATCTTCCTGATAGTAAAGAATTTCACAGACAAGCTATGGAGATACGATTAAAAACATTAACATGATCATAAAAAAACATGTGTGCCAGTGTTTTTTATGATAACATAATTATGAACATAAATTATTAATTGAAGTTTTAATTATTGCAATGATCACGACCTTTGAATAGCGTCTTGTAAGTCGTCATTTATAATGTAAAGTTACCTACTGCTGTTGGTTATAATAAATGACTGATGAAGCAGACGTCATTGCAATATTTAATATGTACCTTTTTTGTTACTTCACACGTGGAGTGTAATATTAAAAGCTATGTGAAAAAAAGATGTTGATTATGTCATCAAATGAAACTATTTCGTGACAGTTATTGCTCGGCTTAATCGTTAGGCGCATTGACTTATACGAAATTTCAACTTATACGTCATATTGTTATCAAATGAGTCCTTTGAAATCCATTGTGTTTTTATCATCCATTTGTAAGTCTTCCAACAATAAGGGATTTAATTGATACCTACTATACAATTAATTATTCAGTTCAAGTTTACTGCTTCAATGCGGCCGCGCACGTAATCCGTAATCCAATTTATAGGAACACTAGGATGTAAACAACATTTCATCATGTCTGGGCCGCCCGACTCATTTACACAATCATGGTGCACTTCGCAGCGCTTAACTATACAATAGTCAGCGTTACGTAATAACGACACGAAAGGCGCCTAAATTTGAAATGAACGTGCACGAAGAACCAGTTTTTATAATCCCCACTTCGGATCGCGGGGTTCGCTTAATTGGGAAATTGATAGAAAAATGAGAGGTCTCCGTAAAGTGGTCGCTATATCTGCGCGGCCCGAAGCAGTGCCATTAATGTCGATCATTAAATATGAATTATAAATATAAAAGAAAGCATAAGAAAGGCAATCAGGGCCGTCCATTATTAGATTAAATATCTCGCGGTTCCGTGAACGCGCCGTGTTCGTGTGGGTTAATGTCGAGATTCGAATTAAACTTTGCGAATGTGTGCGTGTTTGATTTATTAATTCCATTGCGGCGTTTCATTCTTCATTTGGTATTCAAATTTTACTTACAAATGTGTAATTGTTGTACTAAAGTAATCTACTACAATTTTTACACCATCACATAGAGAACGTCCTGGTTAGCGGCAAGCGATCTTGTTCTAATATCCATTCTAAATTTGATTCCGAACGTTCATTTCTATAATTAATAAAAGAACGATACTAGTAATACGTGGTCATCACGCTATATATTTTATTACCTTCGCATCACATGATGGCGACAATGAAAAAGTATCAAAACAAAATGACAATTTATTACGCAAAGCTTATAATTTAGTTGAGCATATTTCATAAATAACCTTAATTCTGTCGCCGGTCAGGTGGACGTTATAAAAAAAACAGCTGTAAAAGATTTTAGATCGCGACGGAAAAATAATCCGTGGATCGCAATTAAAAACATAAAACACTCTTAAAATAAACCTGGAACGAAATATCATACGACCGAGGAGTAATAACATTAAAACTTATACAGTGGGGCAGATGCGCCAATATTCTATTATTACTGGCTTTTCGACGCGAACGGAGCAAGCATTCCTGACTATTTCTATATCCCTAAGATGAATCATTAAATAATAAAATCCAAAGCATACTTAATGCGCAACAACACGTACGAGTCTATTCATAACTACGGGCCGGCAAACACATGCACGGCGCTAATCAGTTCCAGATCCAGACCCCGTGTTACTTCTCAATCGGACTCACTCACACACCGGCCAGCCACTGATCCGCACCGATATATCAATGGATGCTCTAATTGCGAACCCGTAAACACGCGCCGATGTGTTTGTTACGGCTGTTACAATGTGCGTGATTCCAGCCAGCTTATTAGAAGCACTTTAAACAAAAATACAATCCAATTAGAACACGGTTTGAATTTGAATTTGGATCAGTTAGGAACTGATAGATGGCACACTATAAATAAGGAGCTCCCGTTAGAACGCACGGTAGTTTTCGTCGTTTCGTTTCGTGCTGTGGAAAACGGTTCTGGAGATATTTTAATGGCTTAAGACTTATTAGCGACAAATGTCATATCGCTTGATGTATCAATTACTACAGTTTGTTAATACGAGCTGCGACAAGACCGAGATTTAGCGGAGTAAATTAGTTTCACGTGCGTTTTAATGCATCCCGCACCCGTTAGTGTTCTAGTTCGATAATCTTCGACTGGCGCTCGGATCATTGGGAGATGATTCATAACACTCCGTTCTATTGTTGGATGGCATCTTGCCGTCTGAAATTATGCAAAGTCCATTTGCTTTGTTAGGCAATTACAATTATTTTGACGATCGCCGACCGTTGCTCGAGTGGGTTTACATTCCGTGTCGGTTTTTTGTTATTGAAATATCGGTGATTGATAAATATCACCTGACGAATCTTCGTTCGTTCCTTCAACAAGGCAACCGTTCCAAGAGACGTCAGGGATTGTTATTGTTGTATGATATGTTGATTTTTCATTCTTGTTCTGTATTAAGATGTCCAAATGAATTATAATTTTTCTAAAATTTGGATTTTTCCTCGTGACAAATTTATTTCTAAAAAATTATCACCACACTGATATTTCGTTTTCGCAATCATATTTTGTAAAGTAAGTTATAAATTAAGGTGCAATTGAAAACTATCGCTAAGTGCTCGAATAAAACAAATATGCTGTATACAACTTGAAAAGGTAATTGCATCATCGAATTTTATTCCCGTTTCAAAATTCTAGCACAGAGCTGTTAAAATCTTTTCTAATACAATAACGCTACGATCCACTTATAGATGCTATTTCAGCGCAACCCATTAAATTTGATCGATCAGATCTATATTTTTCCTGTTTACCAAATATTTAAGTAACGGCAATAAGTCAGACAGTAAAATAATTCAAATGTGAAATTTCATGAACGCTCATAATGAACTTGGCAGACGACCAAAAAACGTCTTATTTTCGATGTGGAATCTGGACCAATTTTTATTGCAACGCTTTGGAAATAGTGTTACGGTGAACGATGACTTAACACTTGCTTAGATACTATAAATGTGTCAACATAAGCATACGAACGCAGCCGTGTCACATACGAATAGCAAAATTTGACAAATCTCACAAACCACTAATTTAACCGATGAAGTAGTAAAATTCAAAAGAGATTATTTCTTGAATCACTAACTATAAACAAATCTATTTCTTCGACGATCAAACTTTATTTATCAGGAGTGCCCAAAAATTTTATAGCGCCATCATAATTTCTGTTATTTAATATGTTTTTAATAATAGTTTCGCAATAATTTAACAACACGTGGCGTTAGCAGTTAAAATATTTCATTTAACGGCATTCCGGTACGATCGGGCCTCGTCATCGCGACTACTAACAAAAGTATTATAATAAACGCCCGAATCTTCTCACCTAAGGTGCTTTCGAACAGTCATAAGATTTATTTCTGTGACTTGAATCAGTTTTATTGCTTCTACGTTCATCTGCACTCATTTATAGCTGACGTAGATATTCTTTTACGATTGGAGGCGCTCTGTTTATTTTCGTTTTTAATTACTTCTAGCGTGGGCCGCGATGGAAATGACACGAGAGTATTTAAACTAAAACATCGTTAGCATTTTTATAAACGATACTCACGAGGTTTGGATCTAATTTGTCTCTGTTGCCGTTTGCGTCAGTGTTGCGTGCTCGCCGGATTGTTCTTGTATCATAAATCTGATTTAGATTGTATTTAACATTGGAATCTTTTCAAACAAAATTCATTAGGAACAATAATCATAGTCTATTTTTTTGTTTACAGCTAGCGGGAGTTGCGGTCAGATTTGTGATTTTTACAAGATCAAAACTTGAACAGCTGTAGAAAATAAAATTTAGTATCCATATATATAAAAGATAAATAAGTGCTTTTAAAATTCCTAATTACCGAAATAGGTATAAAAATCTTAGGATATACCTAAATAAAAAAAAATTGAAACTTTGTCAATTAGATACTTGTTTTTATAAAACTAGGCTATTGAAAGAAAAATAAATATTTACAGATTATGTAAAAGATTTTTTACTCCAACCATTGACATGATTTAAGTACAATCTTACAAGAACACATATTCTGTATATCGTAAATCTCATCAAAAGGCATACATCACAATGTTATTATTCTTCTGAAATCAAATTGGCATCTGCGGTTTGGATTTTAAGCCTTGAAATCCCGCAGACAATATTATTACAGTCAGTAATAAGTGCAACACATAAACATTAAAAAATTATGTTCAATATAAAAGATATGGAACAAACGCGGGGCCATCAAAGCTAATGAACGCGTGTTCATCTCGTCGCGGTGCGAGTACCAATCGGACGCCGCGACTGACTCAGAATCGATGCGTTCGCGCATAACGACCGTCGGATGCGCCGAAGTGTTCCAGAGAGATTGTAAATATTTCTCTGTTTCAGAACACGACCAAAATAGAATAGAACGCGTGTTTCTAAATCCCCTTTGAAGATTACACAGACCGGCATTAGCTCTGGCAAATTACCCTCTAACAAAGATTGTATTAATTACGCGCTCCCGATAGCCCAGTGTAAATACTATTTAAATTTAGAATTCGGCAAGTGGCGTGCGCGCGCGCTCGCTTTCGACGCATTATATCTGTCATTTTTATTTGGAATCTATCAGTTGGGAGTTTTCGTGTTTTCTTAATGCTGTACTAATCACTACCGACATCGGCCGAATGTTATTTCATCTGCGCGCTGATACAAATTACTTTCGTTGATAGCTCGGTTCGAAGCCCAGTTACATATCCGGACCGGATAAAAAGAACACACTTTTTTATCGTAATCTGGAGAAAATATTAAAGTAACCAAACTTTTGTTCAAATTCGAAATGATTTAGAATTAATTGCCAGTTCTCGATGCAATGAACAGAGCTTAGATGTTTATCGGAAACACTTTTTACACCTTGACCTCATAAAAATTCAAAGAACTTCGAATTGAGTATGGAATTAGACGATGTCGAATACGAGTCGGAAATCAAGGAACGAAAATTACATGTTATTAAGAAACATCAACAGTAAGGGTCGTTACGGGGCACAAGATAAACAGTGTGAATTAATACGATGCGTTTTGCTTAATACTTGCGTTATTTGGGAGCAGGGCGTGTTATCTGCGCGAAAGATCGCCAGCTCGACCGCTCCGATTGTTTCTTTTCGGCAACTACAGGATGTTTTGATATTGTTTTCTTGGTTTTTACCCAACTAACGATAGAACTATATTTTATGACAAAGATTCTTTATTACTTTTATGACTATATTTTCATTTTCAACGAAAAGTCAACATTTAAACCATTTAATATAAAAAGTAAGTATTTTTTTTTGCAGTCAGATTTATTCTTACTTAATAATGTAACTTGAACAGGTGAAGATATCTGTTTTGTACTTAAGGTATGAAATAATTTCAAGATAAAAATCTTTATTTCGGCGTTCATACAGCGGCGCGTAACTCACGTCCAATTTCGCGTAAATAACATCGGCGCGATCCGCGGCTCGGCCACAATTGCTCAAAAAACATCCAGATCAATTCAATCGAATGCGCTGATAACCTAAAATTACGAGTCAAAACCCCCCTCAGTATTAAGCACACGGAAAGCAATAAAACAGCGTGAAATGGTACGAGAGCATTAATTCGATTATCAGATGGAGGTGCGAAGCGCGTTTCGATGTTTATCTAGGTATAAAGAGGCGCCGTATAAGAAATTATTTTACAACTGTTAAATAATAAAAACACTCATTAGCAGTCATTAAGTCGCCGCCTCCGCGATTCGGGGTGAGATAGGGATATGTGGGTGATGTTTATTTTGTTTAATAACAGGGTGGTGCAAGTGCCCTGTCTATTTATTGCCCGCACTACATAGCGGCAGCATTTCTTTACTTAAACATCGACTTGATTTATTTTGTTCGCTATCTCAATTACTAACACGCGATTCAGATTTACTGTCATACATTTTTACTACTAATTTAGTAGCAAAACATACTTACCCGCAACAGTACCTAATCTGTTATTATTGTTTAGTAATATCGAATTTTTAACTGACTGTTAATTTTGAGTCTTTATTTATTATTAATAAAGTCGGAAAATAAAATTATATGTAACGTATGAAACTCAACAGAAAAATGTTTATAGCTGTCTACCCTGTTATAAATACGAGTCATTTATTCCGTAAGAATAAGCTCTCTCAAGATATAAACCAACAAAAGTATAAAGTACCTAATTAGACTGTAAGTGAATATTTCTTCCAGCCAAATGTTTTCGTTTTTATGCAAAACGATCTCTTTGTAGTTATAACAAAGGGAACATAGCCACTCGTGTCGGTTTATAAAACCACATCAACAATAACCCTAATTAAAAAAAAAAAACTCAATACAATTTACCTGCAACGTACTTAAGCGGCTTTAAGTTCTCTATGATACAGATAAAACAGCATTACAGAAGTTAATTATGAAAGAACATAGTACTTACAAAGATATAAATGTTATTTATATGATAACATATGAATATTTATCTATGTGGCTAATAGTTCGGAAAAGACCGAGTCCATGTTAAGATTGCATAAATGATTTATTTACTGCGCTGCTGCAGAGACCTCAAGTGGGTCTTCACTTCCGACACGAAAGATCGCTTACGTCACCTGTCTTCGTCTCCTCCTAGTCGATCGCTTGGAGCTCTTTTTCATTAATTGACAGGTAAAATTCAATTAAAAAGATGAGTAAAAAAATTGGTTTCTCTTTCCAAAAATAATTACAAATTGTTCGGTACAGTTGCACTGTAATTCGGGTTCGGAAATTTGAATTTAGCGGCATACGGTTGCCGGGGCGGTTGGGGTAGCTGCCTGATTTTTTCTCTCCGCACAAGTGGGTACCCCAAAATTCTTTGCCGACCGGTCGGACGCGAGCCGGCGGAGCTTGTGCGGGGAGGCTGATGAGTCGGCAACCAGTGCAAAGTCGACCATCGGACTACAAACACCTCGGAAAGTAGTAAGCAATGAAAGCGTATTTCTTTGCTTGCTTCGCGGATCGGTGCGATAGCATCGATCGCGCTTTCGGGAAGTGGTGCGAATTGGGCAGAGCATCATCGCTGGTGCCATTGACGTATTGACAGACTTTGCCCAGACTCGACAGACTTCACAGGCTAACCAGGCAACTGCAGTTGGTGAACTGGCATAGAGGTGTTCAGTATATCACTTATAGAACGCGCGATAGTACCGTTCCCACTCACCCTGAAGATGAGCCCCCGATGGGCTCGAAACTAGTCGGTACTGA
>JAODUI010000004.1:3234541-3264746 GCA_027563995.1 Papilio gigon | reverse complement strand
TGTAACATATGTAGGAGTAACTTAAAAGAGTTGCAGTGAATGTTTTTCTACTTTAAGATTTTATACGCACGAGCTTTACGTTATAACGCGGCGCGGCGCGCGGTGCGCGGGGCCGGCGCCAGTGTGCGCGGAGGCTGCGTGTGTGTCAGGAGATGCGAGCGCGAAAGTTTTGCATATGTGTAATGTTTCGAGATATACAGGTGACAGAGGCGATACGCCGTGGGCGGGGCCGAGGGAGGGGTGAGACCTATCGGAAAGAGATGGCGGACTCGCTATGATAATGATGTTATTGCTTTCTTGATGTTCGCTCTCCTTTACTTTTATTATTTCTCGATCTACTTATAAGGCGATATAAACGTTAAGTGTGAGCGCTTATAAAATACGTTTATTGTGTCGTTATGGCGGCCGAGGCGGCCGAGGCGGCAGGGAATGCAAAAAGTGGAGATTACAGATTTAAGATTCCTCAGAGAGAGCGTGTCGTTACTCCTCGGCCGGGATCGATAAAGTTCATCACGGATGACACAGCCGGCCGCGACGCGGGCTATAGCCACCTTCCTCGCTTTGTCCTATCTGCCTGCATTAACTCACTGCACTTTGATTTCTGACTGATGCTTTTGCTTCTACTTGCGGACAAACTAATTGATAAATCTAAATATTTTAGGAGGAATTAATTTTAGTGGAATAATAGAAAGTTTTGACTAAAAATTTAAAAGTAAACATATTTCATACAGAAAAATAAAAACGGAATGTCGAAAGAGTTTAGCTAACAATTTATGCCAATGATATTCGTAAATATTTCAATTAACTAAAGCAGTTACAAATCAGCAACTCAAATCTATAGCAGTATATAGAAATTTCGTGAACGGAGGAACGTGAAATTTGATACAGTTAAGGCGGAGAAGCGCATAAACCTATATATTTTCTCAAAAAAACCATCTTTAATTTTAAAGGCCTTTTTGATAACAAAACACAATTAAAAGTCTAACGAAAATTCGAATTTCGAACAATAAGCAAGCTCTAGAACGCATTTATAAATTGGCTTAATTGTTGTGCATGTTGAGTGCACGTCATATATCGATGGCTATTGATGGGTGTAAGTAGTTGCATCGGAAACCGCGCGGTGCGAGGTGTTAAAGCCATATTAACTGCGGCCCGCGTTCATATTACGAGGCGGCGACGCGCGTAAGCCGACCGCAGGCTAAATGAGTCGTGCCCGTGTCGTCTTGCACACATTGTCAAGAAACACATCTTCAAAACTGGCAGGTAATTTTAACATATGGATCTCTGTAACAAAAACATACTTCAGTCTCTTAGTCTATTTGTTTCATACTCATTTAATACGTACAATGTCTTTAGATTAACATCTCATTCACATCATGAAAATATTATTTGCTCTAGACCATTTCCGGACAGAATATTCCCAACGCTGCAATTTCATATTAATAGTGAAAAAGTAACGAAAACAATATGTGCATAAATGCTTTATCAGTTATTTAATCAATGTGCGTTTTATACATTAGAATACTTGTAAACAACTACTCGACTACTAGGTACGGGTATTAATATTTAAATTCTATTAATTGAAAGCCGTCCGGCGACGGATAAAGGCATGACTACACTTCCATCGTGCTCACGTTCACACACACTAAAGCACTGATAACAGAGGTGTTAAAGCCATATGAATCGCTAATAGCATTTTCACATCCCCCTACCCCTTATATTAATCCTTTTAACGTCTCTTCACATTACGTTAACAGTGTAAAGTTTAATTATATCGCTAGTAAACAAACACGAAAGTAGGTCAGATGAACAATGAACTTCTTTATTGCAAAAACACTACGATTTATCGTTGCAATGTTAGGATGTAAACGGACATAGTTAAGTTACGTTAGCATAACAAACAATAAATTGTTAGTTAACAAAAAGAATATAACTTTGAAACACTAATATAGTCGCTTTCAATAGAAATAAGAAACAACGAAATTAACTCTCAACAAACAGACTTAAAGACAGTAGACATATGTGTGTAATTAATTATAACACTTAGACGTTCCAAAATAAATCCATAGATATCAAATTTCTAGATCCAATAAATTACTTAAACCCGGTCCAAAACATTGTAGCAATAATCTCCGGGTCCAGTGTGACGAGGAACAACCGATCAAATGATTTATAAGACAACATATTTCTAACCTTTTTCCAATCAGAAATCCAATAACATATGTAGAAGAGAAATCTAAGATTTACACGACCGTAAAAGCGTACTAAACAAAATTAACATCTAAAAGTACGTACAAACCGACTGACATATCCATATAATACAGACACAGTTTGTGCTTTATGATGTGTTCAGATGAGCGAGCGGTGCACGCTAACTAACCGCAGGCTAAATGAATCGCGCTGATATTACCTTTTGTGTTGCGAGGCCTCATTAATGCAAGTGTCGGCGGTGACGGGACGCGTTCTCGCCTTTGCATTCGTTATTAAGAGTTTAAAATTGCGACCCACGGGCTTTAGCCGACCTGTTGATGAAAAGGGTTAACTGTGGATGGATTTAATAGCAAACGGTTTAGTTTAACAACAGGTCTCCTTTAAGCAATTGTAAGAAGATTACATAACTTAAAGGACAATTAATAAGGTGCTATAAAATTACTTCTTGATCCAGAAAAAGTTGTAACTCGATTAAGAACTGTCTTATTTTCTTACTTACTTTTGTACGCTAGGATTTAAAAAGAATCTTGGTAAATGACCCCCGCATAGTTAAGAAATTAGTCTTTCTATGTGCCAAATTTCATTCAGATCTATTTATTTGATTTGTAGTTACCTGACCACATCCATCCATCCATCTTTCACGTTTACATTAGTAAGAAAATTAGGATTAAAAAAGTTTTGTAATGTGAGTTGCACATCTGCATAATTGCAATCTATTCTTATCCAACAACTTGTTCTTAGAATGATATCAATACTTCAATAAGTAATTTTATATGACACTTTAAGTTACCAGCTCCGAGTGAAGTTATAAAACGGCAGTGAATGTTCTGACAAAGTGCAGAAAAGATTTATTTACCTAAATGAGATCCTATCTCTTTATACAGACTCAAACTTAAAGTAAGATGATACTATCGAGGATTACAAAGTGGTTTAGTAGACTAGAAAATATTAAATAATTAACCATCCTATACAAGTTCAAAGTGGAAGTGACATAGTAAGGACACAAGAGTCGGGAGTGCTCACTTGTTCGATACTAAGCAATAATTCTGGCAAAGCATGAAACCTTACTCCCTTATAAGTCAGTATAAAGCTGGACGACTATAAAAGTACGTAAACATTCTAGGGGCGTGCGTGTTTCGGGCCACCTGGCTTGTTCATAATTTTACGACAACTTAAAATTCGCGCATCCAAAGTACTTATTTGATACAATGTTAGCACTGCCTTAAATAAAAACGCCGTGTGTGTACCACACATTTATTCTTAAAATATATCTCAATTACATCATAGATGCGAAAATTTGGATGGATATATGTTAAAAGGTACTTCCAGAACTGCTTCTAGAATCTAAATGAACTTTCCTATACGTGTAGAATATTTCTAGTACATAGGCTAATAAAGTGTTTTTTTTTTTTTAATTTTGTTAGGATGAAGTATCGGGCAATTGAGATGTCATTGTTCTAATAATTGTTTATTTAAAAAAGCACTCATAAAGTTAATTGCAAACAAATATTACTCTATATATGTCAGGGTATACACAGATGTTTTATCTTTACAACAAATTATACTTAAACGGACGTCGTATGTTGTCTTGACTGAAGCTAGACTTACTTTTTAACACGCGAACATGAACATACATATTTATTTACATTTACGCGTAAAATTTGTTCGCAAATTATCAATAGTTACAGGGTTATAGCTTACGGCGGTCGTCGGTTAATTTCGACGGTCTTTGAGAAGTGCGGACGGACGGTCGCGGTTTGTGGCCATTGTTTTACGGCTGCTTGTAATTTAATCACTTCTGTGCAACGACGACTTTGTTATTACTGGATGGCGCTGATTAAGACGGGCCGAGTGCGAAGCCGCAATTATTATTTATATCTTTCAACAAGTTTAGTGCTTTCCCCTGTAAGACTACGAGAGTGGCTCTTACATGGAATATATGAAAACATTATTATTAAATATAATTTAGTGGTTTTAAAATTGTTCGCCAGTTACAAATTGTTGCAATGTTTTATGCACAACTAGCTTTACCCGCGATTCTGTTCGCGCAAAAAACTTAGTAGGTATGCGATCTATCAAACCATGTTTCCACTTTTGAACCTAATTTCAAACGCTGGTCCTCATCCGCGTCCAACGACTTCCCGCTGTCCGCTATAAGTCGTCTGTCCACTTGGAGGGAGCGCGTCCCACATCCCTGGCCCCTAAACGCTGGCCTTGATGAATTAATTCATACGCATATTTCCTAATAAGCTATTTGGTAGTCTTTGACATTCATTGTAATCATTAGCCACGTTAATTGTGAATTAAAACACATTTAAATAGCATTTATCGTGGTCATGGATTCTGGATTCACAACTTCGACAGCGCACATATATAGGAAATAAAATGCAATAGGATACTCGTAGTACGTATTTGGAGTAGAATGGGAGTTAAACGCGACAGTATCGCTTGTTGCGCCGTTTTGTAGTCCATTGCGGGGTAAGAGCTCTCGATGTGAGCACGGGGCGCGCAGTGTACAGCACCAAGATACGCCACATTGCATGCATTCCTTACACCTTCACGTTTGATTGCCTTACGTCTACTTTATTTATAGAAACAAGTATAACTACTATTTTTAAAACTAACTTTAAAAATTTCATTAAGAAAATTAAATGGAGACAAGTGATGTCTATAAGTAAGAAGTCTGTTATTCAATTGACGTGTTAATTATATTTATTAGAATTACACCAAACATTATACATTACTTGTTCTAGAAGAAAACATTATACGTGGTTTATGGTACATTATGGCCTCAATATCCGATGATAGCTTCAATGTCAGCATTCACACGACGAAAGAGAATTATTTATGAAACTTAAAAATAAATTACTTGCATTGTAGTACTAACGTGCCTTCAACATTTTAAGTCCGAAGACATTAAATAAAATACACGCATTCAACGTTTGATATATTTTTCCGCGCATGCGTCGTCAGTCTGGAACAATAGCAGAAAGCATTCAACAACTGGACAATGTTATATTGTTTCTTGTAACTTATTTTTTTTTAAATGTCTTTGAGAAAAAATGTTCAAGTCCGGCCACCCCAGTGGCCAGCGCATCCCAACATTTCGACACTAAAACTTTGATTTACGACTTACGCCCGACGATTGCGCACTAAAACAGCACTTACGTCACTTTCAATTTTAAACGTGGACCGCACTCACACCGCGCCGAATTCACTATTTTATTTACACATTTTGTAAATTCCGTGAGTGTCACCATTGGATAAAAATAAAGTTCACAATTATAAAATTTTGGGTAACATTTCTAGTGTAACAATTTTGGCAAAGATTATCATATCGTTAATAAATTGTCTTAATAATAAAAAAATAAATTACACGTATAATACGAAAAGACTTAAATTGTTATTATCAATATGTTATACAGTTGCAGCTACGTTACAGTGTGAGAGGCGGCCGCCTTAAACCGAAGCTTTTTAACCGCCCCCGCTGTAAAAGTTCTCGCGTCGCGATTGTCCGTGTTACGCAGTAAAACGTTCCATTCTTAAGCTCAACGTTAATATATAAAACAATCTAAATACCACTATAAACTTGCCTCTATTGCTAACAGCAAAACTGACAACTTCATTTTTTGCATCACATCATTGTGTTTTATTATCTTCGGTACAAAGTCTTTAATGCAAGAACTTTCTTGAATATTTGTATTGCATTTCATAATAACCAATGATTCAAAATTATAGCACTTGTACTTGTATATACATACTATGTACCTACTTTAATATCTACTGGTTAAGAGAACAGATTTCCAATCACGTGGGCCAGGATTGGAATCCCAACATTCGATTATTGTCGAAAATATTTTAGCACAAGCCAAGAGCTTACTTGAAATAATACAAAAAAAAATGTTAATGTTTAATTACTTAAAAGAAAAAAAAATAACACTCAAAAGCAATCGAATTGTAACAACTTTTTTTTAATTAAAATTTCTTTAGCATCGTTTTTTGTTTTGGCGTTTTGTTTTTGTTGTTTGTGTCATTATTTAGCATACAATCGACTTTTCACGTCTAATCTTATACGAATATAATTAAACGACATGTTCGCGACATGAATAAATAGAAGCAAATTTAACAAAACGAATTCAAAATTCAAAATCGGCAACGAACCCTCCGGATGAGCGCACGCGGGGCGCTTGTATCTCATTGTTTTCTTTGTAAGTGGTCAGTTGAAAGAAATGAGACCGTTTCATTATAATATTAAAGGTCTGACAGCCGATACGCACTTCCGTCGGACGCCAGATGGCGGTGATGCTATTTAATTCTCATACAAACTGGTAACTTTTTGAAAAATTCTTATAAGTACATATTGGTAATGTGTTGGCTCCTTAAAGGAAGTACATTTAAGTACTCACCCTTTACAGACATTATATTGGGTTATAATAATATGTTATTTTGAAGTAATTCTGTCGCGTTACAAATATACGAATAAGAAACCTTGGGTTAAGTTAACGTCCACTTCCATTCAATCGGCTAACCCTGGCAATCGGTCAAGGGTTTTCGAAATATAAACATACAAAAAATAATTCAAATGGAATTTAATAAATACCTTAAAAGAATTGATTTAACAAGCCGAACCGTGTAATACAAAGGAGCTGTCAAGCTCTCAATATCACTTAATTACATCCTCTATCCGCCCAGTGGCTCCGCCAGAGCACATTCATTAAAAATATTCTCATAGCATCATAAACAAAAGGCTTCTTTATTCATGGAAGTTGAAGAAAGACTGGCTAAATGGCTGCCAGTACTTAAAACTGAATGTTGGGCGGAGCCACCAACAAGAATCGGACGGATTATAGGGACAGGGCTTATAATTAACTCCAACTTTAAACGTGCCTGACAAATAATTTAAGGGCACTTTACACTGATAATTTTAGTACGACAGTTTTCTTCCGCGTAGTATCACCCTAAGTTCTTTTACTTATTTTTTTAATATTTTGCGGCGCTCGCTTGGTATCTCCAAACATTCAAAAACAGTGGATCCGCGGATTCATAGCAAATTTTCTAATAAAGAGTATTTTAAAGTCGTTTATATTGGGTAACAAATAACACGAGTGTATGGGTTTCTATGATTGAATACTGAATGTTTGAAAATGGAACAAAAATGTTTTAACCAACTATGGCATGCAGTAAAATAAGTGGTCTTATGACTACAAAAAAATAAAACTACCATCATTTGTTAACGTACTAAGAAATAAACGTTAAAAAAATAATCCATTGCTAGGATCGCGAGTATGTTAAATTTACAAGAATTTATTTTCAATTTCCTTTAGAAAAGTTCATACGACGTCTCACCGAGGCGCGTATTTACTTCATATCTGTATCGAGGAGAGATGAAGCGAAGTGAGATTTATGATTCAGAAAAATCTCTTAATGGACCATCCCGCGCATGACCGTCGGTGATAAATGTGCAATTTTAACTTTGAGAATGCAACAACCAAGTTTTGACTGCGCATGATATATGTATTTATGCCGCGGTGTTTGTGAAGAAGGTACGTAATTGTTTAGATTAACTAAAATGTTATTTTTCACGCTCATTTTTAGTATGTTCATTGTTTAGTTTATATGAACGGTTTTTATATAGCCATCACTGCATGTATGAGAGATGATATTGATTAATAGTTAAAACGTCTAACCGTTGCGGTGCACGTTTGGAATTGGATTGAGTCACTGATGTTCATTTGTTTAAATTCGTGAGGTGATTTTTTTTTAAATAACAGACTATTTTAAGTGGGTTCGCATAATTTTTTTTCACTTTGCCACATTTTTCGTAGGCGACCGTCATTGGTGTGTAATGGTCCAAAATATTAAAGATTTATCAAGTATTATTACATGTTCATAAAAATGTTCTTGAAATATAGAAAAAATTATGTTTCGAATAAAATAAATGAAGAGAATTATAACATTGAACAAGTGATCGTGGACTTTAATTACAGTACTTTGTAAGATATAATGTTCGCGGAGACAAAGTGCGGGACGTTAATGTCGTGAGCAAATTGGGATTCCTAAGTGCTCTGCGAGAGTATCGCAAGCATAAACAATGCGCCTCGGACTTTCAGACGAAATATCGCGCGATGCTATAATTTTTCCACATTCATACAATAAGGGCCGCAGTCAATGAGTCTAGCCTTCTACTTCCACATGTAGAGTCGTCACGCACACCGACGCACTCCCCACTCGTTGAAGCTCGAAGAGATCGCGTGCAGAAAGCTCCACACACGCACACAGCGGCGCGTGGCCGGCGCCCTAAGCTGTGGTCAGTGCTAACGCAAACTGTGTGACGGACACACGAAAAACGAGCTGAAAACGGAACGCAAAACTAAATATAACAAAACAATTCGTAATTTAATCACTTAAGGTACGTTTTGAGCACGGATCTCCGTGCCGTTGTCAGTGTGTACTCGATGTTGGCGCGTATGTAAATGTGACTACGTCTGTGTTCGTACTTTATGATCGCCTGTCAAAACTCGGATACTTGCGACGTTTCGCTTTCGAAACGTAAACAAAAGTCCACCGGTTACAGTTCGGCAATTTATTTGGACGTTATTTACGAGGTGCGAGCCGAGTTACCGGAGTTATGGACAAGAATATGTAAAATTAATTACCCACGTCCAGTGTCGCTGACGAAGATTCCGTTTGGATTGTTTTCGAATGTGTAAGTAATGTGACTTGTTATCTTTCAGAACTGATAACTAGAACTCACTTTATATTTAAAGTAAGAACTTATCAAATTATAGTTTTCAAATCAGATTATTTTTATTATTGTTTTCGAATGTTGTGTATGTAAATGAAGTGACATCGATACGAAATAAGCTAATTTTTTATACTACAAGAAATTATTTTGAATCTTATTGGAAAAAGTCAAACTGGCTTACGCTAGTTTGCGAGAAGTAAATAAGCATAATCAGTAATTCTTCATTTGCGGCCGATGTGGTAATCCGCGGCCGCGCCGCTAATCCCGGGGTGACGTCCGGCTACATGTGCCCTACACAATAGGGCTGCCAATTTGCCTTCGTGCAAACCAACGTATTAGCAATGGCGCATTTCACTTAATCCCTATTTACACTTGAAAGCTTTATTCTATAGTAACTTATGAGAAAATCTTTAAAGAAAATTTATACCAATTTTGTATTTCGACGAACGATTCTTTACTTAGCAAACTTCGTTTCGTACTTTTAGAAATTCGAAAACTGGTCTTTCTCATATGCAATGCTTGATGCTGAATTGAAACATACTTATGGTCTTAAACGAGTATGCAAAAAATATAGTTTCGTAATGGTGATTAGGTGAGTGATCTGATCTGATCGAAAAAAAAAGAATGAATCACCACAATCGCCTTACGATATCATTAATGTATATTAAGTCAGTTCTTCTTTTGTTTTTAAAATACATGAGTACATATTTTTTTACAATACCAATATTAAGTTATGACAGTAATCTTTTGATAGCCCTAATATGTGATATATATACTATATAAATATTTGAATGTAGATGTACGCGGACAGCGCGCCCCCTATCCGACGTGGCGCGACACCCCGACCAGTTATAATTGCATTCCACTAAAATATGAGCGTCTAGTTTATCTTACAATTGAATAATACAGCCACAAACTACGTCACATGTCTACGTATAGATAAATTATTTTTATCGCGCACTCTCATATTTATGGTCCGCTCTATTCATAAACTCTTGAAACTTTGTTGGAAAAATTCTAACATACTTGTGTATCAACTAATTAGAATATTATTTTATAAAGAGTAATACGTTATTTTTTACTATTCGTTTATAGCTTTAACTTAACTCAAGGTACAAAAAGACATATAATTATCCATACTAGTATATAAAACGCAAATTTGTCGACTTTTTTATGTGAGATCTCAGCAACCATGGCGCCAATTTCAATTTTTTTTAAACAAGTCTGGTACCACTTCGGTTTTTAGGCTATATATAATCACACTATTAAACTTAGACACTAGGTAAATTGGTAAAAATTGTTTTCGAGAATTTTATGCAGTTAAAACGGCACGGGAACTACTTGTACAGTTTTAATTAAAAAAAAAAAAGAAACCTAATAGCTTCAGATATTATAAGAGTAATTCCAAACTTCAAGGCTCTAAGGACAGAGAGTAACAAGATAAACAATAAAGTCTACGGAGCCTTAAGTGTCTCACATACGACGAGCCACTTTCTTAATTCGTTACCCGCGTGCCTCGCACACTGCGGGACGAAATTAAGAAAACATTCAACACGTTAAATGTAACCTTTTTATTACACTGTCTTGTGTTATTCCAGACATCCGTACGGTAGTCTGGACGCACAGTAAAGTAAATGAAGCTTATAAGAAATCATTAATATATTTAATGAGTGTCATTAGGTCTACTAACATTTACAAATCAACTGCACAACCTATCCTTTTTGAGACCCTGGGAGATGAGGCATTGTCTGAAACCAATACTGATTTAACGGTAATTTATTCTTCTTTAGAAGTAGTTTTCGAAGAGAGTCGTTGCTGCGAAACATAATGTGTCTTCATAGTCAGGAATTGTTCTTTAATAGAAAATATTAACCAAAATATAATATAAAATAAAGCTTTTATAGCTGCAATAAGTGAGCAATTAAGTTAATTAGTTATAATAAATTCGGAAAAAGCAAACATTGTCTCTCGGCGCCACAATTTTCTCGGAGGAAAACTCCTTAACTGTCGACGTCTTAGCGTCCAGCCACGAAAGCAATAAAGAGCGCAAGCTTCTACGTTCATTAATTAACCCCCAACGTTGCCCGTCCCCCTCGCACTCGAACAAACTATTTGTAAATGAGCGGACGTCTCACTCACACCAGCTTTGCGCAAAAATTAACTACTACATGTTCCGCTTTCGCGGAGCTCACACACACGCCGCTTGGAATGCATATGCACAAACGCGACCGGATGAAAGAAGGGCACAAGTAAATTAAAGTTCGAAGGAAATTGAGGCTAATTGTATTCTTAATAAGATATCTTTTCGGTGTTATTGTTTCCTTCGATAGCACTTTTGCTGCTGTGCCGTCGGTCACGTGTGCTCAGTTTCCTATGGTCGCGTAATAAATCTTGTACTCCTCGTAATTACAATGTTCTTGTCTGTTATGTGTTTTCATTAGGACGGAACGCACTCACCACTCAATTTGATACATTTCATCCGAACGCAGCCTTAATTGATTTCATATGTTACCTTTGTGTTGAAACAGAATTATCAACATCTTCACTACTGTTATGAACAACAGCCTCATAACTATGTAATTTGAATCTTGGGTGCGTCCTTGCTTTAATCCAAAAAAGTATGGAAAGATCTGAGGGTCAATGGTCGATATTGTAATTCCTTTAACATTTTTATATGCGCTAACGAATATAAATAAATTGGTACCCCCGTATGGAGAATTAACCTGACTTTATATACCAACAGAGCATCCGTCTTAATATTCAATAAGTAAATAGAAAAGTAAAACAAACTTGATGTAACCACAAACCTATAGCAATGTCTTTTTTGTGCCAAAATGTAACATACAAGTCACAATTAATCACAAGCACATCCTTATTACGGTCACATCTAAGCTCATTGATGCGCTCTTTGAGGAATTTGTCTACTGAACTTGTCGCGGCGGAGTAGCATCCGCGGCGACAGCGATAAATTTACTTTCATCCTTGTCGCAATGTCGCGCGACGCAATCGTTTGCCCGCGGCTGTCGGAACAAAATAAGACTCTAATTTATGATTAAAATTTAAATATAGAATTCGAATGACAAAACAAATGCTTATCGACGAATGATAACGGAGGTATTCGATTTTTAAAATGATAATTTAAGGTCAAAGGCGTCAATGTAATTCCATCCCTGTCGCTCAGGCTGGGCGGCGCGGCGCGCGCCTGGGCGGGCGGTATGCAAATGCCCGGCGGCGGAGGGCGCGCCTGTGTGCGTGCCTGTGCCATTGGCCGCGCTAGAACGGCAAACTTCGCCACCAGTTACGGTTGTTTTTCGTTCCGTTCCTAATTAACTTCCGTATATTCTTGAAGTAACTTTTCTCATCTCGCCTCCCTAAGTTTTTGTTCTGTTCTATGTCGTTAGCGCGAGGTTGTTATGTGAAATACATTCGTGTGTGACTCGCGGATGCATCTGTTCTCTACTTCGTGTGTTTGTTTTGAAACAAGAAACGTCTTGAATTTTTTTTAATAGTAGTTGTAAATTTATCATAGTCGGTTAAAATAAACGTTGTATAAAGCTCGACCGTCAGCTGTCCGCGTGACAATGTTCGCCAGTGATTTCTGAATGGAAACAGCCACACTTAAAGAACGCCATAACCGTGGGCCGTGTTACTAACTTTGCTAAAATGTTACTTTTATAGCTTAAAGAGTGAGATTTTATGAGCTTTAAAAATAAATTACTCGACACGGACGGGTTAAATCGCAATTTCCAAGAGTTCGCGTGTGAATATTTTATTTCCGATTAGTGCAGGCCGAAGGTAAATAAATCGTTTCGATTGCTTTATTTTATAATTTTCGTTTATCTTGTTATTCAAATATTCTAATAACATTAATTATAGTACTATTTTTGAAAGTCATTATTTCTATCATACAAATTCCAAATTCAAATGGTACGTATTTTAACAAGATGCTAATTGTTAATGATTATTGTACACCCCCTTGCAAAAGTCACGACAGTAAATAACAAACCAACGACCGTTGTAAAAAAAGTAATAAAACTCTCTAGTTTCCACCTCAACTGGATCACGGACAGGCTTTGTTAAATTTGTGAACGTTTCTGGCGGTAAATATAAACGCTTGTTTATATCTTGTCTCTTTTACAATGAATACATTTGAATAGTAACATGGAGAAAAAAAAATAACATGTGTTTATAGTTGAAATGTTTCTCTGTTTTTTTTTTAAATTATGATAACAATTTAATAATTGCTCTGAATTATGCAATGCCGTGTAATACTATAAATCAAAAGCTTCCATTACAAATTATAAGCCATTAAAATGCGATAATATTAAATAAGGTAATCCAAAACAAGACTTTAACACGGTTTATGGCAACATCAAACATGTTTAATTGCTTCTTTGACAGGCATTAAGAGCCAGGTATCAGCCAAACTTTCGGGTGTGGTCAGACCGAAATTGAACATTGACAATTGGCAATATATTTTTTATGTTTCTCGCGGGATGTGTTCTTTTATTGTTGAACAAATTTATACTTCAATGCTGGCGGCTCCTTGTGCTGTAAATTAGAAAGTTTGTGTGCCGATCACCGACGATGCGTCGTAAATTAAGATTTACAGGTTCGCGACTTTGGAAACAAGCTTTTGAAATCTTAAAGGGTTCGTTTTAATTACATATTAAATTATATGCAATATATCAAGTTGAAATAATAAATCTTTATGATGAATACATCCTTGAATGTCATCTGGAGAAACATCGTCTGTATCGCATTTCTTTTATTTCTTTGTTATCTTTTCCCTTATCTTTAAAAGTCAAGTGTTTTAATGTCTTTAAAAGGAAAACATGTTTAAGATTACTTAGGCTATAAAAGTACAGTTACGTCCTTAAAATGGCTTGTTAGTTGAACCTTACATCCATACTAAATAGTTTTTATCGGGAAATAAACTTCTAAATTCATCGATTCTTATTCGAAATCTGTAATAAAATGAAATCGCCCTTATTGCCATTATTGTAAGATTTTATTATCCATTCATTTTCATATTTCTTTCGTGATTAAGATAAAAAAAAAACATTTCACCTTTTTTAAAATTCAAGATACTTTAATAAAAATAATAATATATAACTTTTCATAAATAAAATACGCAAGCAATATATCTTTTGTTTATATGTATTACAAAACAACATTCGTGATCATCCAACACGACGCTCTCATACAGTTATCGATAAATCGAAACTCAGTAAAAAATGTTCATACGAATAAAATAATAAAAACTGTAGGAGGCAGGCGACGAAAAATATCCACGGCGGTATGCAGTTTTGCATACACAATGCCCTTTTGTTTAGAGAAAGTATTTCACATTATAACCTCATGAGTGATTTATTTTTATATGATTTATTAACACGACCGCAGCGGCCGTGTCGTGCGGCTCGGAATGCTGATCTCTCTTGATTCATTGTTCCATTACAAAATCTATAGCTTAAACATTAATTCACTTCTTTTAATATTATTTTAGTAATTACGAAATGGATTTTATCGAAATACAGTACTTACTTTACTTCAATTTCTTTTGTTCTACAGTTTTGCGAGTGAATAAAGACTAATAAGAAATACTTGAGTGTTAACGGATGAACTTTTATTATTAAGTGAATGAAGAATTATAATATGGCTAGCTTAAAATGCTACAGTGTTCCTTACATACAGGTAAGTAAACTTAACACATGATCTATTTGTCTTCCATTATACATACGGTGTAATTCTTTGTTTCCTTTCAAGCTAAGGTTAAGATTACAGTCTTAACCCTTTGTAAAGTACAACAGTATAATTGCCTTGAGACTTAATATTGAATACAAGAATAAGTATCTAATCTTGACGTAAAATGATCAAACGTGGTTGACATATTTGTTTGATCAAAATTTGTCATTAAAAATGTTTGTTTGTTAAAGTTTAAAACGCGTTTAAATCCTTTTTATATACATAGAATTGACGCATTTTAAATAAAAGGCTTGTATTATTTCTATAAATGGTTTAAATTCATTTTATATGTCAAATTCCTAAACAAATATGATATAATTTTACACAATCAGATGCTAGAAGCGATCAAAGTAAAAGCTAACATCATTGAATGTGCAGTGAAATATAAAAAGCACCAAAGCCCTGTGTAATAGTTTGCGAAAATTAAAAAGTTTGTATTCACTCAGACTATTGGATTGGATGCACGCGATGCCTAATTCCATTGCTCGTTCCGTATGTCCTAGCCGATTACCCGATACTGTAAGGAAAGGCTCGCTGCTTTGCTCCAAAGCTTTTTTATTTGTCTAGACAGACAAATCTGATTGAGTGTCTAATTAGTTGACAATCATTATTAAAACTAGTAATATTTTTAGTCAAATTTAATACTATTATTGTAAATTTATTTTCAAATATTTCATTATCTTTAAATTTATAAGCTCCTTTTTCTATTTACAAGTTATCTTGTCTTGTAAATAGACTGACGGATTCTCATGAGATCTTTAAAACATTTTTTCATTTACAGAGTTTGAACTCGACTGCTAGTTGATTATAATTTACTTATTACATTTGCATTGACCCCTCAATCTGAAGGTCGAAATTAGAAGTTAAATAAAACAGTCTTGTAAAATGTATGGCATAGGTAACTCCATTTTTTTTGTAGCGTATTAAATTTAAAACATCATTTTGATGTGAACAAAAAACAATTGAGAACGGACGCCCATCGTTAATCAAAATTCATAGATAACACAAACAATTAGATGCGACAGCGATTATTTATTTAAAAATCGAACGGTCCCAATAACCGCGCCGCGCCATCTTGCTAGCGGCGGTGGCCAAATGTTTCCGCTTTAATTTCTCCGGTAATTTGGAGTTTCCGGTCGCAGCCAATCCGTCCCGTCAGCCGACCGTAATTATATTATTTCGGCAATAAATTATCGAATTTTTGAATACAGTAGTCGGTTAAAAAGATGGTCGCCGTAATTTCTGGTTAGCAACAACACAATGGTTCGAGAGATCTGGACGTACCGACCTCGAATCCTCTTATGTTAATTTTAATTGTTCTACTCTTTTTTACTTTTTAGCAATTTAGTTTTAAAACTAGCTAAAATAGGTAATGTGTCAGATGTCAAAAATCATATTAAAAATGTTACAGCTTAAAATGTACCAATACAAAATACATAACTTAAGAAAAATACAAATGTACTCCATTTACTTTTCTGTAATCGCAGTTTAAACGGACTTAGTTAGTGACTTGCATTCACCTTCGCTCACCTCTATAAATACATGACTTGATTTTTAACCTAGATTCTAAGTCCGTAAGCTCCGGGCGCAAACATCGCATGTGTGAGGAGACGGGCAAACTTTATTTCAATCCAGCGAATCGATATCGAGCGATTGCTTGATTCGATTAATTCCGTTGGAAATTAACGCGGCGGGTAGGCAGCGGGTATCGACACGACGCCGTCGCCATAGCAACGCGCCCCATACTTACAACGCACTAATTACGCCACACTGATTGCTTTTCACTTTTTTTCTACCCCACGAGAAACAGACATCACCCTATTCCCTATCATGTTCGTAGAGAAAAACTTGATCGATTTTGTTTGTAACGAAGTTAGATGTTTAATTGTGAAACGTTAATAGAAAACGAATAAAGCAGCTCAAATACAATTAACATGTTTAGAACTTTACTTACAAAACTATTTATCTATAAGATATGTGTGTAAGTGTAATTCAGAAAATATTTAAACCAAGTAACATGTACATATTCTAAATGAACAATATTTAGGTAAATTAAAATAATCAATACGCTTGACGAAATTAAAAACTGTTTTCGTCCAGTGACTGGCATTCAAATAGTTGACGTCACGCCGATCGATGGAAGGAAACGGTTCATTACAGCGCTTTTATTCGTCACACTGATTAATCAAGTGATTAATTACACAGTTCCTACTAGGACGCGCCGGTTTGTCGGTTTTTTTTTCTACCGAAGTCCCGTGAGTCGGCGCTGCGGCGCAATAAACGCTAATAAAGCATTTTTATGCAAAATCATTTTTAATAGTGAACCGAGGGATTGTTTCGCGAATGTTTCCACGAAACGATTTTATTACTTTTAATTATTGACTTAACTAGTGGCAGTAAATTAAAATGCATCACGTATAACTTTGATACAATTAGTTGAATATTAATTCATTGTTTGAGTACCAATCGATGACTATAGAATCTAAATATATTTGTATTAAAAAAACAAACGTCTTTTTAAACTTTATCAAAGTTATGTTGACTATTCGAATCGGACTGACCATTGATCAGATAGAGCGCAGCCCTGACCTTGCCCAAGCTGGCGCGCACTGGCCGCCGGGCGACCCCATACACACACGTGCTTCTATCAGCCGCTCTCACAACGTATTCGAACCTGCATGCCACTTAAAGTCAAGTTTTAAAATCATTCACAACTCTGATAAATAAGTAAATGAATACTACGAACATGTATGTTTTGTAAAAATACTTTATAAATTCGGTTGTAGAAAACGCTGTAAATAAAAATGCTAACCAATTTCAAATATAAATGACAGAAACAAGGCACGATCCCCCACGTTCACCTCAGACCACTTGTCACCATACCAACTTTCTCACTAATCCAACTTCCCGTGACCGAAACATTCTACTTAAATTCGTTGAAATTTAAGTCTTCCTTAATAAAATCTCCCGAACTTCCAACACCGATTAACATTTCAACAATCACAACAGCCGAAAGGCACGCGATCGGTTCCCTCACGGAACAAAGAATATAACTATATCTAACCTATAACGCCGATACTATTGATTTTATTTTTTTTCTTTTAATACTTTTAATGCGGGCCATCACTACCCATTAACGTTTGCATGTGTGCTGCGGCCGCGCCGCACACATGCGCACGATGGTGTCGGCGTGCATTCGCAACACACATAATTAGTGAAAAAGAGCGGGGGGAGGTAATATTATTAATGAGGGCGACGCGCGGAGGGTTCCAGGGTACGGATCGTTATCTACTCAAGCTTTTGTGTTCTTTTCTATAGATCAGTCGGCTATCGATTGTTTAGTCGATACGTCCGTCGTCGCTGTTTAATTATAGGGGCTAACTGGGTAACTGCCGCGAACACCTCGCTTGACACTCTAATGGCGTCTATAAAGGGACGGTTATAATTTTCCATAATTATTCATTTGAACATGGCAAAGTTTCGACAGTTACGAGCCGCGTTCAAATTTAATTCCTTGTTGTATTTTGTGATTCATTCCTGAATTCGTTTACATTTCTTTGATTGCTTAACTATTTATAGCAAGTCAATAGTTTTATATTGCATTGTTTTGTTTTACATTTCATTTTACGAATTCATTGTAATATCTTGATCAATAACATCACTTAGCATACTGGATAAAAAAAACACAAGGAATCATTTTCGGCTAATAAAGGTCAAGTTGTCACTCAGAGTGAACAAAGATTTTCCAACAATTTGTTAATGTTAAATATTGTTAATACGGAGAAAGCTATTTTAATCAGATGTAATAATAAATCTACAATAATGAATTTAGTTCCATTTTCGAACAATGGACGACATCTATTGTTAAAAAATACTACTAAGTCAGATTTGAGATTCTCAGAGGTAATCAGAATGTCACAACCCATAGTTAAACTCGCTGAATTTCTAATAAGACAGGATGCTAATACGAAATAGACATGTGCGGAGACGGCCGGTACTTCACTTTGGTAAGATGGGGTTGCGCCGGGCAAGGGGTACCCACCACCCCACGCGGGCACCCTAACGCCTTACCCACAAAACAAAAAAATGTGACTCATCAACCCACACCAAGAAGCAACCGTCCACACCAACGCAATCGACACTATACAACATTACAAACCTCTTAAGCATTCAAATTATCGACCTTAATGTAACGCTAAAAGGTCTTAATTGCAACTACAAGTGAAAAGATAGAGCCGCTCTCGAGCAAACTTAGGTCTCCTATAATCGTTCATTATCGCACACATGCAAAGATCATTCACGTATTGTCCGGCACGCATACCAGTAAGCGTTAATTATATCGGAAAGCAGTGGGTAGGGGTTAGTTGATTTGATTAATTCTTCGTGGAGCCGTCGGCCTTGTCTATGCTATAAACATTCGTATTTTCTACAATTCTTGATAATAAGTTCTGGATGAAGCGCAATTTATTAGCGTCATTTTTATTGTGAAATGTCCGAATCAGCAAATCACAATAAAGAACTAAAAAATGTGTTCAAATGCAGTTTTGTGCCTATAGGATTAAAAATTGCTTTACTTAAATAACAAAAAAAAAAACTACCAGACGTCTGTAAAGTTACAGATTAGTAGCAAAGCTAATCATTTTTTTAAAACAAGTTTTATTTAATTTAGATTCGTTGTTTAAAATAGTAAACGTTGCAATGTAAACCGACTTCCGTTACCACAAATGTAGCCCACGAAGCTTCGCGTGCTTGATATTAACGGAAAAAGAGAAAAAAGTTTGTAAAATTTTTATTATTGACTGAGCCCGACCCGATCTGGAACACTGACAAATTGCTATGGGTTTTACTGAAACATTTTCTTACTCTCTTTTAGTTTTTAAATTTCTACCAATGGAGGTATCAGGATTTCGGTGCTGTGAAACTTTTTTTGCTAATTGCGTTCTCACGAAATACTTAAAAAGTGTCGACGTGTCAGGCGATTTGTCGTCGAACTTTATATTTCTTAGTAAATACAAAGTAAATAATCAAAATACGCCAGATAACTATTCATTTCTTCAGTTATAAAAGCCACTAAAGCACAACTCAAGCAATACCTCATTACATCGTCTAATGCAATGAAACTATCGTGATTTCTATATCATAAACGTTTGATATATATATATTAATATATAGAAATATGTAAACAATAAGAATGCTATAAATATTATAAAGCACTAAATGAAATCAATAAAACCCTACATATATAATTCACTACGACACTTCCAGTATTCATGCAAAGCACACATTCGGAGAAGTGTTATCTTCATATGCAAAAATATTAGCTCGTGCCGGACTTATGCAAATACAGTAACGTATCTCGCATGACACGGACCTACCGGCTTTAAATGAACTATGAATTTACTGCTCGTGCCAAACGAGGGAAATCTAATGGAGGGTGTTATAAAAACTCCTTTGATGCTAGGACGTTTTAAATGGGATGCTAGTGCGCGCGTGGACTCTTCATATGCAAAGTCCGATGTACGTCGTCCTTTGTACTATTGTGCTCTTTAAATGTTTCTGTCACCAATGAAGGTACACTGTACACATAGAAAATATTTAAATTTGTTTTGATTTAATAAAATTTCCTTATACTTCTAATTTGATGTCATCATCAGAATTTCTTTTTACCAGATTTTATAAGTTGAACTTATTTTCAGCTTAAAATAAACATGAATTCTTTATCGTTTGCACCTTAAGCATCGTACGTATATATGTAGTTAAGTAGATACGAGAATAAAGGTGCATTAATAAATTTAACATTTTATGAGACGTTCGTGAAGTACAGTTGTCGGCAGCGTATTTGTCGCGAGCGGTTCGTCCCACCTGTCTGGCGAGTGACACTCCCCGAGCCGCTCCGATCACAGACACTTCGATATTCTCGAATTTCACATGTGTATCTCTAATTTCAATAACACCCTTTTCTACCTGTGTCGCCTCATCTACATATCAATGTTCGAATCGTCTATGAAATTTCTTTTCTCTTGCCGGAGCGAAGCCCGTGCTCCATATCATTACTACAGTATGAACTTTACTAAAATTGGATCACCCTATACGCCTGTGTCATACCCTTTCGGTAATAGTAACGGTTTCTTTTCATAACGAACTTATTGTAATGTGATATTCGTGTTGTTTCCGTTGAGGGTGAAGTTTTCAGACTTTTAGGTGGTTCGATCTCTTTGAGGATTGGATATCATAAGATTAACGAGTACAAACATAGGAAATTGAAGATATATTAAAATTGGAGGACGCTATTGTCTACGCAGCTCGTTTTGAGATGCTCCACTAAACTGAGAATTTTATTATAACTGACAGATTTGAAGATTCATTTGTAACAATTACGAGATAAGTATCATCGTGAACCCTTCTTCCCATATGAACTCGGTTCTCTCAATAGCCTTCTCGGAGCGTCTCCTTTATGTCTCTAACCCTTCAGTGTATCTACAATGTGACGCCTTAAATTTATGCACGTAGCCAACAATGGTGGTATCGGCTGCATAATTTGATTACGAAACTTTTGTCCGACGAGGGCAGGTATCGAAACGTAAAATTAAATTTAGACCTATCGTTGGTTAATTTACGGAATCCCTCGACCTCTCGATACTCGAAGGGGTCTATCATGCGTGACAATGGCGTTCGATCAATTATTATTTTCTGGTGCACCTTTGATGAAATTTCAAATTGTTGCGATAACGGTCGCCGCATTGTCGCACGGTCTCGGTACGAATATCTTTTGTTTGGCATTTGCATATATCAGTTATTGATTGAAAAAATATTCAAATACATTTTAGTTATTTCGATCGATTCGTAACGGCTCTTGTAATTTGATACAATGTCAAATTTAGTCGTTGTTTAAATAATGACTGTGCGTTAAATGATTTGCATTTTTTTTTTAATTCACTTATCAATATTAAATATTTCAAACATAATGCGAACAAACATAAGTGTGTATATTCAAATAAATGTCATTCTTACAAATAATAATTGCACAATTCGATGAAAATAGTTTTGTTTATACCGGTTCTGTCTGTTCTAAACCTGTACAATTCTATCACGAGAACCTAATTGTGCCATCGTGCGGATGTGAAAACATTAGTTGGCAACACGTCACAATTCTCTTAGCGTTATCAACGCTCGCTGTTGAATAGGCTTTGTTCTTGTCCTCTGGACGTATCATATGAAAACTGTTATAATGAAATTCAATTCATGAAAGTAGAATACAGCAACTTGTTTCTGGCCGACGAAGTCTAGTCGGGGCGTTGAACTTTTCAGACTAGGCTTTGAAATGAATTTCAATTTTAGATTGTTTAGTTAAAATAAAGAACGATCTTAAAAACCAAAGGTTGAAGGTACCTTTTTGACATCATAAGGTCATAGCATCTTGGTTTTTACCAGCACAATATTTTTAATATTCATAAATAGTAACAGCGCGTGTCATGTATCCAAACTATGGCTCGTGACATGAGTTGTATGTTCAACGCCACCACGTGCGCCAACTAAATCATTTTCCCCATACATTACCATAACAAACATACAATTTAAGATTACGTTCGCACCATCATCTTCCAGGTACTGAGTATTTTGCATCTATTTAAATAAATCAAAGTGACGCGTGCTGGTAAGATCTTCTTAATTTGCATATACCGGAACAGATAGATGTGGCAAGTGCTGTAAGAAATGAGACGATTAATGTTGAGAACACCCTGTATATTAATGTTAATACATGCAAGCTTTTTCAACTTGCTTTACACTTTTTAAATCTCGTTAACTGCTTTTTATTTACGTTTTGATATATTAATACAGTATGTTATTAAAGTCTTTATTAAAAGTACAAAATATCGTCAGGTATATGTTTCAAAATACTAACAAAAAAAACGTTATTTCTAAACACTGGCAACAAACATTTTTGGAAACCCAGTAAGATTAATTAAGAACTTAAGCTGATCAAGCGAGAACTATTGTTGCCATCGTGAGTATGCATTCAGTGTCGTTGCTAATTCATAAAAATTTCAAGAGCATTAACTTCAGTGACGGTTCATTACATAATTTGCATACGCGTACCAGCAGCCGACCCGGCCTCGCTCGTGTCCTTCACTCAGCCGCACATAGTCATTTGCATGCCCAAAAAAGAACGACTGTTATGTAAATACTTCCTTAGAGGAAGCATTATGTACCGCATGTGGGTACGTCACGAGACAGATGTAATATTGGCTCGTGCTCGGTAATGTATGCAAAACATATCTCTGCTTACCTTTGCCTAGATACGCCGCATTACCGACGTCACGATTTGCATTTAACGCCTTTACTATTTTATCAATAGCGTGCAGCTCCTTTGTTACGGAGAACCACTGAATTTCAAATGATGTTATTAAACTTCATGATAACGTACTTATTTATTAATGCGTAAATCTCTTCCAATTGGTCCTTCGAGCAGGATATGTAAGTACGTTGATCCAAGCAATATACGAGCATTTAAATGATTTAAAAAATGAATATATTTGTTACTTGTCGACTTTAATACTAAAAGACAAAATATAAATTTAATCTTTTTAAAACCTTTTTCACTTATCAAAAGTCAATTAAATGGTGTTTGATTGTCTACTGACTCAACGTTAACGTTCAAATGTGTCTTGACGTAAATGTAAACTACCCTTATTGAATTAATAAACAACGTCACAAGCCATTGTATAATATTCATAAAATTGCAGACAAGTTGCAAGTGTAAATGAGCGAGGTCGTCGGAAACCCTACCGCTGTTGCAGCGGCCACTCTATGGCTTCGGAAATTAACTAGCTCAGTAATTAAATACAATGTAATTACTTAATTCAATCAAGCGTCAGATACGCCGTCGTTTTCTGAACACAATATAATCTATTTAAGTTCCTACTCAAGCATTAAATCTACTTAATAAGCGTTCTTATACGTCACGTATATTTTACCCGCATACAATATCAAACACGTCTTACAAAGTTGTAAGTAAATTAAATAACTAACACTGAATTTATTTTTCTCGTGTTCTTAATAAAATCAATGTTATATTGATAATACAAACAATAATGTGCTCGCCTACTGGTGATGCGAATGCGTAACATTGGTCTCTGTTCGCTTTGACGGACGCGGGTCGTCCGGCCGGACGCGGGCGACACCGGCGCCGGACCCTGGCCCATTCATTGCACTAATCAATAGTGTATGTAGGTGTTCGTATAACTGTTAATTAACTATGGCATGCAGAGAATTCGAATTTTAGTAAGAATGACTCATCACTTTATCGGTTAGCATAAATACACTAACCTCATTCGAAATTCAATATAACCATTTTCTTTATAATATATGATGCACATTCTGCCTAGGTGCACTATAAAAACCTACATAATCTAGATTAATCTAATCTTTTATTTCCTTAGTATCTTTTACTGTCTTTGAATATTTAAAATTACCCTAGACTTTTTAAGATCTATAACTAATATCAGTAAAGATGATCCACACATAGCTCGCATCATTCATATGTTTGCGTACAATTGATATATCGATCGTTGGCCAGCAGTGGGCTATGGGCTTCCGGCGCGGCGCCGGACCGTCCCTGAGAGTACTGACCCATGTCAATCTCCGACACTTTGTCTCTATTTACCAACACACATTTTACTTCATTATTCAATCTACAAGTATATTACTAGGTCTTTAATCACAACTTTCATATCATCCTCACACACTTCCGTAGCTTTAATAAGCTGAATATTTCTTATGGCCTATGGCCAGGAAACCACAGAGGATGATGATATCTCTCATAATGTGTATACCAGTCTCACTGTTAACAAAGCTAGACCAAGTCTATGTCATTTGTGCAAAATATACATAAGTAATTATAGAATGCAAGGAGCGAACATTTGAGTAATTAAAACTCTAGTTTTTTTTTTATTAATGGTCATATAAAATAACTAAATTGTTTTACAATAAACAATAGAATGTTTTTATTTATATTTTAATAAATGGTAATACTTAATCAAATATAATAGTGTCGTGTTTCTACGAAAGGACGCAACGTCACAGGTGGGGTGCGGTTATCAGGACATCTCGACCACTCCACGCGCCTTTTTGACACTTGACCGGCGCTCCGGACCCTCCGTAACGACGATTTCACCGATACAACTTAAATATACACGTGTTACAAGCGTAATTACATGCCTTATCTATGACGTTTTGAAGCTTTTTTTTATTTTTATATTATGATACATCGGTTTTGTCTTACATCATTTAACGGTGCAACCGTTAAAATGAAGCGGTTTTTAGGTATAAAAAAATTAACGCACAGTCCAGGCCCTTTGCGGTATTCTACCTTAAAACCTACAGTCGTTTGACGCTGTAACGATAACCAATAGAATACAGTTTTTATTGTGTTTACAAAAAAAGTCAATCAGTGTTAAACCCGTTCTTTTCGTAATTTACTTCTAAATGTAATGTTTGTAAGAGGCGAAGTTAGTCTCGGTGCAAGGAAAAAAACATTTGTTCCAAAGTTGAATACCGCTAGGGGTTTTAATTGTACTTATTTGGGCTGTATCTAAATTAAATACAGTTAAAGTAAATTACAAATTAATCTTCTAAGTCTTTGAATTTATTTTGAAATTAGTAGAAGTAAGTGAGAACAGTTTCTTCATTTCGTCTGCCGACAATAATTTACATACATTACACGTCACTGTCATACCTAAATTCCGACATTTTCGCTTTCATACTTTGTAAGAGCAATCGTTAAAGTCGGCTCTTAAAAAAATGGTTAATTTAAACCGCGTTAGACCGTCGTATATTTTTCTCGTGTCGTAAATAATGGTCGACAATAGTGTGCAAGCAATTAAACCGGAGTAAGGAATACGAGCTGCTAATGTCTTATTTATGGGCTCTGTTGCATTGAACACACAATTTTCACATGCTTATCCCCGGTGCTACCTGGGCGCAAGATTTGCGGTGCTTACTAGAGCACGCAGACTTATAGAACGATAGAAGGGACAATTTAAAATTTAATCTGTATTTGAGTGAAGCGTCAACATAATGTCATATCGAAAGTATCGGTGATTGTAAAAGAAACATGAGAGGAATTTTAATAAATCACAATCTAGTTATTTTAATATTAATAAAGACACTTCATAGTATAGTCGGTTTGATTAAGTAGGATGAAACCAATGTTTCCGAAAACTGTATCGAAGACTGACACATTTATTCGCCATCTCGAACATAAATAAATGTACTAAGTTCATAACATATTTATTAGGAATTCAGTAAAAAAAACTAGTCCGTAATTTATTTATTACTTTAAATTACAAAACAGTATAACTTAATCTAAGAATGAATTCTAACCTAGAAACTGTTTCGACTATAAAATGATTTTACGAGCTGTCTATTACTTTCTTAACTCTACGATACAGGGTGATTTTTTACGGTTTCCACTCGACTAGTTTGTATCGGCGCGATTTTAATACACGTTTAGATGGCTATTTAACCCGTACATCAACTAGATCGGATGTACCTTTTACGGTGCCATATAACATGTCAGAACACGTCAGGAATGGTTATTTTATGGTGCCTACGCTTGGGGTGCGTGCAGATTTCGATGTCATAACATTTTGAATTCTCGATACGTCATCTTGGCTGCGTAAGTGATAAGCTGTTATCGTAGTGGTAGTAAACTTTGATAGAGTTTTGTGGGAGCCATGGTTAACGTGATGTTTATAAAGATATTAAAAAAAATCAGTGGTTACAAGATATGACAAGAAACATTTGATTTTTAGTTTACATTAAATGTGATCGTTTTTATATTTTAGGCAAATTTTAGGCGATATTTCCAAACCAGTACGATTAAGGGTCCTTCAAGAAACGAGCGATTCTCTTTCTTAAAGGCCGGCAGCGCATCTGCTTCTTTCGTGTTGCATATATTCATGGGCGTCGACGATTACATTGGTGATCTCACCGCTAGTTTGCCCCCGTCTCGTTAAAAAATGGATAGCTACAAAGGTAGAGGAAGGACGAAGGTGTGTATGTACTGTATGATAGAGGATTATTATTTATTTATTTATTTATTTATAAAATACACAAAATAACATATAACATATAATACAACAGGATATGTGTAAAGGTGTGAGTTTAGATATGACTGCTGATTGAGATGTATGGAAGAGTACTGTGCTGATACTCTGTAAAGAACAGGTCGATGATTATATCGTAATATTATATTGTTTATATTGTAACTAAATGTTTTATATAATCTATAAACTGTGAAGCTCTGTAGTCCTTTAATAAAAATAACGACCAAAATAGGGTAAGTTGAAACATAAAAAGACTATTGAGTGTAGGATTGCAATAAAGTCTACCCCATTTTGTATGTTACTTGATTTTAGGATTAAAAATATTCTCAAAGAGAGTTACAAAGGTAACGAAAATACTGTATCACGTTACAATATTTAACAAAGTTTGAGGTTCATCGTGGTAACTATTTAAAGTACAGAATATGAACCGTTGGTTTAGGTACCAACGGTTCATATTCCGTACTTTAAATAGTTTAAGTTAAATTAAATAGTTTAAGTTAATGAGACAAAGTAAATGAGTTCGGACTGTCAAAATACATTTCACTAATCCATAAACTACATAAAATATTTTTACATCAAGAAAAAATGTTTTTAAATTTAAAAAAAACAATATTTAAAAGTCTTTTATTAATTTTCAAATATTAAAATACAAAAATATTTCTTTACTTTAAGCACCCATTTATTCCAAAACTAAAAAAAATAATTGTAATAAAAGATTTTGTTTAAACGTTCTTATTGTAAATAATATTTATTCTAAACTTTGAGAACCAGTGACAAACGGTTAGTTGACGAAGGTCGTATTAATCCTAACAAAATCTTCACGCTTACCGAACACGGTTCAAAACAATTTCTAGTCTATTAAAACCGTCTACCGTACGATCAATATCCCCCATTTATTTATTAAGGATTACCTCTTAAGGTTAACCTCGAGAAATGTTTGAGTTCACATTGCATAGTGTTGCTCTTAGAAATTTTTATACCGTATAAAATGACTCATTTCATTTTGATATATTTTTTTTAAATTTCAATCGGCTACAAATATTGTTTTAGATTTTTTACATTACTTTAAAGTAGTAAACTTAGATATGAATAGAAAATTGAGATAAAATACACACTCGCGCCATAACGTCTACCTTGTTAATACGCAGCAACTACAGTTGTCTTTATTTAGTTACACCAGTTGACTTTAGTACTACAAAATTTAGTATTTTTTACATACCGTCTTGTATATCTTCAATAGGTCTATTCATTCATTTGTCTTTCCTGACCGGCTTCTCCATATTTATAGTAAATACATAATAACTACAAATTCGATTAACACGCAAACCGCGTGAAACTTTCTTTTTTTTTTTTTAAAGAAAGTTTTAAGGGTGCGACACTATGAAGTCGATAATTAAGGCGTATTCAGAATGTGATCGGAAACTATAAATAATAGAGTTCCCGAACGGACCGGATCTCCTTTGTGAACAATTATTATGTATTCTTTATTCGATTGAACCCTTTCCAATCGATCAGATTGGTTTAATAGCATGTTTTAGAGTTTTCACTTCTCGTACCGCAGGTGTGCTATTTGATAGACTTCTTTTTAATCGATTGGTCTAACTATACCTTCGATGAGATAATCCAATGATTACTCAATAGCCAAATAAAATGTTTTTATGTTAAATGTTTTTAAACTTAAATTATGTTGAGCATATCTGTGTACTTATTTTTAAATATACATACATATTGTATAACACTGAATCAGAAAGCAAATGACTATTAATTGGTGTTACCATATAATTAAAAAATAAATAAAAAGTTTTTCTCACAATTAATTAATGTATTTACGTAGGTTATAAAATATTGTAACCTACGTAAATACATTAACGTATTTCTTTTTTTTTGTTTTTTTTTTCAGTTTGTAACTCAAAATAGGGTCATTTTAACATCAACCGCCATTTTAGAAGCGTAAACTTTAATTAAAGAAAATAATAAGTATAGCAACACAAAGCCGACCGGTTGCTCAAATCCCCAAATGTCAATCAATACGATAATCTACACAAAGCTTAAAAACATTCCTGCAAAGTAACAACAATAGAAAAAATAATCGACCTTAAAATTTCATCGAGAAAGGAACTGTTACAATTAGACAGTTTCTGTTGGGTATTGAATTAGAAATAAAATAAAAAAACTTTTAAGCGACAAAAATAAGGAGTTCACAATGAATGACACGTCAGGTTAGGGTTGATGGGTTTTTTTCTTTGCGACTCCCTAAGGAAGTGTTGGGTGACATCGCCGGTCGCAATTTTTGACGAAGGCCTTTGTCATTTTTTTAACGATTAAAAAAAAAACGTAAGATCATCTTGCATAAATTAATGCCTATTGCAGAGCATGAATATTCCCAGGTTTATTATTACTTTTTTATAAGGTTAGCTCTCACGACGTACGAACAAGTTCCGTTTAAAAAAACATTTGGCAGATAAATTGCCATCTTACCAATGGAAAAAATTCTGTTAAAATTATAATAAATATTCGTATCAATGATTAAAAATAATTTTGTATGGAAATAATAAAAGAAAATACTGATTTTAGTATTTTATCTATAGATGAATGTTTTTCCAAAAGTAAACGTACATGGGAGGTGCTATACAATTTATAGCCCCCTCCTTGTCTAAATGGACAAATTTACGACACTCTGTAAATAATAAATCATTTTCGTCGGCGACATTTTAAATACATTTTTATAACCGAGCCCGATGTACTAACTAGGCCGAGATCGGAGGCGAAATTTATAACTAATTTGCGAATAAATCTTCCGACTGTACAGGGGGGACTTTTTTTTCAACGTCTTCAATATTCTACACAATGTAAAAGGACTATTACGTTGTGTATCGATAATTGTCGCACATATTTTAAAATTTCTCCCCCAAATCTTTTTTTAGAGAGATGTTCTTCGAAGCGATCTATGTGAAATAGGGAAACGAGCATTATCTTTGGGAAACACAATAAAAGCTAATATCAAGAGATTCTTTGTTAAGTTTACGGTATTAAGTATTTTTTTATGATTATGAGAATAATTTTTAATAAATAAGAAATTTTCTTTTGTTACAGAAGGTGAGTGAAAAAGCACAATACAGCTTATTAGCTAAGAAATCGAAGATTTATTCTTCGAAGTAAGTTTTTAAATCTATACCATTTTTACTTTTATGAAAGGTCTTTGTTATTTATATTATATTTAATTTGTATTAAAAAAAATATTCTCTCAAATCGTCCTTGTTTTCAACGGAGAAACTACAAGTACAGTACAATGTATCGAAATAAAGAACAGTGCTATAATCAAACTATTAAAACTTTCGTGAGACATTTCACTATATCACTTATAAAACGGCTTAACTCACGTGTAACTCGGTGTCAG
>JAODUI010000004.1:3184090-3210362 GCA_027563995.1 Papilio gigon | reverse complement strand
CGCCGGGCGCCGGCCGGGGGGCCGCGGCGAGGCGAGCGCGCAGTGTGCCGGCGACCGTCGACAGTGTGATGTCGCGCGCGCCGCGCCCAGCAACCCGTACAGACCGCTCAACAAAAGTTCCTCAACTGTTATCATCGTGAGTGCATCCCGGAGCGACCCCAGTGCCGCCTTGTGTGTTGACTGACTACGCTCTGTGCTATTATTGTTATCCTCTGAGTTCATCATTCTGGACAAGTGCTAAGTGCCCGCGCGTGCCATGCCGCACTTTGACTAGCGGCCTTCTGCGGGCGATGCTCACAGGTTTTTATTTACACTTTTTATTCCTATGCGAATCCTGTTAAACTGTCCTATTGGCGGTCGACCTCTTGGACACATTCGAAAATTACTTTTTTAGTTCATATATAATTTATTAAGGCAAAACCTTATGATTTCAATCTATAAAATCAAAAAACGTCTAATTTTTTCTACACCTAAAGTTTTATTTCATAGTTATTTCCGTAATTTCTATATTCACATTAATACATAGTTTTTTATAAGGCCTCGGAAGTGAATAATATTCAATTCAATAACAAACATGCTAGGAGCTTTTGATTTTAAAGCAATTGCTTTCCGTTGCATTTCAGGGATGTTAAAACTTTCGTTCTTTTTTTTATTTAAATTATAACATAATCGAGCCTTAAGGCTGAATATTAAATACATTACGAAAAAAAACAATACCTTATATGAAATCTCGCGCGATCGTTTAATGATTTTGCAAAACACATCGAAGCTTCCGACGCAAACAAGACTTCTTATTAGAAAAAATACTTGATGGAAATGTGTTGATATATTTAAACATATTTTACACATATCAAATAATTACATTTATACATTCCATGAAAACATATAATTTTTATTGTATGTAAAATTATTAATCTTAAAAAAAAGTTATGTTTTTAACGCATTTTGAATTATTACCAATCAATTATTGAAATTGCGGTATAATGATACTTCTCTATAAATCACGAAGTATCCAAAACACGTAATATAAATTTGAAATTTTCATGTTTTATATAAATTAATGGTAAAATTATATTTTTGTAAAGAAATAACATTAAGTGAAGAATATTTTATCAATTAATGAATTGTACCATTTCTGATACGAATATTCTATCCCGTGACATAAATATATGTAGTATTACTACTAGAACACTGAAAATAGTGACTTTTTTTAGCTAGAACTATTAATTCAATATATGAATGACATAGAAAACTATTAAAAAAAATTCTGATGTTTTTTTCCCGGAAGGATTGCGCATTACTGTTTACTCCAATTTACTCACCCGATTTCAATAGTGTGCTCACAGCCTATCATAAGTATAAGGCTTGTATTCAATTCTGACAATTTAAATCTGTTTTATTGCTAACTCAGGCTTGAAACTAGATAACATTTAGTATAAATGTGGAACATTGTCTATATAAACACATAGGGTACTTGTTAAGTTATTTTTATTTTAATTTGCGAAAACTGAATCGCGTTACATCTATAATAAAATGTCATTTCATTGTTTATCTGTAAATTAAAGTAAAGAAATTAGTTTTGATAGGTTTTTAATTTTTTTTTTTTGTAATTAAATGACACAATTGTTATCTAGAAAGTTAACGATCTAATCTTATCAGTATTTGATTTGATAAATAATACGATAATTAATACAAAAGTAATTAACCTAATATCATATCTATGGTAATATAAATGAAAACTAAACATGGATATCAACACGGAATTTATGGAATCTGGATAGACTGTGTCACGAAGATTACTGACCGGCGCAGCGCACACGCAACTATTTTTGTTAAATTCCGACCGGATAAGTCGAGTAAAATATAATTGATTAATATTGCTTTTTATAGACACTAAACTAACGCTTGACCGCGATCCCACCTGATGCCAAGTGATGATGTCGTCGAAAGATGATCTGTGCTAGTTTTTTAAGTGCCTATTCTACTCTCGAAGACACACATAGTGGTAAGACGGAAACATTGACGCCGGCAACTTATTCCACACCTTTGCTGTACTATTTGTTTTGAGCTGTGTTTGCATTACACAAAACATTATTTTTACATCAGTATTTAATATTCATATAGTTATGTTTATAGAAACTAATTTTTAACCAAACTGCTTGGAGAACCTGTACGCGGCGTGCTTGCAGAATATCTCTAATGTTTTTTCGTTATGTATAAAAACGTAATCTTTATTATTTAGAATAAAGAGCGCGGACACAGTCTCACACTGTGTCTTATATTTGTGTGTTGGAATCGCTCGGTAAGTTACAATTGTCTGTCAGGATTCAAAGTCGTTCATAATGGATAGATCGATATCGTTTGGTAAATAGTTTAAATTATTATAGAACGAATATCGATAATTGATACGTGCGTAGGCGCAGCATTATGCGAATTCGACGGCGCCTCCGACGGTATTCAAATTGATTTGTTTAGCATATTGTTTTCGTTTACAAATACATTCGGATTTATGGTGCCCATTGTCTCTGATCTCATTGGAATCTTTTTAATGTTTTAATAAATTTTCCACTAAACGTATAACGGGAAGTACTAAATTATCGTTTTACATAAACAAAAAGGCGATAAGATTGAATGTAGCTACAAAGGTAGACGGAGACCGAAGGTTTGGATGGATTATGTGAAAGAGGAGATGCGTAGGAAGTGTGTGAGTTCAGATATGACGGCTGACAGAGATGTATAGAAGAGTAGTACTTGCTGTGCCGACCCTCCATAAGGAAAAGGGCAGGTTGTTGTTTTACATCAATAATCTTTAACAGTAGGTTTACAGTGACAGAACGCTATCAGAATACACTGTTGTCCTATTAACTATCTTTGAAAATGGAGCCAAAGTTACATGTTTTTAAACAAATGAAATTCGACACTGGAATTTCACGGTAAATTATACAAGTCAAACTAAATTTTAATATCTCACTAGCGACCTCTATCTATGTAAAAATGTCTCACAGTTTGTCGTTCTTCAGCTGTTTAGTTATGTTCTTTTTTCTTCAATGATATTACCTATGGCTAGTACGGAAAAAAGCAAGGAAATAAAATCATTTTGTAGTAAATGTGACTGTCAAGGCAATTTTATTGACAATTTTCAATTATGCACAAATCAATAATAAACGTCGTCAACGCAATTCGTTTAACATTCTTAATAATATCGACTACAACTCAATTCGAATAAATAAATTGTTGGTCGTTTTATTTTTTAATAATTCCCATAGCGATGTACTACTTGCAGTAATAAGTAAAATTAAAATATTAAATGATACAGAAAGCTCCTATGAAAGCTTTTAGAATCACTATGTAAATATGTAGGTCACGTGAGTTAATTATCAGCGAAAGACGAAGGGAATTAATTATATTAGGATAATACTTAAAATATCAATTGTAAAACGTTTTAATGTGAATATATATTTTAACTAAATTAGATTTAAAATTGGTCGAGATTCCAAATATTTAAATGTTGCAAACGAAGAATTTAACAATTTATTCCGCGTTAACAAAATGTTTTCATTTATTCTTTAAGTCATTTTTTTAAAAACTTTACAAATTATTTAATAAAGCTTTTACCAGCGACTTCCACTCTTGAGGGACTTCTCCCGACAGCCTTCTTATTGTATATCATCCAGATGTACACAGCCGTTATAAAGATACCGTCTAACAGATATAACCATCCAAACTTTACCATCTATAATATTAAGTAATGAGTAAGTTATCAATAAATAACAAGTTGTTTTCAAGCAAGAATTCAATCTCGTTCCGTTGACTTTGCAAACAAGAACTTGAACTTGTCATACTTTTAATAAATTTTTTATTTTTATTTTTAATAAAACCTGCTTATTCATTACAACATATACCTAAAAAATCGAGACATTTAAACCAATAACATTTTAAGCACCAAAATTAATTTGTACACATTTTATTTTGTTAAAACGGAACAAATTAAAAATGGATTTACAAAAATATGAAGCATACTTAAAATATTTTATTAAACTGTCATTTGTTTATATTTTCTACTTTTCATTGTTTTTTTTATACGAGAAGGGGGGCAAACGAGCGGCGGGAGCGTCTATTGTTCCAAGAATAGCGTGCGACTATGACATTATTTAATACATACATGTAAAGTTTATTTTGTGATAAATTAATGATAAATCTCGATTACAATCAATTGTGTCAGCTTCGCCGATTACATCGTTTATCGTTTTGTTTTTAAATTTTGTCTACAAAGCTCATTATCTGATCCTAGAAACTGGAATTTCTTTTAATTAATCCATTAATTTTTTAAACATTAAAATGATAACAATGTTATTTTTTTTGTTGCCTATTAAAATAATAAGAATAAAAATTTTATTCACTTGAATATGAAACTACGAAAATTATTAAATTACAATACACGTAGCGCCATCTATGGGGCGATAGTGTAAACACTTTATCTGTCTGGGAAAGCGCGCGCCTGAGACTCATAGATAGAGGCATCGTGACAGCTTGCTGAGATGCTCAATAGATATAGTGATAAGATTTCCGATTCAAGTACTTATTTGTACACGAACAAAAGTAGGTTCCTTTTTTTTTAATTTACAACGAAAACATTTATGAGAATTCTATTGTTTGTTTTAAAAAAGCAAACCGTTGACAATGATTTGACCAAATTGATTGAACATTTATTTTCATTTACATTTATGCGATAACTTCGTAAAGTGCATGACTTTTATTTTAAAAGCGTGCTTGTTGCTAAATGTTGGTTTATAAAATGCCTCCCCATTAGACGTCTTAAAGTTTCAATGAAACAATATCGTTTTCTATCTATCGTTTTAATTTTAGTACAGTTTCAAAAAAACCTAAAAAAAAAAACACTATCGACAGTACATTAACAACAGTAGTAATGAGTTAGGGAACGGAAAACTGTAAATAGTAAAGTGGCTCATTGATAATGCCTTCAAGTCAGTGACCCGAGGCCCAGTTACATCACATTAAGCCATCGGCAGCCACAATGCTGATTTACATTCAAGATTCCGCGATATCCCTGTATCTTGCAACGGGCCGTTAGATCACACATACACCAATAGACCAACTTGAATCATCATCATCATCATCAACCCGCCCTTCTCCCTACGGAGGGTCGGCACAGTATGTACTCTTCCATACATCTCTGTCAACCGATATCTGAACTCACATTCTTCTTACGCATATCCTCTTTCACACAATTTCGGTCTTCCTCTACCTTTATAGCCATCCACATTCAATCTCATCACCTTCTTTATGTGTTCATTATCTCTTCGCATAACACGTCCACACCACGATAACCTTTTGTTTCTCAATTTTTCTATCACTGGCGCTTCATATAAACTTCCCCTCATTTTTAACTCTATCCCTTCTCCAATTAGAAATATTGCCGTGAATATATCAGGCTTTGTGAAAGGGAGGTACAGATAAACATACATATATAAAGAAATATGTTTTAGTTACATACAACTAGTTCATGTAGCTTTCGAACATCCTTAATACCGTAAAAGGTTGCGTGGCGAACATTTTAATTGCTCGATGTCGTCATCTACCTTGTTCCTTACAATGCGTAACTTCGCATGTTTACTAAAGTATGTTTATATTTAGCTGGCTCTCATTAAATATTAATTGTAAGTTTAGGGCTTGTTATTTAAGTTACTAGGCCAGAACTTGTACACCAATAGTCTGTTTAGGGTTTTAATTTTCTGTCCTAGAATTCAGTTGGAATGGTACGAGATATATTAGTGACAAAGTTAAATTCTTAGTGCAGATTTTTCATGTTAAATTTGGTGTAGTAACTACCTACACTGTTGCGTCGTCAACGAATGAAACGTCACAAGTATCAACAGCTTTTTTCCATTCACGTGAATGACCTAAAAACCGTTACAAATCGTCGTGCATCACTCATTCACCAGTCAACGTTTACACACATTTATTTACAACCATTCTGTTAGTCCGTTTTTCAAATTCAGCCGCGTTACGAGTTCCATAAATTTCCGCTCGCCGGCGACGCCTTTGATGCGAATGTCAACAAACACGGCTGACTCAAATCGATTACCGCCGAAATTTTAACGGCGCAAAACTCAACGAATCAAGATACGCTGTTACGAAATAATAGATTCGTATCATACGGTCGTTATTCAATACCTTGTTTATTTCCAATATTTATTTAAAGTTACAAATATCGCAATTATAAGAATTGAGCAATTAACGCGGAGAACACTTCTAGTTTATGCGTCATAACTAAAATCTATTTTCTTCCATTAACGAATATTTGCTGGATCTATTTGTAATATGAATTACTGTATCGATTTGTCGCGTTTATCCGTTGAATGAATAAAAACGAATTCGTAACGGATAAAATTACCAATGTTCCTTTGACATAGCTCACCGTTCCGTTATTCTTATTGTGTCGAGGCAGGCGTACGCTTGGCGAGTCGATTTTAACGTTTAGCGCGATTTGTCAGGTCCGTGTGACATCAATAAGTTCTTCGATTTCGTATATACTTATATGGGTATGATAATTTGTTTCCGGTGCGCGGCGCGTGCGCGTGCGCGGGCCACGACAAACTATTACATTCATAGCGCCGGCACGATTTGCATTTGAAATATTTCTTTCGGCGCGCGCCTTCGGGACTCACAATGCGTTCGGGATAGGCGTAGATATTTTAAAATATGGCTATATCAAATTTCCCCGGCTTATTTTTGTGACTCGGCTCGTGGCTGTGGATCCTTTTGTTGGCGCGAGCGATAATACGAAGTCATTACGAGGCTCACGTGCGTGGTGAATGGGGACGTGGGGGGAGCCGGCGGATTGTGCAAGAAACAAGCTATAATATATACGAGTTGACAATAAACTGATATATCTATACACATTCCATATTATATGCTCGTTATTCTTATTAAAAAAAATAACAACGCAAAGGGTTGACAAGACAGAAATTAATTAAAACATCAGTAAACCTAGGCTTAAAGGAACAGTAGGTTGAATCAACAAATTAAGTGAATTGAAACGATGCGCATTTCTCTTGGTGTGACGTGAATGCAGCGCCGAGATGCTTTTGTTTTATTGAATAATTGGCCGGAGGTGTTTCGGGCGAGACGGACTGGTTCCCGCCAAGGCCAGCCGTCGAACTTGTTCAGCCCCTATTGCGCGCTCGAGACCGCCACACCGCTGCAGCTCGACACATCGCAAATTCGACCGTTTTAAACTGCTCCTTGGCACTCATTTTACTGCATCAACTCTTACGTGATAGATATCAGACACAGCTTTGTGAATACGTAACATCGTTTTGAGCGGTATGAGTGGGTTGAATTATTTAAAATATTTTCATGTCAATGAAAATTTAACTTTTGACATATCATAGTTAGTTAATACAATAACTGAAGTAAATCTTAAACAATATAAAGTTATTTCTGGAAGACTTTCTGTTGTGTATGCAAGATTAAAAAAATATATTTCCTCACATTGCAAAACGGAATCTTAAATTACAAAAACTTTAAAGTCACGAACATCAAAAATCCTTATGTTTTCCTGTCTGCGTATAGCTTGAGAATTTATTAAGCTTTGACTTTAGTAACAGAGTGCTACTGACTTATCTAACCCAGCGAGAGTGGCGCTAGTGTCGCGGTTGGTTCTGAGACGTAGATAAAGACGTACAAAACATGAACAGATTGTTACAGTCCGACAAGGTTCTTGTGGATTTTTTTTAAAATGATCGGGTCAATGATTTGTTGCAGTTGTCTGTCCACCGGGGCAGATAAATTTGTCGCACTATAGGAGTTTGTATAATCACTGACGAGTGCCGCGTCACTCGGCGGGCGCGATAATGAATTATGAATTCGAACCCGATCTCAGCAGGTTCAGTAATAACTGTTTTGCTTTATTAAATGCGTCCGGGGAAACGTCGCGATACGCGCTCAGGCACGAAGGCATGTCGCGTTGACATACCGCGCCTTTTGACGCCTCCGAAAAACGACGCCATTTTTTTTCTCGTCCGGAAACGCAGCGGCTACGGTCCAGAATAAAAACTATTCACTCAATATGGTATTTTAAATTAAACATGATGTAATTATTTTACATTTTACTTGCTTGTATTCAATATACAATTAATAAAATTTTAGTAACTGTTTGATATAAAGAAATCATATTTTGCGAACATACGTATTTTGTTTATAACGTTTTCTTTTTTAATTCTTGTCTGCCAGTCAGCCAGTCCGCGTTCCTTCCGGGTAATCTCAGAAACGGTGAATTTTGTCAGGACTTATTTGTATAATGTTCGTTTCTGGATTCTTTGCATCATGATCAGCCCTTGTCTGCCCACTGTTGGACATAGGCCTTTCACAATTCCATCCACAGTATGCGGTCCTCTGTTTTCCGCATCTTGTTCATCTGTTCCATTCTTTGCATGCATGCGCCGAAATATAGGGAGCTTAAAAAGGCTAAATGTGTTAAGAATCCCAATACAAACATTACATTAGTAAAAACCACGATAGTTTAAAGTTACATAATGTTTAAACTGTTAACAGAGATGACGCGGCAATGAGCACTTCGATTTAGTAAAAATTTCATTATCAGCGGAGATAGGCGAGCAATATACAACGGATTAAAACAACTCTTATCTCATATTTTCATTAGTAATTCGTACGTACGTCATTTATTTTTGCTACAATAATTTTCGAATATAATATTAATTTACTATTATATCTGAAAATATACTTTACTAGGTAATCCTCACTTCTTTGACACTACGGATTTAAAAAAAATACATTATCTATCTCGCATGTGTCAGCTACCTTCCAACAAAAGTGCATACAAAATCAGTGCAGCCATTTCGAAAATTATTTCGAACAAAAAAATATTTAAAAAGTAACGGAAATTCTTTATATGTAGGAAATGTGATTTTTTAATACATTTTACATACAGACACTCCAATTTAATTATGTGTATGAATAGTAAAAAAAAAGTATTGGTAAGTAAATTTGTAAGTTCGGAACGGCGTCGCGTTGCGCGATAGCCACTGACCCGTTATCTATGCATCACGTATCGATTATTTAATAGCAAATATTGCTGATAACGTTTTGGGGAAGTTATCGTCTATCACTAATTATTGGTTGATAACACGAGTTATACTGCACTGGAGTGCCTTGACAATATAGGCACTTAGGTAATCTACAATAACAAGTCGCTTGACATTTCTTTTCATATTAAAGTGTTTGATTATTTTTCGAGAACATGAAATATCGATAATTTTAACCGTCTCCATTATTCCCTACAGATTCTGTTATTCAATCTCATTCAGAGTTCTTGCTTGTTGACTTTCATTTTAGGATGCTTAACCACGATGTACGACCACCATCGCGATGTGCTCATAATCTTGGATGTTAATTCTTTTGTTTCCTATATGACCTTAAATATTTACAAGGATAATAGTGTCCAAATCATTTCAGTTCTCTCAAGAATGACCATAAATAAATTTAGGAAGGTAAAATAAAAGGATGATATTGAGCAGCGACTTGGAAATAACAAACATTTTGATATAACTTTGGAGTACGATATAAAAATCGAATTACAAAAATACACCAATATTTTGCGTTAAATTTTAACAAAATCGCATTCTAAGGATAAACAGAATAGTTTACAATACTTTAAAATAAAAAAAACACCACTAAGAAATATAGCATAGCCGTAAAATTTAAAAACAAACAAGTTTAAATTGTTTACATACAGCGCTGGTCGAGTGTAATGAAGCAATATGTGAGGAATTCAAATAATAAAATTTATCATTAAATGGTAACAAAACATCGGGTGCTCCATGCGTCTTATTACCAGTTTTAAAGTCAACAGGGTTACCTATTAAGTGTGCTGTGTGCTGTGTGCGTCCGTGTCCGCCATTGGGTCGTGCGTGTGAGTGTGCATTGTGCAAGGCAAAGTGGAGCCTTATCTTACGATTGTGCGTGAATAATTTTATTATGCATGCGAAGTGTCACTTTAATTAAGTTTTGTTCGGCGCAGATGTGGTCGACTTTTGTGATGCTCATTATAAATTGTCTGCCGTTGCGGACTTCACAAATAAACACTAGGCAATATAGTTAACCGTTTGTGTGTCAATTTTGTTCACCTCGGCCGTACGTCTGCAGGCATGTTTATTAGATCTTTAAATGTTAATGGCGTTGACTTATTTCTACTTTTTTATAGCTCATGCTGTCTTAGTTAAGAACACTTAACGGACACTACTTTAAATACTTCTTTGTCTTGATATAAAATAAATTAATTTTACAAAGTAAATTCATAATAATATGACCACATACACATTTAACCTAACTTGAACGAGACTGAATCTAATTGTATACATATAAAACGACTTATACGTATTTTGTATAATGCTATTTAATGTGTGTTTAAACATTCGTACTGATTTAAAAATTGGGTTTCCATTGACGTAAGATGTGCAAACAAAAACTTTCAGCTCCCTGACTATGTGTGAAAAAAAAAGAAATAACAGTACTTCTGTACCAGTGCTTCAGTACGAAGTACCCATGCTTCCTGACATAACACGAATGTTATTTTTTTAATATTTAGTCGACCATAAAATTGATTAACTTTTACAGCGCGTGTTTATTACGCGAGATATACAGTTAATCAGATATATTAATTAATCAGCTTTATGATATTTTGTTGGCGACAAAGTACGCCACAATAAATCGATTCCGTTTCATATTTTTTTTTTTCGATAATTAATAAGGCCGGCAATTAAACAAGTTAAGGCCCGTAATTACGTGTAATTGTAAATCACTGGATTAACGCTCCGGCGGCCTCTTTTCGTCTATTTATCTTAATCTAAGTTTATGATTTAATTACAGGGTAATGCTGGCCCTCATGCGTATATCGGACTTGTAGCGGTCAATACATTTTATCTTTGACTAATAAATCGGTTTACATTATACGAGTTTTTTTTTTTAAATCGTTAATCGATGTTACAATTTATAATTAGTTCAAATATAATTACGATCTTGGTATTAAGCAGCGAATAGACTATTGTTCTTAAATTATTTATACTTTTCTGACACACTATTATATCTGTATATATATATAAATGAATTGCTGTTCGTTAGTCTCGCTAAAACTGGAAAACTTATTATCTTGGTCTTGGAATGTTCGTGGAGGTCTAGGGAAGGTTTAACAGCTGAGGAAAATTTAGAAAAATAGCCCTTTTCCATTTCCTATACAAACGTTTTATTCCGAGGAGGAAATGTTTTTTTTTTGTATTTCCTAAATAAATTAAATAATCTGTTTATTTATTGCCTTTAAAGCGAAACAGAGTTCGCGTGGTCAGCTAGTACTAAATATAAAACGGCCAACATCCTTGCAACGTCATATGAAATCATATGACATTTGTCAAACGTTGTATATATATGTACGTTGTATATCATATAACACATTTCTACTACAGCTAGTATTTGTACTATTAATGCACGCACAAACTTGTGAAGCGAGATGCATTCAACGTAATTATAATGCATTGAACTAGTCCTGTCAAGTTCCCATTGGCTCAGCATATCTGTGTAAGTTATGTAGTTGTCTTCGCATCGCCTCGCTCAACTTCCTTCCTTCATCTATTCACTCCCTCCCTCGTATATATAAACGTTTTATTTGTAAAATATTAGTAGTTTTTTGTTACCTTATACCTGGTAAATTTGAAAAAGCTTGTATTAGGATATGGTCCACGACAAGAGTCGAATGGGATTCGAACCAACGACCAATGGATCGGTAGTCCGTAGCCTTAGCCATTAGGGTATTGCCGCTTCTAATTAAAATTACGTTTATAAAAAAAAATATAAGACGATTAAAGTTCGGTTTTTGGGAAAAAAATCATATCGTATTATAAAATATACTTTAATCTGTTTTTGATAGGACGAACCTTTTCGCTAAAAAGCAATAAAAATAATTTGAATATTCAATTCAATTATTATCTCTCCATAACAAAATACGGTGACTAAATGCATAAATGCAAATTTGCCATGACCGCCAAACAGCATTCAAAATAACCCTTACGCCCTCTTCCATTGTCCGGGGTTGGAACCAACGAAAAATCCGTTTAAAACAATAGCTACCCCCGGGCAGCGACCGCCGCGGAATATGGACGATAATTATTTTGCAAATTGTACCGCCTTAAATGCTTCTTATTTTGCAACAGGTGGGCTCGAAATCAAAAAACGAGTCCTAAATATGATTTATGTGGTAACGGACTTTATAAATGATCGTGGTATGTGATAATTATTTAAATTATAAAAAAAAATCGGTGACGGCACTGGTGTTAGTTTCTTTATCTTGATAATAAAAAATTAAGAATGTTAAAAATTATTTATTGCCTCATGCTAATTACGTGGGCTCATATCGATTGTAAAGTTGCGGTCACAACAAAGAGAATATAGAAAATAAACAGTAAAGGAATTGGCTGTTACCGATTTCAATATTTTATCATTGCCAATATACTTATATAGAAACTGTGAGCGTAAATACTTAAAAAGGTTATTGAACTTTAGGTCACAAATAATGGGACCCTTAGCACATGTCAAATGAAATAGAATTCTTCCCCAACAAAGTGTGTTTAACGTAATATTTATAAGAATTCTCAAGATACGTATCGCATGGTAATTTAAAATGATCTCATGAACACGAAAGCTCAGTTGGTTTGCATCAACCTGCGGCCACGGAGCGTGGTGGTTAAACGCATTTTAATAGCATTTTCGGAGCAGCCACCTAAGTAATTACTATTTATACCACCAACACTCGTCCCGGCACAATTAAGCGAGTTTTTTGGGAATGTGCGACAATCACGTTTTGATTACGGTCGTAAAAACTTCGACGGCTCCGCGCTGTCACTAAATAACGATTAACCATTGTCTACATTAACGTTTTCTTTTTTTTTTTATCTTATAAATGGCGTCGTTTCATCAACTTTAACATGAACAAAGAACTCATCTTATGAGCATTCCTACCTGGCCGTTTGAACATTTTAAATTTGGAATTGCATAAATTATCGAACATGTAACAAATTCTATTCAAATCGTTCATTTAATAAATCTCTAACGTTATTGATTTTGAAGGATTTCGTTCTGTAACGCAAAAAAAATGTATGAGTAACTGTCACAAAAAAAAAGAAAAATTACATTGTTTTAATTCAAAGAACATTCATTCCTTTTTAGCATTACGTTATTTGTGTTGAAAAAAAACTATAATTTGTTGTCGCGAGGCATGCGCAAGAGATGGTATCGTGTAAACTACGCTTAACATTAATTGCGTTCGTCCGTGGTCATTGTTGAGATGACATTTAATTTTCCTTGATTTGACTCGAGTGTTGGAATATTTATACTAATGAAAATAACTCTTATCACTTATAAAATTAAATTCATTTCTGTTTGTACTCCGTGTGTCGAGGTTTTTGTAATTAATGTCGTACGACGTGAGGAGATTAATTAGCTCTGTCCCTGCGACACTTTGCTCGCTGTTAATCTAACAACGAACGATTCGACACACAAGGCGGGCTTCGAAACCTGTTGCGGTAACAGGGAAGGCAGACGTCATAGACAAGAGAGAATTATGCAACACAGATTTATGGTGAATCAAATTTTAATAGGTAGTATCAGTGACGGCTCGATCATAACATTATCAATGCTAGATTTATAGTTTGTAATGAAAATAAATTAGATACGAAATAATGTTTTGATTTAATGCCTCGAGATTCTATTTCCATGTTGAGTTTTACTTTACCTACCATCTGTATTATCTTACAGATTGTTTTTTTTTTATTATTTTATTAAGGTGCTTAATCATCGAAGTCTTCGTTTATCCGTACATACTTTAGAACAGACCCTCTTTTCCGGACTTCCTAGTTATGTAAAACACGAAACAAACCTTTTTGTATATAAATTAAATTTTTCGTCACCACCAAATTCAAGTCAACACAAATCGCTTGAACCCGATATTTTTTAACGTTGGCAAGCCGTTGCAAGTGCTATCGGAAATCGACTTTGAATATAATTCGTATAAGTATTGAAAATATTTATAATATATATTCATATTTTATCGATACTTATTAAAGACCGGCTACCACTCGCGTCGTGAGGTGAGAACGATGGCGCCCCCTGCTGGGAGTGTTCAGAGAGGGACGGGAACAAACCGAACGGAATTCAAAATGAAGTTATGGCCTTACCTCACTTTTTTAACTTATTTCACTCCTTTTTTATTTTATATACATGCAACCCTGATCACGTTTACTCGTTTATTACGACTTACGTAAGGTATATTTATATATTTTAAAACATAAACTTTATTCACTTGTCGAATTTGAGTGAAGTCGAAACTCGAACGGTCGAATTTATTGTTTGTGTGTAGACGTTGCATTATTCCGTTAATTACAAGTAGTCCGACAAACATGTCGGACACCTCGCGCCATTAGCTCGCCTCGAACAAATATCGAGTGTCACTGTTTGCGATGTGAGTGTAAATATCGACAAGAGAGTTTGCGTTACGCATCACTAGCACTGTTTGCCGGCGGGGCGGGCGCGCGGCCGCGCGGGCACGGGGGCAGGCGCAAAGGGTTGCCACTTGACGACGTCGTGTCGATAAATATCCACGTTTACCTTGTTACGTTAACAAATACTGTCGAGTGTAAGTTCATTTTGCTCACCTCTCGTACGGCGCAGTCACTGAATTACCGTTCATTAACGCCGGTGCGGCGCGTATCGCGCGCCGACATCTTCACTTCGTCGTGTCCGAAATTATCACATTGTACGAGCGTATACTTTTTAATATTTAAATGTCTCCGAACTATACGTTAAGAAAATAAAGTGTGTGTTTTTTGTTAAACAATTAAGCTATTGTTTTCGGCGATTCAACATAAATTTCCAATATTTCACCATTATACGCCGGCCGGCATGCATAATCCATGAGTCGCGTATAATTGTTTCCAAAACTAAGCGTGTCCTATGTTTTATGCAATAACTCTGATAAAATTGTATTAAGTATTATGTCACTTGCTTAATAGATTTAATATTCAAATAGGAATCGTGTTTGCCTTTAATGCGTTTAATCAATCATAAGGCACGATTAATTACTTAGATATGCGCGTCTGTCCGTCGCTGCGATTGTTGGACTGTTCCAATGTGCCGGAGATATAAATAACGAGCGCCATTGTCCACTTCTCCGTAATCAAAAGTTCAAGGCTCTTTAATGAGATGTTTATTAATTAGACGTGTAGAAATCTCGCTGCTTAATTCGAACGAAATTACCATTGTAAATATAACAAACGTCGCTTGAAGACCTTGCGGAACAAACTAGTCGCATCTGTGTCAGAATTGTTGACGACTGATAGAATCAAAATGGAGTGAAACAAGCGAAATGTAAAGGAAAGAAAAAGCTCTCGAAGCTGTTTGTGTTGTTAGAAATATGAATGATAACAGCGGAGACGCGTTCACAAATATTAATCACATATGCTTATCATTTTCATATATTTTAAGTTCTTATGTCACTTAAAGGTGTGGCAGATAGGCATTCGAGACATCAATATAAATCAAAAAGTAATCGATATTGTTTTCGTGTTATTCCTTAAGAGAAAACATCAATCTATTTTATTTGTATACCAATTAGAAACATCAATGTTAATCTCGTATCATCGATTGGTGTGATTTTTATGTTCGTTTGTAATTAATCATCACGTAAAATCTAGATAACGTACGACCAGGAAACGGCATTCTAATTTAACTTAGAACTATAAAACGCCAACGTAAATCACTCGCTTACTCGGATCGATGTAACGAATCGAGTTTCTAATTAAAACTTGTATAATTATAAACATAATCAAATATATTAAGTGATATAAAGGCGGCCATAACGTTGTAGAAAATTAATTAACGTTTCGATCGCAGTCACTAGGAGGCGCATCTTTTATGAAGCAGAATGTGCCAAGTAACGGTGGGAGATGGCGGCCTACCGGTTTTACCCAACCAATGGAGCTCTCGTTACCTTAACCATCATTTGTCGAAACTCGTCTACAAGAAGTTTATATCATCCGATCATCATTCCCTTGCCGGACTTGGGCGACGTTTTGAAACTTCGATTTTGACCTTTATTTCATTAAAAAACAGAACACATATTCCTTTATCACTCGTATTTAAGATATTAGCAATTTCTTTGTTTTGTGTGAAATAGTTTGATTAATGTTTGATGATAGATAGATTAAATTTTTTATCAAAGTTTAAACTAATTTCTTAGCTTGCTTTATCATTCACGCTACCGGTTTTACGAACGCACAATCACTTGACAGAGGATCCAACGTTCTATGGTATTTTTATGTTCCAATTTAGAAGGTCATTAATAAATTAACTAACACGAATTCGATGTCCAATTTAAAATATAAAACATCAATAGTTGTCTTTGTTTCACATGCTTTAGTTATTTATCTGTAGAGTACAATGTGATTTGTTGAACGGACGTAAACGCCTCTCATCGCGTCTTAAATATAAGTTAAGAAATTCACGACCTCTGTTATATAAAAGAGTTGAATCTTGTTGAGACTATAAAAAATGTAAGCAATGAAACATAAGTCTGTATCGGATCTGAGCGGTGCTCGATGGTGCGCATTCAAATGCAAGTTCTTTACACGATCTGACAAAAAGTGCATAGTACACGCTTCACAGTATGACTCATATCGTACGACGTAAAATGAACCGTAACGCAACTCAAGAACGTCCATTTTGTATTATCGCTGGGACAGATGTGGAACGATTTAGACAGCGGCTAGTAAACAAGTAAGGCAGTGATCGCAAGATCAACGTGTTAGCGTGTAAAAAATCTGTATACCTACAACTATATTCCGACTTAAAAGATTTGCCCTCGCTATCAATATTGACTTGAAAAGTCGTTAACCTATTAAGCAAAAAGTTGCACGTTTGCGAGGCAGGCCATGCGCGCCCATAAACCATGTCCACGTGTGCTCTGAATAATTACAGCTCCGATGCCGGCCCCGGCCGCGGCCCGAGCACCTGACTGTTTCGACGAAGCTGAATCACGATCGCTGACGCAACGCCGCACCGACCGCTACCTACAAAACGTACTCTATTCCGACAAAAACTGTCTAAGTCGGTCTCATATCACTATACGTACAGCACGCGGCATACGGCGCGCGCATTTCGCAACTCCACTTCGCTACCGGTACAACTTCAGAAGTTGTCTAGTGTGTCGTCAGCCTTACGCTATCGAAGGTCGTGTTTAATGACTCAATTAATTATATCTAACATTTTAAAGGTCGAATTATTTTTATGATTGCATCCCACGCGGTAGAGTTAAACTATTAAAGTGCCTGTTTGATATGTAGATGCGGATTTAAAATCCAGTAGCGCTCCGAGAGCGCGGAGTTATTTCATTCAGACATTTAAATTCGAGCGACGGAAATATCACGCTGCGATAAATTATTTACGGCCTTAAAAACACTTAGATATAACAAAAATCCATTTCCATTCATAAGTCGAATCGAAACTCGGACCGCGGGGTCCGCCACACGAGCGACGCTCGTAAAACCCGTTTAGATTTTGATAATTTTATTAACGATCAAATGCACGGAACTCCGAGTGCGAGGGACCCTAAACTCCCATATATTACGGCATTAACACAAATTATACAAGTCCGAAGCCACAACATAGCGGGCGCGTGGGCGTTTCCATGTTAAAATCTGTCGTATGTAATTATTACGAGACGGGGAATTTTAATGTCTTCGAAATATCGTCTTCTTTATTACAATGGACACTACTTAACTGGACCTCTAGGGCCGGCTATTGTGTCGCCGCGTGGTTTGTTTAACGTACATTATTTATGGCGAAGGAATTTGATGCTACATTATGATAGCAGAAAACGACAATAATGGGCCCAGTATTTTCATATTCGAATTATTTATGTAGTAAAAATAAATTTTCTTTCTAAAATTACGTACCTTATATCTCCTAATGTTAACTTTGAAAACTTATTTACTGTGTGTACATAATTTTGACTGTTGACAAAAAAAAAAGTGTGACCCCTTTGCCCAAATATGTTCGTTCGTTCAAATAGTAAAAAACAAAATGACATCGAGTAGACTTTCGGTGTTCATTTTGAAGAAATGCAATTATTTCGATATGCACCAAAGGCTTTGTTAACCGTAATTATTGTCGTTCATTCACTTAACATGACGTCGACGTTACATCTTCCTCCCGGTCCGCGCGATTGTACTGGCGTAAATAATTCCACAATTCTCTCACATTTATTATGATTATTTTGTGCTTGAGCTGATTTTAATGTTCTTAATTCGATTATAATCATTTAATTGAAGTCATTGTCATTTGCTAGGAAAATACGTTAGTTTAAATTGTAAAATAGAAAATACGTAAGGATAGAACGTAATGTTATTATTTTTTAAAAGATGATATTTTATTTTATAAAACCAGTAACCGTATGTTTCATTTGTTTTTCAAAATTAGTTGTAACGTTGTTGGGATGTGTACATAATGAGTTAGCTCGCGTCCCACTCTGATCACAACTACATTAAGATAATAGGATAGTGCTAGGTTATTTTTATCCAACGAAACATTGACCGTAGTTAAAATATTATAATTTATTATATAATCTCATAATTTATTCCAACAATTTGCGTTAAAAGCAATGAATGAGTCATTACTGTAATCTATGACATGATGTTACAGACTATGTAAACAGCGTTAACAAAGTCGTTTCTTGTGCATCGTATTATGTAGCTGATAACGAAGCGTTTATTAGTGAAGGCATAGTTTACGGCCTCGCCAGTAAAGAAGTGCTAAAACCCATATCACAATTACTGCGGCCGGCCGGCACGGCGGCTGGCGCGGCCGCCATTAGTGGCCACTTACGCAACAATATCCACTATAGATACGTTAATCATGCAGCGCTTTGATCTTTGGTAACGTTAAGTCTTCAAATTCCGAGCACAAACACGGCGGCAGGCAGGCCGCTGCTGCACGATGAATCAATTAAACAAACTGCTTTAGTCGCAAATAGAAAGAAAACGATCTGTCGTTGATGGTTGCGTCAGCGCACAGATTAATTAAACTTCTTACGATCGAGTGTTCGTATTTCCATTTATGTCTCGTCCCCGTAAAGTACTTTAATTAGTAGATTTCCATTTGTCGTACACCTGGTAAAAGCTATTTGACTTGTTAGCCGAGTGGCATTCAGTGCCGCGCGACGCTTAGAGCAATCAAAGCCTTCGTTCAAACAAATAGAACACAAATTAGTGAGCGCACGTTAATTCTAAAAGACGTTTTATGAAGACGAGTGAAGAGTCCGCGATCCCATTGGCCGGCCGAGTGTTAACGCGACCATCACGAGTGGTACATTTTCAAATAGTCGTAACCATAATTTGATAGTCTTTACATCTTTACGTTGCTCACATGTAAATTAACTTATATTATTTGTCTTCGAACGACCACGCTAATATATATTTTTTAGGTTTTAACGGTTTCATCATTCGGTTAAATATCACGCAAAGTCAAGTGCAAACATTAACTTAAAAAATTCACGTCAGCTACGTATATTGGGTCGTGCCGAATCTGTGACGTTACACAACAAACCGCTGTGTTCGTGGACACTATTCATTTCATTAGAATTGGCCGGGGGATACATGTGAAAGCTCATCTTTCATATTTGACGCGAGGCCGCGTGGACCTAATGTCGTCCATTTAGTCGCCTCGCCTTATTATTGTCAGCTCTCCTTCAAACGTGTCATTGATGTAAACTCAAATCAATTTTACCAATTTGAATAATCTACTGTCCTCTATTCACTGTTATCTTGAATTATATCAGCTTGTCTCGCAATATATCAACTTTCTATAAATATTCTGATACACAAAAAATGTCTAAACGCTGTACGACAATTCCGTCGTTACCTGGTTTCTTTATGGTTTTATTTCTATGTCACTACGACGTCGATAATTAAATTTTAGAAATAAACGCGTTTTCATTTAATAAGTGAAACACGGTACGTCGCCATATTTGTCTCGGCACACTGGACAATTAGCGTCTACACGTGTTAACGATACAAATTTGAACATTTTGGGAAATTTCTAACGAAAATCGTAAATTCCAACAAATGTCACACTGGTATTATAGAATTTAAAATTTCTAGCCTTCGAGATAAAGTTGACTTTTCAATAACACTAAGATAAAGTGTCTGCTGTCTACAGTACTACGCGGTAATAAAGCAAAGCCTAGCAGACTATATAACATCGAATACAATCAACTTGTTACTAACTGGATGTTTGCTACCTTATTCCTTACCTGTTACTAAGATTTGTAGTAACGTATTTAGTTATGCGTTGTTTAATAATCTATTTAACGAATAATAAATCGATTTCGTGTAAAAAAAAAACAAAGTCAGTGTCGCGCGATTTGTTGTGGCAACATCAATGAGCCGATTGAAAACGTAAAGCATAGCGGTAAAACTAATTACATAGCTAGTAACGAATCGGACCACTCACGACAATGCTGTGCAAGTCGATGGGGATGCGCAAAAAACAAATCGTGACGTGAACACGAAATCTTCCCGTAGTCAAACTAAAAAAATGATATGACCAATCGGAGAGGGCTATCGGACGAATTTAAAAAGTTGACGATCTCGTTAATGGAGTTCCAATGTTTCCTGTTACTAATAATGCAAGTTGTTTACGAGTTTACATATATCAAAAACAACATGTAATTAAAAAAAAAAAAGTTTCGTCTGTATTTATTGATAAGTGTAATGATAATGTCAAAAAGTAAGAGATGTTTTACATCGCTTTCTCCGATGAACAATTGCGTGTATTACACAATAAATAATTTGTTATCTCATGTCGTCCGAAACGAAAATGTGGGACGATTTCGGAGCGGCGCGGGCCGCGTGCGACGTGACCACGCAGGGCCCAAGCCTTGCATAGGTACCTAGTTATTTGTCGGAGCGACAAAAAGTGATCTCATTTAGTTTCACCGGTATCAACAAAACGTGAAAGGTAATTTCATACTGCATTTTTCTGTTTGACACGCCTTCACAAGCACTTTGCCCTTTCCAGGTTTATTGTCTTTTTTTTAGTGATGAACAATAATATTAACTTGCAATCGGAGCACTGCGCCGTCATTTTATTTCAGCCTCTCACGCTTCTTACGGATTCGTTTCTTAAACACTTTTTCAAATCATGTTTAGATAAAAACCAATCAATATATCTTTTGTTAGGAGAGTAAATTATATTGAACGTAACTACAGATTTTAACAAAAGTCCATTTACGAATTCATCCCGTATTGTCTGTGGCCGGAGCGAGCAGATGTTACACGCAATAATGCCAACATTATGAAATATCACAATTAGTCGCGAGTGCGACAAAATGCACACATGCGGCATTATCACTATTTTGTCTTATTGTTGTGTGCAAATATGAAATATAAAATTTGGGGTTTCGGATATAATCCACGTCTATTCTATTGTATCAGTGTCGCGATTGGGGAGACGCTCCCCTCGTTCGATCCAAGCGACGCTGTCTAAATTCAATCATTAGTGAATTTGACAATATCGAACGTGGGTTTAGAAGAACCGTAAGCGACGCTGGGCAGCGATCGGTCGCGGAATGCGCGAGCATCAATACGGTCATTAAAACGCGCCTTGAATAAATTAAGGCGCGGTCGCATGGTACAGGTGGAGCGGACGCTCCGGGCTGCGCGGCTCGGAGCGGGCTGGGAGTCGCCGCGGCGTCGGTCGTGTCGAACATCGGCCGAGTTATTAATAATCCACATTCACGGGCCGCACGAGCACCGCGGCCGGCCGCGACGACATTCCGCGCCATTGTCCCGGCCGCTCGGGCCGCTCCGCTCCGCCCGCGACACTTTTGTCTATCCGCGCCGATAAATCACCTCGTCCGTCTCGACGAGAGCATTATTTACCTCTAACGACCGGCCCGTCGCACTACATCGATTAATTAGTACAACACTAGAGATAAGATAGCAGGGAAAGCGATCGCTTTCAATTTCGTCTCGAGGGGCACTCGGCGTAAAGTGTGCGTTAAGTGCGGGACAATCGAAGATAAAACGTGCGAGACGATCTCTCCCTTAATCCGGTGATCGAAGATTGCGAGGAAACGTTTTGTCGTGGGGTTGTCCGCTCGAGTCGCTCGCATTGTTTGCCGGCACCTAATTCGGTCGGCCGCGGGCCGCACCGCGTCCTATGTGCGGACGTCTAATTAAACCTGTGAGATGCTAATGGGACTCATTCGTCGAGTACGGTCGCCATAATGGATGTTTTGTTTCACTAAAACGTGATTTCTTAATCGAGTTCCGTTCGAGTCGTTATAACTTGATGGATCCGAGAGGTTATCGCATTTTTCAATTAGATATCGGCACTTTAGTTTCCCTTTTAACGCATTATTTTTTAAATCGTTTACGGCGACACGATCGGACCGGTCGGTTAATTGATTAAAGAACAAATGTGTTTACATTAGTTTAATCATCGCCTAGTGTTGCACTAAAGAGTTATTATCACTCCAGTAAAATAGCCATCACTCGATGACATCCATACCCGAATACTTTACACTCGTAAAGCTGTACTATTATTATATTCAAGGTGACGTTACATTTCGTCGGTATCTCAGACCACCGGACGAGCTCATTATTCGACGTCTCATCCATTTACACATCTCAAGTTCTAAGTGTTAGATAAATGTTAATTGACTGTCAAATTCTATCGTCATGTCACTATTTAATTACTGAAAAGTACTAAAGACGGCAGCGTAGTTCCTACACTCCTCATGATGCACATTTACAGTGTACGAAAGTTCATGGCCATGTTTAGTTGGCTACATGTATTTGTGCTTAAGAACATTAGCATAACGATATGAATAAGCATAGTGAGCGGCTGTCTAGCTTTTTATTAAATTATCCTGCAGCAGTCGCGCCTCACACGACGCCGGCGTTCGGTGTCGTGGCAGCGATTGAAGCGCTTTAAATTGATTGTTATGTGAATGCGTTTTGAATGACTGTGATTCGAGTGGAACGTCTTCTGGCTTTCATTAGACGTTCGCTTGGTCATTCCACTTTGACCTCTGAGTGAGAGAGCGTGTCCTGTGCGCGGTGGAGTTCGCAGCGTGCGGTGCGGTCGCGGTGCGGCGCGGCGGCGCGGCGGCGCGGCGGTACAGCGCACGGTAACCGCTCGGGGCCTCCCGCTATCGATGCCATCGGACTGGCTAATATGCTTATTATGTTGCATCGATAGCAAAAGTGAACAACCACTTGTTTAGCTTTAGGGAGTAATTAACAGAATGGACTTTATCCAGACATTTAATCACCGCGCATAATTATTGGGTTATTAATCGACCATAATCTTCGAACGGAATCATGGACGGACCCGAGTAAATTTGCAAAAAAAAAACCGGTTTTAATTATACTTAAAATAATTATTTATTACATAAACGTACGTCTTGAATGTTCTGACTAATCAGTTTGTTTATACATTTTTATTATAAAGTACAGGAAAAAGTTTTTAAGTAAATAAAAAACACAAAATACAACTTAGGTGAAGGTAAATAGCAAATAACGTTACGAAATATTGTTAGAAATAAACATGGCGGATAGAACAGATCCATTGTAGCGAACACCATTGTCGACTCGAATGGTAATTGTATCGAGGGTCAAATCTTATTGATTAGTGAACAAAAATTTGTGAACAAAGCCATACCGGGACCGTCCGCTGCGCCCGGCCGCCGCCCGCATCACAAATCGACAATTTAGCATATCAATACGTATTTTAATATCGACACACATCATTGCGTCTAATTACATTTACAAAACATTCGGCTGACTCAATAAAGGACATAGATACGTACTTTGCGTAACAAGTAACAAGCTACAGCGAAAAATTCAGAGGGGTTGACAGAGATAACAAAACTATGTAATTCATAGTTCTTAAAGACCAATACAATGTCTTTTTTACATGAAACATTATTTACATATCTAGAATTTTATCGATACCAGTCAAGTCTTAAATAAAGTCATTTTATTACAACCTTTAGAGTTACGGGTTCTGTTAATGATCCCCTTTAAATGTTTAAACTATTTCATATTTATAACAATGTACACTTTAGTTACAACATGTCAATTAACGTTTTACTCTAAAAATAATTGACGTTAAAATGCTTCAATCAATCAATAAAATAATGGAAGCTCGCCTTAGAACGTGCCGATCGTAACTTACGCCACCGATTTCAAAACGAACGCAATATTTCATATCTGAACAAGTTTCCCTACGTTCGCGATTTGTTAGAATTATATTTTCCTCTGTATGTTAGATGTAAATCAGATATGGACACGACTGTCGGCGAGGTACGTTGAAATTATCACGACTAAGTCGCTGATGGATTTAATAACTTCACGCATGACCAAATTAAGAATTGCTCTGAACTAGGCCACAGCGCTCCTAGTAAGGAACTTAAAGGTAAGATTTCTATTAATTAAAACAATTCCTAACAAATACATTAACGAACTACCGCCAAGGAACATAAATGATCAAAGTATCATGTATCAAGTTTCACATTTCCCCAATAATAATTTTGTTCCTTTGCACATTTGTCCGGAGAATTAATGTCCCAGCCGTCATTGGAATCTGTTCAAAAGTGTTAAATCAGTTACTATAATAATGATGGATGCTGTACCGACCAAACAGCCCGCAGCGGGGGTGTTTTACCCCGCTATACAAATAAAATATTTTTATTATTAACTAGACTCCCGTCTCTCTCGCACCCACTATACAATCTAATCTAGCGATCTCTGTTACTCCGTTTAATCGAAATCATATTTCTGTTTTGTCATTATGGTATCACGTTTAGAGAGTTCCTCTCCTTTGTCCCGGATTTCGAATCGTCGGTTTCTTGTTTCCAATGCGTCTCTTGGTTTGTTTTGTTTTTTTTTTTGATAAATCACATCGGCAGTAATACGAAACCATCCCGCGGAGTATTCCACTTTGTCAAACGTGGGATTACATCAGATCATTTTTACTTATGACGTTTATAATTGACAATACCAACGGTACCTTGTATCAATACTGTAATTGGTTACGTCGCCATCTGTCGACTAGTAGTTGTAACACAATTTTTTCTCGTTGTTTACAATGCCGCGTCTAATGAATCGAGCCGCCGTTCCCCATTAAAAGGTGCAACCGTGTCAAAATTCTACAATATTGTTTAAAAACCTAAGACTGAGGGCCATATGAGCTCCTTTCATCATCACGGCTTTACCTGTGGGGGCTCACAAAAAACACCGCAGGTAGCCCATTTGTTTGTTATTAATTCTCGCGTCGAATCTCGTTTTTTTTTTTACCATCGACCACTTTAATATCGTAAGAATATTAATTATAATTATAAACGGGCCTCGTCGCGTTCGTTGTAAGGTGCTGGTGCCCTTTAGTTTCGATTCTAAATTTAAATCTGATCATTTATCATGCGACAATGTCGGTTTTATCTCTGTCGCTTTTTTTAAGATTTATTATTCAGTGAAGATGCGACAAACTCGGTCGGTACATGCGTCACGAATAACAACAGAAGTTCTTTGTTACGCTGCGACCGATATTGGAAATATTTATTAAATTTACACTGAAAATAAATCTACTATTATTTGTTGTACCGATAGCAAATTCATTAAAATTATATCTACAATATAACAACGAAATCTAAAACGCAAACGTTATTGTTAACGTTCAGATGTACACGAGACGTTACGGTTGGTGCCCCGGTGTCGGCACCGCGAATTATCAGGAAACACCCAAACACGCTTTCTGCACACACTAACACGCGTTAAGAATAATACTTGACATCAACCAGGCGACGAAGGTTCACTAGTACCAACGCTGACACGCTGGTACTTCTCAGTCTGATATTACTCGAATGACATTAAGCATGCTTTGCTATCATAGAATATTACAGGCCATAATAAAAGTGTATTGAAACTACATCACTATATACTAACTACTAATAAATCCATCATCATCAGCCTTTGTCTGCCCACTGCTGGACAGCATGCGGTCTTTCTTCCGAATCTAATGCATTCGAAGTTAACTAGTCCGATATAATGCTTATAAAACGGCTTAACTCACGTGTAAATCGGTGTCAGTACCGACTAGTTACGAGCCCATCGGGGGCTCATCTTCA
>JAODUI010000004.1:3155705-3176159 GCA_027563995.1 Papilio gigon | reverse complement strand
TGATCGCAGTTGTTTGCGCAAACGCTAGTTCCGATAAGGAACTATTTAGTACCTACCGAATGTTTTAATTTAAATACCTACATATTTCAATGTGCATTTAATTTAACACGTCAAACATTCTCGATTGAAGGAAAAAAAACATTTGCTGAAATACGTCCTAGAACCTGATTGCTGACGGATCTAACATGAATTGATTGATATAGTTAACATAGTTAGCCTCGTTTATACGAACATTTGGTAAACAAAGATGAGCGATACAAAACGACTCCACCTTCTTCCGGTCAATACGAATTCATTACCAATGTGTAGGTATTCAGAGTTCACCTTCAACCACACCAATCGGTTTGATTCGTGAGAAAAGTTTAGCTTGTTACGTAACATTATTGTTAACTTATCGGTTGTTTGCTAATCGCAACTGTTAGTAAGTACGTAATAATAAGTTATAGTAGGATAATCTTCTGAAGTGTTTATACTTATGTGGTGATGTTTCGTTTCAGGAGAGCATGTGATGCCGGCCTTTGACGCCCGGCGCCATGCCCACGCCGCTGCAGGCCGGCGGCCCCGCTAGCGGCCCGCCCCCCGAGCGCAAGCGGCGCCGCAAGCGCGACGACCCCCAGAGCTCTGCTGCGCTCAGGCCCGACGACGACGACGGCGATATGAGCCCGGAAGAGGAGCCGCGCAACGTGCCAGCGGCGCCGGCGGCGCCAGCTCCTCCCGCCGGCCTCGCGCCCTCCTCTCCCCCCGCCGCGCCCGACGCTGTCGACCTCTCGCGCCGGGACTCGCCTCCACTTTCCTCGGACGTCGAGCGTTTCGACGGCAAGATCGTGTATAATCCCGATGGATCTGCCTACATCATCGAGGACCCGGAGATGTCCGAGGGCGAGACGAGCCTCCCCGACCTACCGAAAATCGAACCCGGGTGCATCGTGGACAGCAGAGATAGTAACATCGTCGAGAAACATCTGGAGTTCCCTCAAATAGCAAGTGCATTTTACGTATCGAGAAATTCCTCGTTATATGGAGCCCTGTACGGTCGTTTAGCGGCGGAGCGTGCGCGGGCGAGGCCCGACGCCCCCGTTATGCACAGTTATCGAGTGTTCAGTTTCCGCGGCGGCAAAGACGCTCCCAGACCGCAATCGCCGACCATTGAGTGCCCTGTCAGCGTGCCGGTCAAACCGATTCTTATGTGTTTTATTTGTAAATTGAGTTTTGGATACGCTAAGTCGTTCGTGGCGCATGCGCAATCGGACCATAGCTTATCATTACTAGATTCAGAAAGAGACGCTTTATCAAGAGAGAATGCGTCTGCGATCATACAATGTGTTGGAAAAGATAAGGAGCCATTAGTCTCATTTTTAGAACCCGTAGGTGCAGCGGCGCCACCGCGTGCCTCGATATCCGGCAGTCCTGCCAATATGTCGGAACTGTCGAGCCCTTCGGTCGAAAAGAGATTGGAAAATATGACACCGGATCGAGACCACGATTTGATGTTGCCGAACGGATCGTGCGACGACAGAAGACCGAGCCCACCGTCGTGGAGGCCGCCGCGTTCGATAGCGGAATCTCTGCTTCCACAACATTCCTTGATCTCCGTAGCGCATCCACATACGATAAATGCCTCGGTACAACCTCGTACTAGTCCTAATTCCTCACCTCCGTTTCAAACGGCTCCTCCGGCCTTCCTCTCCGGCACGACGATCGGCGTATGTCCAGATCATCTCGGTGGCAGACCTTCGGGCGCAGAATGTCCTAAGTGCGAACTTATTTTGAATTCTGGAAGGCTCGGTGGGCCACTGGCCGGCATGCATAGCCGGAACTCCTGCAAGACATTAAAATGCCCCAAATGTAACTGGCACTACAAATATCAAGAAACATTAGAGATTCACATGAAAGAGAAACACCCGGAAGCCGAAACGAGTTGCATTTATTGTATCGCCGGGCAGCCGCACCCCCGATTAGCTCGGGGCGAGACGTACACTTGCGGCTACAAGCCGTACAGGTGCGAGGTTTGCAACTACTCTACGACCACGAAAGGCAACCTCAGTATTCATATGCAGTCAGATAAACATTTAAATAATATGCAGGAATTACAGAACGGAGGCAACCCCGGCGAAAGCTCGTTACCTCCGGCCCCTCAACACACGCCACCTGGCGGACACAAACCACCGCTACCTCATCATTCGCCTCTAGGTCAGAAGCCAAAGCCAACGTTTCGTTGTGATGTGTGTAATTACGAGACGAATGTTGCACGCAATCTCCGGATACACATGACGTCAGAGAAGCACACACATAATATGCTCGTGCTGCAACAGAACGTGAAACACATGCAAACACTGTCCGCGCTCCACCACAGGCAGCAGAGCCAGCAGCAGCTAGAGAGCTTGTTGCACTTCCACAGCGGCGAGGCGCCCCCTCCCAACCCGGAAGCGGCGCTCGCGGACATGGCATATAATCAAGCTCTTATGATACAACTTATGACGGGAGGACCCGGGCCGTCGCCTCCTGAACTAGGAGCGCATCTAGATGTCGGTTTGAACCCGGAGGCGATGGAACCGCCGCCCGAGCCGGCCGACCCTGAGCCAGAAAGAACCTTCCATTGCTGTATTTGCAACTGCTTCTCGACTGACTCGTTAGAAGCGCTCGGTCATCATTTAGCGCAAGACCGCACCAAGATACGAGAGCAGGAGATATTGGCATTGGTGGCGGGTCACTATGTGTGCAAATTATGCACATACAAAACTAACCTTAAAGCTAACTTTCAGCTTCATTGCAAAACTGACAAGCATCTTCAACGACTGCAACATGTTAATCATGTGAAAGAAGGTGGGCCACGAAACGAGTGGAAATTAAAATTCTGCGGAGGAATAGGAACGAGCGGAGCCGGCGTCGGCGGAGTACAAGTCCGATGCTGCGCTTGCGATTACTACACGAACTCTGCGCACAAGCTGCAGCTGCACGCCGCCGGCACCCGTCACGAGGCCGCCACACTCCTGCTGCGACACCTCCGCGAGTGCGCCGCGAGGATCCCGCGCGACCGCGCCCGCGTGTACCGATGCGCGCTCTGCGGCTTCGGAGCCCCGCACCGCCTGCCCCTCTTGCAGCACGTGCGCTCCGTTAAGCACTTACAAATGGAACAAATACATCAACTGCAGCGTCGCTCAGAGGGCAAGGACCCCACGCCCGACGTTGCCGAGCTCTTCCAAGTGATTCCGCAACCACCTGAGCTCCCCAGCCCATACGATCAACAAGAAGGTGAGTGACTCGCTTTATTTTAACAAGTTAAAAAACGTAGACGATCCTCTCTAATATCTCAATGTCCGCCTTGCTAACTAGAGCTAATTAATACTTATGATAGTTACAAACTGACGTTTCCACAGATAATCAAAGCTGTTAGGAACCAGGAAATAGTTAATACATCATTCAAAGCCTACGAACCGTGACCGTTCAATTGTTATTATTATTTTAGACCAACTTCCTCAATCGATTGTCTCTATTTGACGTGGTTTTAAACAAAAGATAATGTCACGAATAAATCTAAAATAAAAAAGTTTTAGTGTTCCGAACTCTACGATAGGAAAAAACCTCACTCGGAAAGCAATTAGATGCGCGTGCGCACCTTATCTAACTAGCCGTTTTCTTTTTTTTTGAGTAGCTGTCTGTGAACGCGTAAACCTTTTTAACGGCAAACAGAAGCGAAATATATTTATTATTTATTACTCTCGTGCTAAACACATTTCGTAACATTTTACTCTATAAAGCGTGAAAATCCCATTAAAATTAATTCAACCGAAACCATTACCGGAGTTCGTATCGATAAAGTCGATACGAGAGTCGACTTATGAATGTGATTTCGAAACGTCACTATCGGTTTCCAATTTAAACCGATTCGTTCCTTAATCAATTTTGTTATGCGTTTTTTACAAAGTGAACTCTTTTACTAGATCGTGTTAATAAACATACAATCTGTTTCGTGTTAATTTTGGCGGTTTTATCGAAAGCGGAGTGAAGTGCGTCGCCCGGCGCGGTCGCCGCGGGCACATTATCGCCGCCGAGTCGCCTCGAGTCGACGCCGAGAGGTAATCACCATTTTGAACGATGAGCATTTAGCGCGGAATTCGTAATGACAATAATGAGATAATTACACACGAACAAAATTTAATTTAAATCGGGCAACATTAGAACAGGTTTCTTTAATAACGTACGCCTTGCACGGTGTCGCCGCGGCGTGACTCGGTCATTGGTCGGAGGCGGCTCCGCCCCGCGCGCGAGGGAGACGGACACAAGATTTGAATTGAGAACGCGAATTTTCCATAAGTACCAGCACGCGGGCCGATGACTCGCATTACGTATGTGGCTGTCGCGCATTAAGGATGATTGCCCCTTGTGATGAGGCAGCTACATCATTTCACAACGTGGCCGTCGCCGTCGCCCCGCGGATGTTTATAGGCGCGGTGAAATACGATAAACTCCGAGAGAAATGTGGAGGCGAAAGAAATCCGGCTTACAGCATTGTGTTCCTCATGTTTATGTTTATTACTTATTTTCACCTTATTGAGTATTCGCTTTAAACGACTGCCGTTCAAATAAACTTCAAGATTTTACCAATTACTTTTGATTCGTTATAAATCAGTTGGAAAGCCTCTGAGACTGAATATTTGTTTTGTAATTACCAACAGTTTTATGTTGTAAAAAAAAATGATGTAATCACAATTAGCATTATCCCACGTTTCGTAGTAAATTGAAGAGTAGATTAAATTAAATGACAATCTTTTTCTTTTTTTTTAAATAATTTTACTATCTTGAATTAAATTTTCATTGAAAACAACCACTTAACTTTTTTTAAAAATAAAATTAGAGAAAGTAATACTCATAAAGTAAATAACTTGAACGCTTACTGTGAGTACCGAGCAAGACGTTATATATTTAACAGAGTTGCATTTAATACGATGAAATAATTCAGGTAATTCAAATGAGTTGCGGAACAATAAAGTATTCGAAACACGGCTCACATCCCAGACGCCACTTTGTAAAAATTCTGACCCAAATCTCGCAAAACAAAGCTCACACTGCACAATATCTACTTTACGATGCTATAACGATGCGGTATTTCCCTTAGAAAAGATCTTTTGTCCATTGACAAAAAGCAGTCGAGATCGTATTTATGCAGAGAAGGTCCCTTTACCTGTCCATTGTTCTATGCTCCTGCCAGACAGTGGGACGGCAATTTTACATCATAAATAATTACATCCACCGGTCACTCCGGTCCACTATTGGGGTCACTTCGGCTCTGATTATTATTATACATGGAGATTCACTTAGCCCTCGCCCCTTCATTAGATGTAACGGTTTTAACTGCGTAAAACTATAGAACGGGTTCCCCATAGGGGAAGACTGGTTTCAGACGACCTTACTGTGGGATAATCTCGACAACTAATTAGTTTACCCACTAAATTACGCTTAACTTGAAATCAGAACATAGTTGCTATCTGTACCCATGTAAAAAGATTTATAAATATAATTTTGTACATAATATGTCTGTGTGGAAGACTATTGAAAGTTTATATTATATATTTAGGTGTCGCAGTAAATTCAAACATTTATATTATAACTTACTTAACTTATATATTACTTACGTTTATATAAAATAAAGGTAAATTAAAGATTTTCGTATTTCAAGTTATAAACAAATGAGCACATAAACCGTGTTTAGATTTATAGTTAAACGTACTGATTTCGTAGATGGGATGACATTTAGTTTCCCGATAAATGAAATATTATAATAATATTTTATCAAGGAATCCGTGACGGTTTTGTATCGGCGTTTTCATTCACCTTCCTTATTTGAGCGTAAACAATGCGGGCCGGCTCCTTTCACACGCTCCCGCGGACACATCCCTGGTCAAATAATAATTGCACTCAGACATCTTGCGCACGTACTGTCCTCTCGCTCGCACACGTCACACACGGCCACGTTACTGTCCCGATACATTTGATCCGATCCGAAACGAAACATTCGAAACCTTTTGTAATAATGAACAATGATTGTTTGCTCGTCCTGTATCTTCTTTGTGTGCGAAATTACAATATACTTGTTACGTTAGCATTAATGCCCCGCGCATGTGTGCGTGCGGGATGGATGGGCCGATACCTTTGTCTTGCCGGGACGACCAAACAAAACGACTCGTACTAATAATATAAAGGAGAAGAATTTTATTTTTAACTTCAATTCAGAAAAGTAACAAACGCTCGCACCGAACAATGGTTGGCTTCATTTATAGAAATAATCTTTTTTGTAGATAAATCTCACGTAGATGTAGGCAGAGGTGGCGATGGCTTAACGTATAAGATGTCATTCATTCGCGGTACTGATCTAGTACAGAGTGGTTCGTCAATGTTTTATTTTTAAACTCGATTTCAGTATTGGCAACATTTCTTGATATTTCTTTATTTTGTCAACAGATAATAAAGAGTTGATTGATCAGAAACCTGAATTAACTCAAGAGCAGAAAATGATGCGGTTCTTGGAGCAACACCATCAGCAACAACAACAGCAACACCAACAACAACAACTTCAACAACAACAACAACAGCAGCAACAACAACAACTGCAACAACAACCACCGCCACAACTACAGCCTCAACAGGGTCCCAGTGAAAGGGAAGACGATCACGATACCCCCGGACCTCACTCTTGCCCGTACTGCAATTTTAGCTGCGGAAGTGAGTCTAGGCTACACTCTCACGTTACATCGGTGCATGGCGACACTTCATCGCATTTCATTTGCCCACTGTGCCAAGATGCCTTTAAAGATCGGCCGGCCCTCGAAAGGCATGTTATGCAAATACACTCAGTCAACTCCGAAGGCTTACAGCGACTACTTCTTCTGGTCGACCAAAGTCATTGGCTAAATGGTGGCGCTCATCCAAAAAGAGAAGAGACGCGTCAAGGCGACGACGACCGAGAGATTTCCTCGCCACGATCCGAAGGCAGCGTCGACGGCGAAACTGAGCGATGCTTGACATGCAACAGGACCTTTCGCAACGTGGACGAGCTCTGTCATCATCAAAACGAGTCCGGCCATTTGGAACTGAAACAAACTCCGCAAGGGCCCGGATACTTCTGTTGGAAGAAAGGGTGCAACAGATACTTCGATGCGGCTCATGCTTTACAAAATCACTTTAGAGAAGCACACGCCCGAAACTCGATCACGAATATGTCCGTGTCTGAAAAACATGTTTATAAATACAGATGTAATCAGTGCAGTCTGGCTTTTAAGACAATCGAGAAACTACAACTACATTCACAATATCACGTGATACGTGATGCTACAAAATGTGTACTATGTGGCCGCAGCTTCCGCTCGGTGTTGGCTCTACAAAAGCACGTCGAAACTTCTCACTCCGAGCTATCCGAAGAGGATCTCGCGGCATTTAAACGAAGTCTAGCATCGAATCCTTTGTTGCAATCTAATCAAGGCACCGCATTAGACCCCGCTACGGCCGATCTATTACGCAAAGAGGCTCTCAGAACGCCCGATGATGAATTGGGTGAAATAGATGATAGAGATTCGAGCGCTAATGCAGCCGATGAGTCGGGCCACAACGACGCAGAAAATTCTGACGATTCTATCATTTACAAAGACCAACAATTTTTGGAAGACTACTTAAATTCACAAGCAATGGCCGAAGATTCATACAATGATCCAAATAGAAAATATAAATGCCACCGTTGCAAAGTAGCGTTTACCCGACAATCTTATTTGACTGCACATAATAAAACTCTGCTACATAGAAAAGGCGAAAAATTAACATATCCAATGGAAAAATATCTCGATCCCAATAGACCCTTTAAATGCGATGTGTGTAAAGAATCGTTTACGCAAAAAAATATTTTACTTGTACATTATAATAGTGTAAGTCATTTGCACAAATTAAAAAGGGCGATGCAAGAACAACAGAATAACAATAACCCTCCAGTGTCGCCCGGGGCCGGAACGGCTCCCTCCAATTTGACACTCACACCTAAGAGCACGTCGAGTGAGGAAGACGACCGAAAGCGATACAAGTGCAACATATGCAAAGTCGCTTACACCCAGGGCAGCACGCTAGACATCCACATGAGGTCTGTGCTACACCAGACGCGCGCGGGAAAACTACAGGAGCTCGCCGCGGCCGGTCACGTGGACTTGACGCGGCCCTTAGTAGAGCAGCCCGATAAGCCCGACCCCGCCAAAATATTACAAGACGTGTTGTCGCCGAAAAATACATCCCCTTCTTCGACAAGCAGCGGGGGGCCTCGATCCTCACCCCCCGCGCGGCCAGGTAGCCCTCGCTCCCCTCGCGCAGGTAGCGCCGCGTGCGAGCGTTGCCACGCGTCATTTCCGAACGGGGAGCTACTCGACGCACATCGTGCGACTTCATGCCCATTTAGCGATGCGCGGGCGCACTCGCCGCTAGGAGAAGCGGAGCAAGCCGCTCTGGACGAGATGGTAGCCAAGGGAAATCCACCCAAACGAAACTCACAAATGTATAAACAATTACTCGAGACTTTTGGCTTCGACCTCGTCATGCAATACAATGAAAACCAACGGCGAAAATTGCAAGAAGAACGCGAAATGGCGCGAGCCCCGAGTCCGCCGCCCCCACCCCCCGAGGAAAAGCCCCCGGATGGTGAAACGAAGTCAACGTGCCAACATTGTAATAAGGAGTTTTCTAGTGTGTTCGTTTTAAAAACTCACTGTGAAGAAGTGCATAAGGATAAAGTTCCGTTGGAGTTTTTGGAGCAATTTGCCGAACAGTTCAAATCGGAATATGAACGAAAATCGGGAGCGCCCAATTCACCTCGAGCCGCTTCTCCCGCGCCGCAAGACGAGAGGTCGCCCTCGCCGCGAGGCGATGGGAACGGCAGCTTCAATGACAACGGGACCAGTGCTGGCGAAGCGCAGGCGGGTGCGCTGCTGGCCGCGCAAGTGCAGGAGATGCAGGCTGCGCTCAACATGCTACAGCTGCAGCAGCAGCTCGGGCAGCTGCACCCCATGATGGCGCAGATGCTGTCTCTGGGCTTGCCACTGGGACTGAACGTGGGCGCGCTGGCTGCCATGAACCTGCAGCCGCCGCTGGTGCCCCTTATGCTTCCACCTCCACCCTTCGATGCGATGCCCTTCTCACACGACGCGCAGCTCAAACAACAACAGATTTTGCAGCAACAGCAACAGGTAATTGTCTGATATCTTACTTAAATAACATTAACTTCATTTAATTTTCATATAATTTGACGACGACCAATTGACATTTAGCTTTAAAATATTGATAGAACTTGATTTTTCTGTACAATGATTAAAAAATAAAAGTGATTGTTCTAGTTCGTTGCAAAAACGTAATAAAAAAAAACAATTTATGTTCATAATGGTGTCACAAAATAACAAGATGTCACACAAAAACATTAATTAAACTTAAAGAAAATACACACTAGAAAGTTGGTTAATGCATCTTTTCCTTTTTGAAAATCACATGTGGAATTACGTTATTTTTTTCTTAATAGATTGTTGACAAGTAATTTTTCGGGAACATATTTCATATAAACTGTAAAACATGCAATCTACAAAAGTAATAACAGCAATTATTTAATATAGCTTAAATGAATATTACATATTATATTCGTATAATATTCTATACATATATTCATACAAAATTTATATAAGGTAAGTAGTGACATTTACAAAACTGCACGCTATATAAAAATTTACACGTAGAATTAAGATAGCTTAGTTACTGTGTGTCTAGATTACGACAAAGTGTTAACGATTCTAACAAATGACGCAGGACAGGAAATCACTTATTCAAAGAGTAAACAGTAAATTTAGCATGAATTCACATTCAACATAGACTAATAACGCTCCCACGTGGTCGTACACGAGGATTCTAATGTAGTGTTACAATCATTTGATATAGATAATGTTTAAAACTTTTAATATTTATCTTTGAACGGTCGATATTTGTCAGCTTTGCCCTGTAAAGTCGATCGCAAGGCAAGAATTGTACGTCACATTGTTAGATAAGCGACAGCTATCTGTTTGCACAAAGCAACAGACCATCTATTGTTGTGCTTGTAGGGTCGGAGTATTATTACTTGCAACGGATTCAGTTATTATTCAAAGTTACCTGCAATCGCCGAGCGCCTTACCACCGCAAATAAATGAGCCCTTTACAAATACGTTAATACGTTGTGTCAACCTTAATTTTTTTTATTTATTTTAAAGTTGTCTCGTAGACTATCTCACTAGTATTATAGATAATATATAATAAAATAAATGTAAAAATTAAGATAAATAAAATAATTTATTTATATTCAAACACACTATGAGCACAAAAAACTACAGGATGTCCGGGAAAAAATTAAACAATGGAATTGTGAAATTCCTTGATCGAACATTTGACAATTTAACCTCACCTGCCTTAATGTAGAGCAGTTTCGTTTGAAACATTTAATTAAATTTAAGTTTACTTTTAAATATCATAACTATAAGGTTGTTTTATTTGCAGGCTAACGCTGCCGCTGGACAAAAACGCGCTCGAACACGTATCACGGATGATCAATTGAAAATTTTGCGCGCGCATTTTGACATTAACAACTCACCCAGCGATGAGGCGATTGCAAAAATGGCGCAACAATCGGGCTTAGCCACAAAAGTAATCAAGCACTGGTTCCGAAATACCTTATTCAAAGAACGTCAACGAAACAAGGACTCCCCTTACAATTTCAACAACCCTCCTTCGACAACTCTGAATCTGGAGGAATATGAGAAAACAGGTGAAGCAAAAGTTACACCCTTGGATTCATCTGCGAGCTCCGATGAAGGCAAGCCACCGCCAGAAAAAAAGGCAAAAACTGAAGACCCGACCCCCATAAGTCATCAAGAAGTAAAATCGGAACCCAGCGATGAACCAACAATGGAAGAAAAATATAACTCTTACGATGACAGACATCAAGAGGACAAAAGCTTCATTTTTCCTCAGGCTCCATCACAGAGTCCGGCTCTAAACACTTCGGACCTTCAACAAAATATTTCACGACCACAAACACCAACACATTTGTCTTTGAATTCGCTAATTCAATCGCAATTGGATTCGATACCGGCAACAAGCATACCTCAACCACCTCATCCATCAATGTTGCCACCAAAAATAAACCCTAATTTCACGTCCCCAAACTCCGTGCCCCCGAACGTCCTACCTTTGACCCCGAATCGCAGCCTCAGTCCTGGCAGAGGACCGGCGGATTTCGGACTTTCCGGGGGCAACTCGAATGGATCCAACAGCTCGGGGTCTTCTGGCAAACGCGCCAACAGAACTAGATTTACAGATTATCAAATTAAAGTTCTACAAGAGTTTTTTGAAAACAATGCCTATCCTAAAGACGATGATCTTGAATATCTATCAAAACTACTAGGACTTAGTCCAAGAGTAATAGTAGTGTGGTTTCAAAACGCAAGACAAAAGGCTCGAAAAGTATATGAAAACCAACCCGCCGCTGAGCCTCCTACAGGAGCAACTGATGATGCTAATAGATTTCAACGAACTCCTGGCTTAAATTATCAATGCAAAAAGTGTCAACTTGTATTTCAAAGATATTACGAATTAATTAGACACCAGAAAACACACTGTTTCAAAGAAGAAGACGCGAAACGATCAGCGCAAGCTCAAGCAGCTGCGGCCCAAGTTGCTGCCACTTTGAGTAGCGAAGACTCAAATTCAAGTACTGTCGAACATCACATTCCTCACGTACCTGTATCACCTGCACCGCCACGAACACCAACCCCAGCAGCTCCCGCTTACCCTGTTTCTCCGGCGCCGCAGGCCCCAATTACACCTGTTACACCCTTAACTCATCACCCACGAACTGAAGAGAAAGATGGCAATTTTCAATGTGATAAATGCAATCTAGTCTTCCCACGATTTGACTTATGGAGAGAACATCAATTGGTTCATATAATGAACCCAAACTTATTTCCGACATATCCACCAGATTCCCCATTTGGCATACTACAACAACATGCTCAGTTGCAACAGTTGAACGCTACACTCGCAAACAATGATGAATCTCGCCACCCTTTGGTGGCAGCATTGAATCAACAAGTTGTTAAACGAAAATTTGATGAGTTCGAGGAAATTGATACCGGAGAACAGCCAAAGGACAAGCGATTAAGAACTACTATTTTACCAGAACAATTAGATTATTTGTACCAAAAGTATCAAATAGAATCGAATCCATCGCGAAAAATGTTAGAAAACATTGCAAGAGAAGTTGGGTTAAAAAAAAGAGTAGTTCAAGTTTGGTTCCAGAATACTCGAGCTCGAGAGAGAAAAGGACAGTTTCGAGCTCATGCACAAGTTATAAATAAAAGATGTCCGTTCTGTCCTGCATTATTCAAAGTTAAAAGTGCCTTGGAAAGTCACTTGAGCACAAAACACGCCGATCAGTGTGCCCGAGGAGAAATTAACGTGGACGCTTTGCCAGACGAGGAATTAAGCACCGAATCAACTCCCAGTTTTGGCTCTCAACAAAGTGATAGACAGCAAAATTTTTCGCAAGCGGGGGCTCCCATGTTGCCCCCTATTTTCCCGCCTTTTCATTCAGACATGGAGAAATTTATCAAGCAGTACAGTGAAGAGTCAATGAAACGATACGTGAGTGAATTACAAGCTCATGCCGTAGCTCAACAAAATGGTTCAACCAACGAATCCACGGAAAGACAACTAGTACACATAAAATCAGAAATTCCCTTAGATCTCAGCAAACCCGTTGACTTGTCACGCCCAGGATCGGATGCGGACGAACGCTCGGATACTGCATCCGAGACTATGGAGTTTTACGAAGAAGACGAGCCTACGTCGCCGTTACCGGGTCAGCAACATACTCCGAGGCAACCCGGGAAACGCTTCCGTACTCAAATGTCGTCAGTACAAGTAAAAATTATGAAGTCTCTATTTAACGACTACAAAACACCAACGATGGCAGAGTGCGAAGCTTTGGGCCGGGAAATCGGTCTACCTAAACGCGTCGTACAAGTATGGTTTCAAAATGCACGCGCGAAAGAAAAGAAGGCGCGATTAGCGGCAGGATTGTCTGAAGTGTCGGACGCGCCACCACCGGACGAGTGTCAGGTGTGCGATTTCAAGTACAGCCACAAGTACTCCGTGCAAGACCATGTATTTACTCCGGGCCACATAGCAGCAGTTCGCGCGCGCCTTGAGTGTGGCGTCGCCGGCGGAGACGACAAGACTCTGGCCCTCATGCAGATGGCGGCTCGCTTGGAGAGTGGCCTCGGCAGCGAACTGCACAACGCGTTCCTGAGGCCCCAGCTCGCCGGCAACGGTGAGTGTACCACTTGACCGCGGTCTATATCGTCCGGTGCCTACGGGCATTATACGATCTCGGACTTCTTTCTGTAGAACTTAGAACGGCGAGCTTCGATCAACTAAATTATTGCCACATTTAAGTGTTTATCTAATGATTATGTTATAGTTGATATCTGAGCGAAGCTGATTACGTGCCGTGACGGTCGTTTGTCTTTTTCCTACTAGTGAGTCCTTTTATAAATAGAGTTTAGGAGTAAATTGAAAAAAAAACTATGTGATAACTATGCAATGTTGGCATTTTAAGCAATATCAGTGCACGGGTTTAAATTCCAATCAGTATCAGTAGTAAAGTAAGTAAGGCCGCGTTTTTGAGCGAGGTGTTGAAGTGGTGAGACAGAGGGATAGGGCGCGAGCAGCCGGCCGCCGGCAGCCGCGAGAGGCGGGCGGCAGTGGGCGGCCGCGCCGAGCCGCCACCATTCAAATGCAAACGGAACACAACAATGGTAGGAGTTAGGACGCGTGAAGGACGTCGTATATCTAATGAGATCGATCTGCCGCACATGCATTTCGCTCCACATGAATAATCAATTATTTAAATGGCGCAATATAAAACTTTCTCGGAAACTACATAAATATCGATTCAATCTTTTATTTACGTTGCCTCCCTCTTGTATCCACCGCTGTCTGAGTCGCTGAAAGCCAACGCTGCATACTTACACAAGAGAAGCTTTATAAGCATTGTACTAGAAATCTGTTGCATAATATTATTCTTCCTAGTTGTTCATATTTAAAACTCCTATTAGGTTGTAGCGACTTGTCGATTGTTGTAGGATTGTAATGAAAACCAAATTATATATTTTAGAGAATTTAAAACACTTTAGTTATTATGTAAAGTCATAGCGAAGCCTGAAGTCTTTATTATTATTTAAATAAGGTGCCTTGTAAGATCCGAGCGTTTTGTAAATTATTTCTCACAGCTCCACTGTAAATAGTCGTTTGTTTAAGAGTATACTATTAGGCCTTAAAGTTAAAACGCTGTAAAATTGTGTCAGAGAGCCGTCAGTGCGGATCGCGATGTGTAGTGTCTATGTATAGGTAGATATAAATAAATATATTGTTTGTTTCGTAGAGGCATCTTAAGAACTTGTGATATAACCGTATCTAATTAGTGAACTATGCATATATTTTGCAAAAAGTACAAAAATACTTACAGACATAACATTATTAAAAGTTTGTAGTGTTTTACATAATAATGAAGACGTGGGATTCGTGTGGGGTCGCCGGCTGCAGTTTTTTGTTATATTCACCTAACGCATTTACATAAGATTGGTTAAGAATCGGGGAGTTAGACGATATGCAAATATTTACTTGAATTTTAAATGTTAAGAAGTACGCTCGTGCGTTGGCCTGTGTGCGGCGCGCGAGCCGAGCCGCCACTAGCCACGCGCCGCGGGTGTCGCCATTCTCCGCACCTATTTATTATGTGAAAACTCTCGCCTCCCGTCTTAGCTCACGCATTCAGATACGTCCGTATCGATCTTTCACATGCAAATATTACAGTTTATAACCCCGACGTTATAATGCAATTTTATTTACTCGATCGTTAAACACATAGAACGTACGAAACTATTTGCATATCGCTTTCTTGTTATTTTTTTCTTTTGCATTTTTGTTATGTTTGTATTTATTTTTGTTCTTTGGTTTATTTTTTATTTTTTACTTTGTTTTTTTTTTGTCGTTCGAACGGAGTGTGTGTCGCGAGGCAGCTGTCCTTGATTTTAAATTTGCCTCCATTACGACTTCCAATAACTTTATTTTCATTTGTATAATTTAATTTTAATGTAATTATATGCGATCTGCATTTACTGTTGCACTTCATTATTGTGGATAGTGGAATGGAACTAGAGCCCAGCGCCCGCCAGTGTACGATGTCTGGTGACGTCAGCAGGGACGGTGACGTCACTGCTAGATAAAAGATTACAAGTCTTGTAACTGAATAGTATTATTATAGTTATTATATTTGCCGAATTCGTTGAAATAAATGCAATATTTATATTATTGATTTCTGTTTTTTTATTGTTTTTATTCCTTGGTTCCTTTATCCTAAGTTTATATATATTTTTTTGTATTAAAATGTTTGCAATGTTCTTTTTTTTTAATTTTTTGTATCTATTGTGCATTCGCCCGCTGAGAGTCTGCGAGATTTAAATATCAAAAGCAGGTGTACAATGCAGTTGAAGGTTTGGAGAAGAATTATTTGTTCGTAATTATAAGATTAAAGAATACCTGGGCGGGTGTGAGACAATGAGTCATTGTTTTTTTTTTCTGGCAGCGAGTGCGGGATATTGTTCACTAACAATACGTAAGACAAATAGTTCAAGTTCACGCATTAAACTCTTCGTGGGAGGCGTTGTCTTGCAGTTTCACGAGATGCAGACCAACAAAGCGATAACAGAATCCTAGTTCACAGTTTTTACACTAAAGTGGAAACTTTTTAAGACAAAAGACGATCGTGACGGCACGTTAACACTTCCGAGATTTCAAACAGAACGTCTCCAAGTATCTACAAAATCATTAAACTGGCTTCCCGCACAAGCGGTTGCTAGTTAGTTGCAAACCTGTTGAAATTTAACTATTTCCAAACAAATACGACTTAGGGTCATTCAAGATGCAGATATCCATGGACGTCGATGATCACCTTTACGATACAGCCCCACGTATGACCTCGTCTCTTAAAAAAATGCAATTTAAAAACAGCTTAGTTTCAAATAACTATATCATTATCTTAGTTTAAAGTCAATAGAGTTGTCGTTGAAATATTCCTTTACAATCCATATACATTAAATTCTTAGTGTGAAGGTTATTCCTTTTTTTAAATAAATAAAAAAAAAACAAGTACAGAATCAATAATTGATCTAGTTAACCATATTAAATTGTGGGCACAGTAAGCGCCTCCTGTTAAGCCTTTTCTTGTAACACGAACAAAACGTACATTTTTTTTTTCAGCGCCCCCACTCGGAATCGAGAGCTCAATTACAAAAAATATTAAATTACCAACGGGTAGAGAATGAGGCTAATATTTAAAAAAAAAGCCTCCCGTTACCGTACCAACTAATTATTTCATTGTGTAACACAATAATGTCCGACGTGCCTCGCTGAAAACAATTTTTTGGTACAGACATGACAATGGATGTTTTTTAGGCGTATCTAAGCTATAGGTAGGCATATAAATGAAGTAAGGACAATAAAGAAATGAAAACTACACTCAATTATAAAAAACAACAACCCGACGTATAATTGAACTCAACTAGTCGAGATATTGTACATACTTTTTATACAATGAGTAAATTATATTTCACAAAAACAAGCTGTCTCGTCTCTTACAAACTCCCATCTTTTATAAAATAACTAACACAAATGGCGATAACCGCAATCATGCAAAGCTTTCTGTTGAGGGTAAGTATAAACAAAAAAAAATATTTTCAAGAAAGAGTTTTTAAAATTCTTCTCACAGTATTACGTTCTAAAATATAGGAAATACTCCAAGTACTTAAATATTAGGAAGCCTAGTTAATACAAATTATATTCAATATATGCAATCAAATAAAGTCAGAATGTAGAAAGAAGGCGCCAATGCATTTGTGTTAAAGCGATCTATAGATATAGCTTTTACTCCAAATAAAGCTTAAGTTTAGACTCAATTGTAAAGAGCTTTTGAAAATTTGTTGAAATTGTAGAGCAAAAAAATATGTCACACTTTTATGTAGGTACTGACAACGTAAAATATACAATACAAACTGTATTTCGAATCTTTGGGCCACAATTCGCTGTCTAAGCTAATGTTGCTGGACATACACCCTCTCGAAGTTGTCGGTATCGACTGCCTGTAAGCCGTGTATGGATGACCTTAAAGTTTTTCTTAATACTTAGCGGACGACAGTAAATTTAAAGCATAAGAAAGTAAAGACTAAGATGATAAAAGTGGAGATCGTGTTAATTCAAACAATTTATTATCGAATAAGCAGTTGACTATATTTGACCATAAATTATTGTCAGGGTCGTCAAGCAACGGTACGTCGCGTCATCGCAGTCATAGTCATAATTATTTTAAAGTCTACACATATCTGTCGAACAATTAATAACGATCGTAAAATTTCCATTAAATCGTGAAAAAAAATATGTACGAATGAATATTTTACATAATTAAGTGATTTAATAAAGAATGTCATGCAATAAATGTTTTTACAGAAGATTTTTTAGCAAGTTTATGGTTCAGTTCGTATATATACTATAAATTACGTTAATTTATCGTTTCATAAGCCTAGAATTGAAACTTAATAATTGTTTATAGTACATCGAAATCATAATACAATCATCATTGTCAGCCCTTGTCTGCCTACTGCTGGATATAGGATAGGATATTAAATCATAGCGTGATACTTTTAGAGTATGTTTGGTAGAAATATTAGTATATTGATTAAATTTAATTAGATTGAAGACTTTCGATGTTAATTCAGAAACATACTTAGATATTTTGGCTTGAAAAACAATTATATTTACTATATAAATATTTTGACATAATTTATAGACCTAATCATCTCAATGTATAACCCTCTAAATTAAATGAATGTTCTTAATCAACATCCTAATATTCAAACATATAATTGTAATGACACATTTGGTTCACTTGTGTCAAAAGTCAATATATTTTAAAGTGACGTCATAACGTGTGTTATGTTTTTGTGTCAATACATAATCATTAACGTTGTAATCGATGTATTTTTTTCACCAATACATATATATTGAAAGATAGACATTTTTCTAACCTTGCATTCAATTTAATAACTTAAATTGGAATACAAGTACGTTCGTTTTTTTTTATACAAAATAGTGTTTTTTCTTGACCAGGTAGACAACCAAATGGCCATGTTTTTAAAAACGTGCCAATGTAATAATGTCAAGCAACTTGTTGTAGACCGGCAATCCTCGTAGACTTGTTAAATTTACGACGTTTTTAAAAAAAACATTTAGAATTACTTATAATTACATAAAAAAAAAACTTTTATCAGTACAAATATAATAGAAAAAGGAAAAAAAATCTGCATTGATACGCTTAGGAAACTCTGTTACGATTCGAATTAATACTAATTAATTATCATTATATTTAATTGCTCGATATTTATAGGAAGAATTGATTTAATTACTTTTTGGATATACACAAAATCCCATACTAAATTTCCGCTGTGGATTTTTGAACATCCCAGGTTTCTTGCTAGATTGAAGCTAAATACTCATTGCATTTGTTTGGACTGAAATTTAAAAACTCTTCCCCTCCCAACCGGACCTCCCATATTCTTCTCTATTGTATAATTCTCGGTGCACTCATATCATTAACATATGTAATCAGGCATAAAATATCCATTGAATGTTCGATAAATTTAAATAGTTCGATGTATTGAGTACCTCGTATCTTTTATGAGAGCATTTCACATTAGGTTGCAAGTGGATCGAGCTGCAAATTTCGCTAAATTGTAATAAAATGGGAGAGGCTAGTCGGGGGCGAGAGCGGCGGGGGCGGCCGGGGCGGCCGGGAGGGGGCAGCTCGCCGGAGTCACGTTGGAGCGTCCCAAGCCATTACGCGCTCCAAACCGTATCGACAAATAACCGCCAATTATTGGATCGCTCTACAATCTTTTTACAATTTCTTCACCGGCCGTTATTATATTTCTATTAAGCCTTTTTTTGTAATCAAACTACTAATGATTCGATTCCATTTCCTAGGCGGACGTGCCGTCTCCGCGATGTTAATGACACTATGTAATTAGATCCGGATGGTTCGGGGGCGTTGACTCGTCATCGCGCGGTCTCATCCGCGCCCAGCTAATGCCCAAGTGTCAATTTTACTAAAAATATGGTAATTTACAACGGCCGCCGCGCCGCTGTGATGGTTCCAGCCAGAAAAGCGGCTGTCTTATTATTGGCTTGCGGCTGCGATCGACGCCGACCTAGGTGCGCCACCAGAACGGAAATAACGCCTCGTTTCACATTAACGTTAATACTATGTGCATTATGTTTACTAGTAATTCACGCCTTATCATATCTAACAATCCCTGACTTAAGTAGGGCAAAATTTGGCAGATTAATAAAGGTGAAAAATTACTTCGTTTATTTGGAAACATCTTGGTTTTTTAAGAGTATATGGAACGAAAATCTTTTGCAATAAAACGCTTAATTATTGAAGAGTCAATAAGATTAAGTAGACCAGTAATCAAAATGATTAACCCCGACATAGGTAGGAGCGGCGAGTTTGCGCGATGACAGCGCCGCGGGCAATTACAAGTTCAATCACCGGCGTCAATACGCGAACGGCCGGCGAAAAAACGACCGCGGTGTGCACAGTCATGTTTCAATTTGTTGAATTGATTTGTGGCGCGTCCAGCAGCATCGGGCTTCGTTAGCGCGACGCTCTAATCGAGTTGACGCCGCGATATCTCTGTTTGCTACACCCCATTCGCAATGATAATTCCGTTTACTTAATTTGACAGCTGCGGCTTTGTTGTTTTGTAAACAATCGTTTAGACTTTGTATGCCTTTAATTACAACATATGTGAGACTATGATGAGAAGACTGATCTGCATATATTTCCCGAATAAAGGTCTTACTGTAGAATATAAATCATTTTATTTTAAAATGCTAAACAGTTCAGATTGAAAGCTTACAAATATCAAGACGAGACAAATACAAAATCTGTTAAACTTTAAATTCCAGTTATAAAATATACAAGAAAATTGGAGAGCAGGTTACAGTATTAAAGTCGTGATTATTATTTTAATCGTTTCGCTAACAAAGGCGAGCGGGCGAGATTAGCGGTAATTATATCCTCGCGGGCCGAGCTCGTGACGCCGGCGCAGTACCGGGCCCGAGCCCCGAGCGGATCGAGAGTACTGCCTAGTTAGCAACACTGCATTATACTACCGCCATTTCAGTACCTATCTATGCTATACTTTGGAATTATAAGTAACATATAAATATACATAGTTGTACTTTTCAACCGACAGGGGCGCTGCAATTCATACCACTAACTCAAACATCAAG
>JAODUI010000004.1:3138029-3152483 GCA_027563995.1 Papilio gigon | reverse complement strand
ATGTTTTTTTTTTGTATTTCCTAATAAATTCAAAAATCTGTTTATTTATTGCCTTTAAGGCGAAACAGAGTTCGCGGAGTCAGCTAGTTTACAATAATTATTTCTTTACAAAAACTTAATATTTCGTTAAAGTATGATCCGCATTCGGCAACACGCGTGTAAAATATGCTAAAAAAGTTTAGTGTCGGCCATGATTGCCTTAATTACATTTGAACCGAGACCGTTAGGTCACGTTGAGATACACGCTTTTCGGCACATCTTTATTATTGCTTAGATATAAACGTATGTAGCCAGATAACGAGCTGTGTTTTACTTAATATAATAATAATAAATGATAATTAGACAAGATAATAGTTTTTATAAAAAATGTATGAAAAATAAAATAAATGAGTGAGTATTAGAAAACATTATTATAATATTATTTTGTATTTATTTTGAAAAATTTTTAAAATTCAAAATACTTGTGTAAATGTTTCGAGACCAGTGTAAACACGTATACGTCGGTTAATTCAAATATTTTATAGCAAGAGCTTATACGTTACATCTTTAATCTGACCTTGAATATTTTTAGAACGTTTTTGCACGAAACTAATGCGCACACTGCTCACATAATTTGAGGTTATGTTTTTATCAGTCCTATGCGGTCGGACTATGTTAATTTAAGCTTCCTAACGCTTTTACAAATTCACTCTATGAATTTTGCTAAGTAAAGCCTTTTTTAGTTATAAGTATTGCCTTTTTACATTAACTTCAAAATTGTATTTGTTAATATATCACAGTTGGTTTAAAAAGGCTTTTACACATTTTTACTTTATATTTATTGATATATTAACGCAATACAAAAAACTCGTTTAAACGTTTTTACCGTTGACCGTTTGTCAGTTATTCATCGTGGAAAATTCCAAGATCCCCGGCATGAGGCGTTGCGCCCCTGCCCCTGCCCCGTGCCCGTTGCCGTCGCCGTTCCGGCGCTCGATTTCTAATTCCTATAAGCTCCGCTCTGGTCAATATTGGTCATACACTTGTTGCGTGATCCGCGCCGACACGCGACCGATCAAACATGACGTCTTCTGTCAATTCCTTCTAATATAAAGCCTCTCATTGGGTACTTTTCCAAAACGTATACCGTTGACGATACAACGAATTGCTTAATCAACAAGTTAAGTAATGTTAAGTTCTTACCTCGCTTATTCTAAAGCCGGCTACACACCTTCAGTTTTAATTGCGCAATTGTTACTGAACAGTCCAATTGTACAGTTAAAATTGATGTGTGTAGGTAACATTATAACTATTAGTCCTAAAATGCACAATTCAGAATCTTGCAGACACGTACGATTTCACTGAACAGTCGGTCTGTTCAGTTAAAACTGAAGGTGTGTAGCTGGCTTAACCAACTTATTATACAACATTATAATACAAGGTTATTACAAATTTTCATTTGATATTTCGAGACATTTATTTTGTGACAAAAGAACAATACACTTCATTTGTTACGAATCTGATTAGTCATGTTGTGCTCTCATTTTTATTTTCTTAACAATTCCAGTTTCCATTGTTTTTGTTTAATAAAAATTTAGTGCAACCAACTAGAAGTAGGTGTCGGGGTAATTTTACAAACATTTGAATATAGAACAAATTTTAAGTTAAAACTAAACGAAGATGATTTTGCCTATACTATACTCAACACGCGAAAAACAACTCTATACTTCACGTAATAAATACCAGAGTCTTTTATTTGATGTTAACTAATCATATCCAAGGTATATAAACGAAGATACGCTCGTGAGAAAATCTTTGGTAGTAATAACTCAGTTCCTAATTAGTTTTAAAACAAAATTATTTCATTAGCTACGAGTGCAGATGCAAGTACGCTAACAAGATTGTCATTGAAGCATGCGGGCCCTAAATTTCATACATACATCGTACATTCATAATAAATGATAAAAGTTCAAACATTTACTGGCTTACGGGTCTTATTTTCGTTTTAAATAGAGTCAAACATAACCTGTTTATAATCGTCAGTGTCATAGCGTTGTGAATTTGTTTTTCTGCACACACACATATCCAATTGAAATCCGTCCTTCATTACATCAGAAAATGAAATTTTCATTCAATATTAACCAAATTTATATGTTTTAAATTAAGACAATTATTAGAATAAATCATAAAATATCATTGCCATTCAAACGGTACGTCATTTAATCTTAATTCTTCAAAATCACTACAGTGATTTCCTGCAAAAACGAAAAGAAACCGTCAGTGATCCGTATTACGAGGGTCACAAGGTGCATATTTGTCTGGCAGCCATTAGACGTAGGAAGGGGCCCGCATATCCGCCATATCCTAATTGAGCCCATTGCGTCGCGCTAAATAGTCGAGATTGGGCCGGGAGCCAGATTGTTATCTGATTGAACGATTCCAGAACGAGCGCTGTTAATGCAATAAGGAAGTCAATGTCTAGCCTTGTTCTTGCTGACAGGGATGTCGTGACAAATAGATACCAGTACTAGACTACTAGTCTCTCTTGTTATTACGTTATTCTATGACAACATTCATTTTTATAAGCCGCATTTAGAAAAGTCCTACAACACACTAAATTACAACCACTTAATTTCTATTTTACCAACATTTACGAATGCTCAACTTCAACGTAGATAAAACTGTAAATAACAAATTAAGTTTTCAATCAGACTTATATCTTATCTATGCAAGTATCAAGAACATGGTCAGTGAGCCAGCAATTTAAATCAAGTACGCAAAGGTGTGAAACCAGTAGTAAATTCTAACAGACTCGTGCAAAAAAACGATACCATTAAAAAGCATACTGCGGACACAATATCGAACTCGATTTCAAGGGCTCTTCTCACAATACGCTGGCCTCATTATGAGGGCCCTTTGTCCTAAGAACCAGTTCCTTTATTTAATTCTTTTATTTGGCAAAAGCAACGGGACATACAATAAGTGTATCAAATCAAAATGCCCCTTCGCATCGGGTTTCTTTATTCATGACCTCTTCAAGCGTAGTCATCCTGAATGCCGGCTTAACTTTTAATTTTAATTAAACTGGATTGTCTTTTGTTAATATTATTATTGAGTGCGCTACTTGTAATGATTTATTAACATCCTTAAAATGTACTTTAAGAAGTTTTTTTGCATTAAATGTATCACCGTAAACGTATGCAAGTAGCTGTCCAAATGAAATAACAAGACTATATCTGACTAATACAGATTTGTCTAACAAGCTTTCTCTATTTTTAATTTACTTTCATGACTGATAAAAAGTTCTGTCAGTTGATTGAGACGTTTTTAGCGAAAGCGTTGGTTTAGTCATTTTTTCCCAGCTTTTTAAAAAAACGTACCTTTGATCAGGTTCGTGGAAATGCATTCAGTGCGATGTTCTCGCGAGCTCGATGGGCACCTATAAGGCGAATCTCCTAGTTAATTATCTAGTGTTCTTCACTTCCACCAACTGGCGTCTCACGACTCGATTGCATTGAAATTGTTACAAAGTACTGGCTGTCGATGGAATAAAAAAAAACATTCTTTTTGGGAAATTGGATAAATACTCTTTGGTTGTTTGTGTCCTTTAGAGTTATTACTTTCACCTTTTCACGTATTCAGTAGCCAATAAATACTGTTATACAAACCTTGGAAGATAATTATTCAATAAAACGTGTCAAACCATTAATATTAATTATATTGCAGACTATAGCGTAATTAAAATAATTGAAATTAATTGTAGCCTCATTAAAACTTCACATAATGCGAAACGTTTAATTCTACAGTCGTGTGTCGATTATGCTATCATAGTTTTATAATTAAAACGTTAATGGTTTATTTAATTATCGTTATTACATTATGTAAAACGTTCGTAATTTATATGTCTTTTCTTACAATTTAACATCAATTGCATTGTAACATTATAATAAATAATGTTAATTGTAAGATAAATTCTACTACCATTATAGAATATATTCAATGCAGTATAACGATAATTCTACATTGGTTCACTTTATGAATTAACATATAAACTTATGCCCGTGAGAAATTAAAAAAAAAACTAAGTAGTTCATACAGTATGCCAGACAATCCATATGTGTTGCGGAGATTTCGGCTAACATCCGTCCTTCTAAACTTATGTATTTAAAATAATAGTAAGTTTTCATATTTAAGTCATTGTAAGATATATTTTTGATGAATAAACGTAACAAAAGTATTAAATGCTGCAGTAAAATGGTTTCACCTATTAATTTTAAACGATGAAGTAACTAAAGTTTATTCAATTTACATTTTATCCGTTTCACCGTCAAAGTCACCGCTGTGCAGATAGTCACCGCTGTACGTTATTTAGGACAGCAACGGAGGTCTCTAATTACGCTACGTTTCGTCCGCTCGGTTAATAAGCGTTTCGTTGGCAAAGTTTAATTGCTGGTCTCCATCGCAATTACACGCATCCACGGCTCGAGGGCGACGGCCACGTGATAACAGATTTCTCTTTTGAACCGAGATGTAAATCTAATTGAGAATTGGCTCGTCGCCTGACAAGCTCGCTGCCGCAGCACGGCCTCGTCTTTCCCGCACTACAGACTTTATTATTTTTTTTTATTTGTAATTAATTCCTATGAAATGTGCTATTGGCACGTTCGTGTTGTTACTCAAAATGGAAACCTTGGAGGTTGAAAAAAATCCTCAGTCAACAATAACAATGGTCGCGAATTTGTCATTACCGGCGAACGTGCCCGTAACCCAAACACCGGCGGCCGCCGCTCATGTCTCGTTTATTTTAATATCACCCTGACTTTTTACTCTTTTCCCGAGTTTTTTTCTCGAGTCTTTTTGTCCGGCGACGTGACGCCCGAGTTTTCTTGTAAATAATAAATAATAATCAGCGGCGGTATCGCGAAACCTTCAATATAATATTCATGAATTATCATAAGGCCTTGTGATTTACTTATTTGCGGGAAGGCGGCGCGCAGAGCCCGCCGTGCCGTGTAAACAAGCTGATCAAACTTTCATAATGATCCACGTGTAGACACAGATTGAAAAACTTTTTCAATCCGAACCTCAACTCGCCAATTAACTTCTAGTTGTGTATAAAATGTTACTTTGAATATTTGTGGTCGCGATATAATTTACTAATAACAGAACATATAAAAAAACCGACGAAATACAATAGTGGCGACAAAGAGTGCAACCTTTACGTTGAATGAAATATTTGGTAAACTATTTTTTTCTAGAAGAAATTAAAAATGTCATTACAGATTTTGTGTTATTGGAACTTCACGAACTTCAAAACATGTTTAATTGTGATAGAATAAATTATAATTTGTGCTTAAAAATAATCCATTTGCTACATTGTAATTCTTTTGTTTCATGTACCGTCCGTTCCATGATGCCCATTAATTAGTATAAGTATGTATAAACAGTTTATAGAATTAATAGAATGTAATATCATTTGCTATGACTACCCACCTACCGCACACTCATAAATTTGTCTAACCTTAATACGTTGCAACTTGATTGATGTGCGCAACATTCTCTTTATGGTATCTAGAATTAAAGTCATCTAGATTATTTCAAATTTACATCACGTTACGGTAGTTTCAATATTATTATGCACTGTCTGAATGCACTCAGCTATAGCGGGTTTTTAGTGAAGACAATAGATTTTCTAGAAACAGACAAAATCTAACCTCGACCATATCGAACGGGTTGGGAATGAAAATTTTGATGTATTGCCGTTATTCTTGGAGAAGATATTCATTAACACGCTGCAATTGTTTCTTCCTAGACTGGACTGTGTGACTAGATTTGGACTTAGGGTTGCCGCTAGTAGCACGAGTAATCTACATACGTGTTTTATAGCGTCTTATTGTTCATTTTTATTGTATCATTAATGATGACGTCACAAGGTCACTCGCTTACTTTATCTACATTTGTTCATGTATGAATTCACTAGCGTCAAATACTTCTATGACTTTGGACACTATTAGTATTTTTGTATCCATACAGAAGTCTCGTTAAGGATCATAGACTATTGACAGTTACTTTCTTGTTCAGAGTTTAAAAAAATCGCACACCCCTGAGTAGTATTGAAATATAGAATCGCATTCCGAACTTTTTTCATTGTAAAATGTTAGCTAGAAGCTCCGCGAGCTGATTATTCGATGATGAAGTGCACCTGGTGAGCTTACATACACTTTTCTAAGAACGGCCAACAATTTTATTTCACATGCTTAATACACGACGCCGCAACAACTTTGATGTCATTTAGCGAAAACAATGGAAAGATACAAGCGCTCAGTTGCATGCTAATTCAAACATTTTATTTAAATAGACTTATTTCTATTATGAACGCGTCACGCAAGTCCAACTACTGTTGAAATTTATAATGCTATTTTTACGCCTAAATGAGTCACATGAGATTGTCAATGGGTTCCTTAAACCGCGCCCGCCGATTCATTACTTGTCAATTTGATTTGCGCACGTTGTTGCATCTGGATTAAAAAGTCGTTTACCTCTCTAGTTGGGTCGTTTCGCCTTTTTGTCGACAGCTCACGGTTGTTAAATTTCTATTCCGTTATGAAGATGTGGGGGCAGCGCTCAGCACACCGCTCGGCCGCCCGTTAGGTCCGCTTTAATCCGAGCGATTTGCATCGGCGTACCTTATGCGCTTCCCTGACGCTTTTCGCTATCATAAAGTGATCAAATGGGTGATCAAACGCGGTTGTAAATCAGTGCTGTGAGACTTTCCCTCCGTCGTTACGATTCTCCACGCGCCTTACGCTGCGCAGTTTCAGTCAACACGACAGCTTTTTGCTTGTGCTCTTACGCTAATACCTTATGATGAATTGAAGCTCGCTTCCCGGCGGCAACGCTCTCGCACCTCAATTGCCACCTACATCATACGCACCAACAAAAAATTATCAAATACCCATGTCCTAGATGTCACATCTTGAACCTCTTCCTTACTCACTATGCTGTCATGCATTTATCGCTAGATTAACTATGTTTCGTCTTTTGTTTTCATACTATGTCTATATGATTTCACACTAATCCCTTTCTATTCCTTCAGCGTTACATTGTCTGCCATACAAAACAAATGAATACGACAAACATCGTGAATTAATCATACATTTAAACATATTAAAATTATAATGTCACCTTTCAGAATCGAATGATTTTAACGAAGTTTGTCGAACTATCTATTCGATTTGGTATACAGATAATCTGCATAGATATCGATCTAACATTATAAAATCGATGTCGCATCGAGAACCTCGATAAAACGGCTGTTAGGGATAAAAAATGTAGGTGGTGTGTATAATAAGGTATACAAGATCATTGGTATGCGAACTACGGACACTTGAACAAAAGACGTTATAACATCCTGTTCCCGCGACAACACTCCAACTCTTATTATTATCCTAATGACAAAAATTTATAGGTCCTTAAATTCGCCGTGATGCAAATATTAAAAGCTTTTTTATAGTGGAGAAATGAGGATCGCATCGAGAAACCATTGTTGCGAAAATTCGATATTTTTATTAAAAAAAAAATATGTTTGCGGCTTAAGCATCACATCGATGCGATAACAATAAATAATACGAGACGGACATTGGGCAAATAGCAATAACATAATTTTCGAGCTAATTCGATGATAAAATTTTAAAATACTGGCACAACAGTATAAACAACGCTTATTTCTTTTTTTTTTACAAGCAAGTAAACACTCGTGAGTGTCTCTTTTATGTTTTGTCCGTGACAGGTTTAGGTGAGTCAATTTATAACATACGTCAAATATTGATTCAACTAATGTTTTACAAACACTCAAATTGGAATCGATCGATAATTTATTTGCTTCGCTAATTTTATATGTGACGCCATGAATAAATTATTCTTTTAATTTTCACATCGGCAGAGTGAAACATACTCAAAATGATATTATACCAACTTGAACACATGTAGATAGAAAAATAGTGCGAAAAGTTGATGTAAAACGACTGAATATTCTGTTAAAGTTCAAATACATTTCTTTAACATGGAAAATAATATCTTGGTCTGTCTAAGTGTTAACTTTCTTCAGCCTTATTTTTAGAAATGTCTAGCTTTTGCCTGCGACCTCGTCCGCGAGTACTAACAATAAACTCACTAAGACGAGAGTCTTTTTGTAAAATTTCATGCAGATCCCTTTAGCCTTTGTAGGGCTCCTCGCTAGTTATCATTCATCCAACAGAAATATCGCATTTTTAACATTTGATTATAAATGAGATTATACGAGTTTTCTGAATGTATATTTCAAAGTAATATTTACTTATTCTAAGCGGTTAATTTCATATAAGCTTATCTATTTCAAAATGTAAAATGATTGCATTGTATGGTTTAGTGATTGACGTGTTCGTATATGCTAAAGTAATATGCGTGCGTTAGAGGTTATTTTGTTTTCAATGCAGCTTATTATTCAGTCCCGCGATATATTAGCGATGTGCCTCATATCGGCGTATTTATCTTCAATCCCGGGATCTGCATGAGAAGCGGACGCGTCCGGGACTCTGGTCCCGTGAATTTTTATGCAAATACACGCTCGTACAATGCACAGATTGAATGTCCATCACTCCGTGCCTCCTTTTGTTTGAATGTCTAATGTTCGCAATGCATTATGCTCCACGCATTGCCTATTTCTCTTCTTACGAATATGTTTCAACAACATTTTAATAATTGCATTGTTTATTTATGTCAGATATGTTAAAATTGGAACTATCTTGATTATACAATGAATTCAGAATGTACAAAAGGAAATTCGTTCTCAGTCTTTTTAGTCATGATTATTTCATTTAACAGTTCAGCGTAATTCTGTTTAATATCTCGAAAGACTGTAAATTTGGACACATGAATTCTTTAATTCTTCACTTTTTTATAACGATTTTTTTCTATAATTAAATCGATACTGACATTTACTGTTAATGGAAATTATACATTATTAAAATTTATAATACACAACTATTAATATTGACATTTTAAATTCATTGCCCAGTCTGCAAACAAATAAATCAAAGTGATCTCCAAACATACACGGCGGACTGTATAATTTGCATGGCTATTGTGATTTCTTTATCTTTACAATATTCTCTATATTAAACATATTTCATCAGTTTTATTGTGTTAATTTTAAGCGAGAGATATTGAACTCTAACGTAGAAACGTTTCAACGAATTATTTATGTATTAAATGTTGGCGTTATTGAAAAAGTCGCGTTCTACCGAATTCCCGTTGTATAATCAAAGATTTTCTCGCGTATTTTTATTGATTCCCCCCGAGCCGTCGCCCCCGGGAAGCTGGGCTGGAAGCTGCCTCCTACCGCGCATTCATAATACCATCGACACATACGTCGCGTTTGCAAAATGAGACTATAATGTCAATGCAATAAGACACAATTTCAAAAAAAACATACACTTACATTTAAAAGAATGGAGCAGAATCGTGCGTTACCAGCCACGAGATATTAAGCGTCATATAAATTACATTAGCATATAAATAAAGTATTTTTGTTGCGTCGCCGTGGCCGGCAGTGCTCGGGTCCTTTACGACTGCGGCCGGGGAGCGCAATGTTTTTGTTGATCTTTTTAGATAAAAGTCTTAACGACCGTAAGCAAATACATGTAATCGATATACACATCGCTATTGCTTATCCGAAACCATAAATAATTTTTGTAGGAACATTAAATTAATAGCATCACGAAAAATAAATAGTACGATACGATATTTAAGAGGGAAAATTACATTCGTGTTCTCATTTGCGCAGAATTTTACAAGTAAAGCTTTACACTGTCTCTATAATATGATTTTCTTCTTTTGAATAGTGATTCCGTGACGTCATATCACCGTGCACGGTCATGTCTATAAGTTTTTGTAAGTATTCACGTAAAAATAAACGTACTTACGTCACAAGTCTAATCCAATGACGCGTATGCATCATCAAAGCTACGAATATAGAGCAGTTATAGGTTAGAATGACACTTCATGTCAAATTTTACAACTGATTTAATTTAAATTCAGATCCAATCTATTCAAAATATTCTTATATCTAACTTAGTAATAAGATCAGAGTTATTTATTACTTTCTTTAATGTGAATACTGCCCACAATCGCAATTCCAGTATTGCGCGAGCGATATAACAAAGGCAAGGTAAAACGTATACGTAAAAAGATTTTTTCAAATAAGCTTTCCAGTTACGTTATCTAACATTAATTTCATACGAATAATATATGACATCGTAACAATATTACAAAATTTCTTCCTCCAATAGAATTGCCAATTCGACTATAAGATACGCCCGCTAAATTTATTCCCATAGGTACGGCGTTCGATCATTGACGTTTTCTCATTTCCCTCTTACGTTTTTCCTCATTCACATTCCTATATAGAGACATGAGACATTAGGCATGTCGGACGTTGCCTTGTGAATACTAACATGTATGAGAAAAATTATCTTGATATGAATCTGGGAGCGAGGAATATGTTTGGGGCATGATTTGGGATCGGGTGGCGCGGAGATAAATGAGGGACGGAGGACGTGTGGCTACGTTACGACTGTCTTGGTATAACGTGAGCTCAGTTATAGCTAGGCCTTCTGTTTGATTATAAAGAGTTTTGACAATTCCATGATAACCGTGTATCGTGCTAAGAACATGGCTATTATAATCGTTTATTCGAATGTCGTAAATTTAATTGTATGTAGTCATACAATGAAACTTCATGAATGAACGTTCATAGTAAAGTTATAATGGAGTTATTAATATGTAACAATGGTAACAATCAGTCATAATTACATTGACACGCCAGGTACAGTCAAACGCGAAATTGCCGAAATATAAATTATCATAGCGGGAACAAATCAAAAATATATGCACCCTTGCTACCTACGTGAGGTGGTTGCGAGCGATCGATTTGCATGGGAACCATCACCGCGTCGCGTGCTCACATTTTTTTTATTTAAATCTACTATTTAGATATGCCGCTAGGCTTTTCTCCTGCGCCACGACAGCGGAGCCTCGAAAAGGAGTATTTTTAGTTTGGGCGCATGCCGTGTGCTGAATACATTGGTGGCACGCGTTCTGGGCACCATCTGCCAAATTTATTCACGCCATTCTAGTCTTTATGCGGTGCGCGTGTGAATTATATTCATTTATGCTAAATTAACTATGCATGCGTAAGGATAGTGCACCTTACATGTTACCCAACACTGTCATTATAATTTGAATCTATTAATGCAACATTAGCTTATGACATGCTTTCGTAAATTTTAATTAATAAAGAAACGACACTAAGTCTTCTAGAAGGAGAGAAGATGATAGTAATCGTGAAACATTGACATCAGTAAAAGGCTTAAAAAGCATAGCAAAGAAGTATGAAATGTAATCAAGGAAGCAATTTAAGTTTATCTATGGGGATAAATAAAAATGTTCCAATGCGAAATAAATTGGAGTCGAGCCACGGGCGTAAGTCGCGGTGAGCTCGTGTGAGGCAGACACTGGGGCCGAGTAAGGCGCACGCTGGGGCGTATGAGCCGCACATTGGGCTGTGTGAGGCGCTCCCGCCTAGCTTATTTCCCTCATAAAGCCTCCTTATCTGCGATTTCAAGTCCATTTCATTTGAATGTTCGCTAAGTATGTTCCGCTTCATATTATTGCCAAGTTTCGTATTTATTTTGATATATTCGGTTTTTATTTCGGAACCGTTTATTCATACCCCCTTTTCCTTGTATGTGATACTGTAAGGAAGATATTTTTAAAAGCTCATTATGGTTGATTTACTTTTAGATGTAACAACAGCAAGTCGTATGCAATCTCGTGCTGAATTGTTCAGTTTTATTTTAGGACATTTCATTAATAAATAATTTATTCTATAACAAATGAATAAAGTCGTAATTAAAGTTTTGTGTAATTCTATGTAAAAGATTGGTCCAAATGTTGGTCGGTATGTTCCCAATACCTATTCAAAGTGTAGGTGTATCAAATACCTACGCGGCAGGCCCGACCCAGCCGGATGCGCTTGCCTATCACGATACTTCCCTCGCCCTAATCAAGCTTGAGGCGCCGATGAGTTCGTTGTTCGAGTAATTAAGCGGCACAACGCATGCGCGGGCCCCGCCCAGCGCAGCCTCCGCAGCCGCCCGCCCACCCTTTAATTACTGCCAAGACATTACCCCTTAATGCTTCTATATAAGAACTCACGTAATTACCTTTCAGAAGCACAAAGTGCTTTTAACCTAATTTCAGAATCGAGAGCGCAATTGCCTCGTATTTTAAGATGTTACATTTTTCTTGTTTCATTTTAGTAATTTAGAGAATTACATTTTTAAACAATGAAATTGTATCAAGCAAAAATCTTACCCGAGATAGATATATTATGGGGTAGATAGCTAGTTTAACTTATATATCTTATACGTTTCAATGTCATATATACAAATTGTGTGTACGTTTCCGTTGGATCGCGAACAGTATGTACCTAAGGCTTAAATAACTATTTCCTTAAAAGTTTTATTCGTTACAAATGATCATGGCAACGTTATGTAAGGTGCGTGGAGGCAGACTCTCTCATTTGTTACAAAAGGGTGATCCTCCGAATGCGGGGCACGTCTCGTAGCTTTCTCATTTTTCACTACATTGGTTTTACGTGTGAATTATTGTTCGTTACACTCCAAAGTCGCACACTTGTTTATTTGTAGAGTTGATAAAACGTCGAAAGGAAACGAAAGGTACAGTCGAATATGGCCTAGTCTATTTGTAAAAGAAAAAAGTAGTTACGTTTAAGATATATATATATAACTTTGAAGCTCTAAAAAATATTTTATACATTCTTCTACAACTGGGTATGGTTTGTTTTGGAGTAATAGAAGGAGACAAGACACTTTTATCTTAATCGTATAATTTACATTATTTACTTACTATTACAACTATTTAAATTCAACATATTGAGTACTTATGTACATAAAGTAAATTCGCATATAAACATAAAAGAACATAAGAATGTCGCGTTACATTTTCGAATTTTCGACAGAGAGCTAATGCGACTGTTTATTCCCGGAGTCCACAAAGCGGCGGAGAGCCAGTCTAAACTCAATCTAAATTTCATTTTACGCCTCAAGTATCACATACGAGCATACAGAGTAGACTGCGTCCTTCCTAACTCCAACAACGTCCGCTGTCAAATTTTAATTTCTCCCTCAAATATTTACCAAAGGAAAAAGGATTCCCCCGGCGGGCCGTGTTCTAATAAGTTTTCCATAAGAGTGCGGGGCGAGTCGGGCGGGCTGGGGGGAGAGGGGATGGGTGAGGGGTAAGAAAGAAGGCAAGAAGGCTCTTATTGTGTTTGCGCGGCGGCGCATCCGGACGCATACATAAGAAGACGAATGTACCAGCCACCCCTTTCGGCCCGCCCTCCGCGCCCCGACTCACATGCTCAACGAAAATTGCATTTCCGAATACTAATTCCTCGCTTTCAGCTAACCGTTAGTCATTCAAATGCCGTCACGTCCGATTTACTATCGGATTTTATTTCGGACGTGCGAGTTAATATCGCTTCAGCATTTGAAACATCGATTTAATTGTTACGTAATTTGAGACAATATATAACAAATCTATTATACATTATTTGATTGCATAACTCATACCGAGTTTTGTATACAATTTATTATGCATTTATTTAATCGTTAGACGCTTTAAATTTCAATATTAATATAACCAGACTTCATCGACATCGACATTAATCGATATCAATCGAGTCAATCTTCAAATATTAAACCAGAAGACACAAATGTAGCGGAACAGCGCGCGGACTGATCTTTCTATAATTATCAAGTTTTTAAAGTTATCTTACGTAATACCGCAGTTCATTGATCATCAGCTAGCTAAATACATTTACGTCGCAAAAACGTTGCGATAAAAAAGCTTTTATTCGTCACGTCAAAAATAAAAACCGAACAATAAACGAACAAAGATTGTAATTTTAAATCTGAGACACCTTGTTAACTTGTAGTCCATTGTTTATACAACTCAAAGTATCCGAATATCCAAAAATTCATTGTAGTTTGTCCATCCTTTTTCCATTGAAATTTAACTTTCAAGAAATGTTCCAAGACTCATTATCTTCTATACATATAAAAATGAATTGCTGTTCGTTAGTCTCGCTAAAACTCGACAACGGCAGAACGGATTTATCTTATCTTGGTCTTGAAATGTTCGTGGAGGTTTAGGGATGGTTTAAAGGATGAGAAAAATTAGAAAAACTCCCGCGAAAGCCTTAAAAATAGCCCTTTTCCATTTCGCATCATCATCATCAACAGCCCTTGTCTGCCCACTGTTGGACATAGGCCTGTCCCAATGCCTTCCACAGTATGCGGTCCTCCGCCTTCCGCATCCAACGACTTCCTGCCGTCCGCACTAAGTCGTCGG